>JAVJIF010031707.1:0-60098 GCA_038442645.1 Agave tequilana
TGAGCTCTGTCACACTCTCTCGAGTACTTCACAATTACTGTTTTGATCAGGTAAAAGAGGATCTGTGAATGTGCTGACTTGCTGCAAATTAATTACAACAAACATGAAACATGCCTTTTATTTGTGTGGGCTATTAATAACATATAGAGCTTTGTGCCTATAAATAGAGTCTCTCTCTGTTCATTCTCAGAGACACACAAAAAATTGAGATCCATAGCTACATTCTTCTTCTCCCACTGTCATATTTCTTCAAGTTCTATTTCAATCTTCTGAGCAACAATTTTCTGTCTGAGCAAGAGGCTCTGCCTACTATCCTAAGTTGATGCTGGTGATCCGGGGATTCTTTTACCACTACTCGACAATACCGAGTCAACGTCTGGACAAGGAGATGGCTTTTGATCCTTTAGAGCAGCGACTAGCGACTGCATTCCCCGGCTAAATAATTCTGTATTTATATTCTATTTTAATTTTGCAGCTCCATTCTAGAAAGTTTAATTTAATTTATTTTTCAATAAAACTGATTCACATGTTTTTTAAGAAATAGCACATTTTCAACCAACAATTTTAAGCACAAACTATAAAGTAAAATAACTCATAACAAAACAAAACAAAGTATTTTTAAAGTAATACAAGCCACAAAACAAAACTATTCCTAATCCCTTCTTCAGTTCATGTTCTCCCCCATTTTGTCAACATCAAAAAGGAAGAAGAAATCACTCTTGATGCTGGTCAGTGGTGCCAAATATCTCCTCATCGCCGAAAAGCAATAGATCATCAACTGGTTGATAAACTCTAGCAGATGTGATTGGCGCAATCCGCGGATCAAAAGGAAGACCAGTATGAGGCAAAGAATGAGTATATCCAGAAGGCTCGGGAAGTGGCCACCCATGCTAGAATAAATGTAGTCGTTGCAGTCCTGAGGATAGCAATGGAAACAACAAACATGGGCCAAAGTGTTCCTGATCTCATTTTGGTTGCCTCTAAGCTCCATCTGAGTGGCACGAAGCTCATCTTAGTTTGAAAAAATTCTCTCGAGAAGAGCATTAGTGATGACCAAGAGAAAGTGATCTCATTTGGTTTAACATAAAGGCATATGGGTCTGATGAAGTGGAAGAATAACAAAAATCATGCTGAGGTGGAGGAGGAGCATGTTGTTCATGTGCACGAGATGCACGAGTAACGACCTGCATCCTCTTTAAAAGAGTACGATCAATTTTAACAGCTAGTGGTAAAGAAGTGTCCAGAAAACTAACATGGACCTGTTTATATCAAAAAAGCAATTAAGCACCTCAGCTCTTATTATGAGAAATTTTGAGAATAAATTCTAGAGCCCTTCACTGTGAATTCGGCTTTACTTCTTGGTGTTGATTTGACCACAAGTTATTATTTTTAATTGTTATAGTTATACTTGTGTAAAATTACTTGTTAAGTTTTTATTTTCGTATTTGATTAGCATCTCACCTATTCACCCTCTCCCCTCTAGGTGATTTCAAAATAATCCCAAAATAGCCAAGCATATCATTCATAAGCAGAATCCACAACCAACAACCCCTCACCGAAAAAATACACACACACGCTTCCTCCCCAACGACCACACATTCCACAGCACAGTCACAATTTTTTTTTTTGCACATCTCACAGTAACCAGAACATTAATCCAAACAACATCCATAATGAAACACCGAGCTTATAAATCATATTAAATGTCAGGCAACCCACAAAACGCAACAAAGGCCCACCAAAAGCCCAACCTATTACTGACCACATAAACTAATGAAAGAGCGTCGACCTGAAAAAGCCCAGCACGATGATCCAAAAATATTTATACACAAAGCGCAGAGCCAAAAACATTTGTACGCAAAGCCAACTAATAGAAAGCCCAACACACCAATCAACCCACAGAACAAGGAAGGGACACAGCGGGCATTCAAACGATTTGGACACGTCTTTTCGGAAAATCTAATTGTCCACCGGTATTAGAAGAGAAAAGAATTTGTATAATTATTAATTATTTTATTTTTATAAACCTTATTGATTCATACTTCTAAATTTATTAATTTTATTATTATAATAGTTAATGATTTGTTTATAGTTATACTTATTACCATTTTATAGTTTTATCCAATTTTAGATATCGTTTGTTTCTATATTCAGATGTGCCAGAGCACGATTCAAGAGGTGGCTCACCGTAATTGAAGAATTCCAAATGAGTCGAGTAAATGACATTTAAAATGGGGCTTAATTTTAGAAAATTCCCCGAAACTAATCACTAAAATAAGAAAACCTCACTTTATTCTGTATTTCATTATTAAGCCTCCTTAAAGTCTCATTAGTAGGTTTGAACATTGATTACGGCTTAACGGCATTAATTTAACCTAAAAAGACTTATATGCTATTTAATTAGACAAGAAGTCTAATTTTCTCTCGCTTGCTTCCTCTTCTTTTTTTTTTTTTTTTTTTCTATGCAATGTAAAATAAAGAAACCTAGAGAGATTATTGCATTTGAGGTGAAATTCATACATTGTATTATTGTAGTTGCATGTTGGTGATTGTGCATTCTCCTAATGGGAGAACTGGATAAAGGTCATGATTTATTGCAGCACGAAATTTAAATTTCCATGTATTCTCTTAAATTTTCGATAGAAATTCACACCTTTTTGCAACCTATATAAGGAAGAGCTGCCACATGATGATTCCTTTAATGGGCCACCTTGCAAGCACCAAGATAAGTAAGTTTAGAAGATAGAGAGTGGAATTTCAATAATCTATTCAAGTATTCAACTAACCAATTATTAGTTTTTTAAGACTTATTTTCTAAATACCCCATTAAATTTTTAGGGTTTTCTATTAAACCCCTTAAACTTCAATAATCTCAAAATACCCCTCTTAACTATCCCAAAAATCTCAGAAAACTCCCTGCCGTTAGCTGGTCGTTTGGGAGGTGGCATGTATTTGCCACGTACATTTTTTAAGACGGTTTTATCCTTATCAAGCCTATGTCCTGCATGGGTTTTAATGTTAAAAGTTGAATCCTAATTAAATCTTATTTAAATCTTATTAAATTCTAATTAAATTCTAGTTAAATCCTAACTAATTCTTAGTTAAATCCTAAATAAATATCTAGAGATGGGGGAGAATTCCCAAGAAACAACTAATTTGGAGAAATTTCGTATGCATACCACAAACACAATCTTGGGTTTGAAAATAATTTTGTGAGCTAGAAAATCAGAATTTGGGAAAATTTGGATTGTCTGTATGTGTGGAAGAATTCCCAAAGAAGAAATTAATTTGGGAAAATTTTAATTTTCGACTCAAGTAGAAGTGTGCAGATCACTTGAAAATGCCTTAAATAAGCTTGAATTGGTTTGGCATGAGGAACAACAGAGTAGGACAAAGAGAAACGATATAGAGAAAAACTAAACCCTAGAGAAATCTCAATCACAGAGGTGGTTAAAGTTTTGAATAGGAGATTCCTACGATACTGTTAAAAAGCTGATATGTTAGGTTTTATGAAGTTCAGAACCTGTTGGACCCCATGACGAAGCAAAGAAGAATCTCTTATGGTAGTTTGAAGGCTGCCGACGAGAAGGGGGCAGGGCAACGCCGCAGCTGATCTAGGGGAGGGGAGGCGAGGAAGAGAGGAGGGGCACGGTATATTTTAGTAATTTGAAAAAAAAAATTAAAGGTGTAACAGTATTTTTATTTTAAAAAAATTTGTTTTAACTGTTTGAGGGCTCTGGGTAAATGGGTGATTTTGCATTCCCGTTAACGATGGTGAAGGGGGGTAACTGAGAAACATATAGTTTAGAAGAGTATTTTGATATTATTAAAGTTTAGGAGGTATTGTGAGAAAACTCAGAAAGTTTAATCAGCTATTTAGAAAATAAGCCTTTTTCTAATGCAAGATCGTGAAATCAAAATTTTGTTGACCCAAAGGCCCTTCACCTTAGTTTTGATGATGACTAACTTATAAAGTTATGTTACTCTAATAATCTTGTGTTTAATAAGTTTCAGATATTGATCAAGATCTCAGTCGGTGTTTAGCTTCAATAAAGAATTCAAAGCCAGTTTTGGAGCTAACACATGTTGACTCAAGAGCAGCCGTGTCAAGATCGCATTTAGTACTCGAGATGGAATCAAGCTCTTTGGATCGTGTTTGGATCGAGTCGTCTTGGAGATGAAGATCGATAAGAAGACTTCGGTTTGTTTAGTTTAGAGTTTAGATCTTGTGTAAGGATAGTTTAGTTTTAATTTGCTCAAGTACACACACAAGTTCAAAAGTTTTGATTTCAGTTTAACTGTTTTGGATTTTCAAGTATACATATATTGTTTTCATGAATGGATTTCATCAAAGGAAGTTTACATGGTTTAATATATATTGTATTTCATCTATATACATTTATGTTTCATATTGTATAACAACTTAATTTGATATATCTACTTCATGTGTTTTAAGTTTTATTTTTAACAAAACTTATTTTTGGATTTAATGTCAAAAATATAGATATATCATTTACATGTGTATTGGATTCTATCCATACACACTATGCTTAAATAGTGTTTAAATATCTTGTTTTTGTATTTATACAAGTTTGAAAAAATTAAATTTCCATTTAGAACTTGTTTTTGGAAAATACCGGGTTTGGTTTAAAGCTAAATTTTCATGCCTCAAAAATAATTCAAATTGTTTGTAATATGTGTTGATTTTTTATCACACATATTTGTACTCAAATATATACATGAACTTATTTTTTTGTGAATTTCATGGAGTTTTATTGAAATTTTTAGGGAATTAACAAATTGCATTTTCAAACCCTAAAAACTAGTTTTGAGCCTTCTGGCGGTCGCCGACCGGACCAGAGCTCGGTCGACCGGTCGGCCAACCGATGGGCACAAAAAGTGAACAAGGCTCTAGCATATTGGCCGGTCGACTGTGCAGACGACCGACTGGCACTACCCAACTCTCATGTAGGCCCGCTCGACCAAACGGTCATCGATAGGCAAGTTTGCCTTAGGGCGGTCAACCGATGGCTCAAACGGTCAAAAATCTGACATTGGCTGGTCGACCGGGCGATCGACTGAGATCCCATTCTTGGCAGCTTTTGACCCCAACGGCTAGTTTTTCCCAAGCTCTATAAATAGGGGTTGTGGAGGCTGTTTTCAATAAGATTTTCAAGAGCTAAATTTCTCCACATCTCTAGAGTTTTCAGCTAGTTTTGCAAAAGAGTTTTTATGCAAAAATTCTTATTCTTTATTTGTTTTAAAGTTTTTGAAAAATCAAAGAAAACAAAGTTTTGAGAAATCAAGTTTCGAGTTTTCAATTCTTCATCTATCAAGAGTTTTTCTAAGAGTTTTTCTTTGTGTTTTCTTTTCAAAAATTTTGTTTTCTCACATACTTAAGCTATCATCTCAAATCTATTTTTAGGTTCTTTGTATTGTGAGAAAAAATGTTTATGGTCTTTCAAGATCACCAAGAGTTGTTTGTGATCATTGGATCACCAAGTTGTATTTTTTTCCTTTCCTTTGTGCTTGGCTAAGTGCCCACCTCTTGTGTAGAGGTTTGTATTTGAGAGAGGAGTTGTGTACTCCAAGTGTTGAGTTGTAATTCCTCGGTGGAGGTCCCTTTGTGAAAGGTCCTATGTGGACATAGTGCAAATCCTTCTGTGTGAAGGCGGGGACGTAGAGCAATGGCTCAAAACTCGAAACATATCCCTGTATTTGGTTTGATCTACTTTCTCTCAACTCTCTCTTTATATCTTGCATCGTTATTACTTGCTCATATTCATATACATGTTAGATATAGTTTTTGTGCCCACACTTGTGTTCAACCAAGAAAGCTTTTAAAGTACCTCAACTCATAATTTTAAGGAATCTCGAGGAGTTATTTCAGAGCCCCTCACTAGGAATTTGGGCTCACTCTTGTTACACATAGTGTATTCGCAATTAAGTTTTTAATTTTCGAATTATTTGTCCTAAATTAGCTTGTACACCTATTCACCCCCCCTCTAGGTGTACTTTCAATTGGTATCAGAGCCTACGCTTCTGATATTCAGTTTAACCACCTAGGAGTGTGATCCTTGGATTTGTAATCTAGATTTGCCTTTGCACACTTATAGTTTACACTCATGGATTTTCTTGTCCCTCCCATGTATGATATTTCCAACATCGATATGTGAAAGTTTAAGATGAGTGCCTATCTTAAAGCACTAAGTTTGCATGTTTATCTTGCCACTACCAAGAAATCATATGTTGGTAATGACAAGCATATATAAGCTAATGCATAAGCCATGGAGGCACTTAAGCATACACTAAGCAAAATATATATATATTTTAATTTCTCATTGTATTTCATTTTTGCAATGTGGAAAACTTTGGCCTCTCCTAAAGAACAAGCTTCACATATTTTGGAGAGAGAGGCAATTGGGGATGAATCCGAGCAAACATGCTACATGGTCCAAGGGAATGACTCCCTTAAGGTGAATTCGGATACCCATCTCGATGATTATGCTAGTTCTTTAATTGATGACAATGCCATGGATACTCATGCCTTAAATGAAGAACTTTCAATATTTTACGAAAACTTGTTGAAAAAGTATAAAGCTTTAAAAAATAAGAGTTTTGATTTAAAGAAAGAAAATGAGACTTTGTTTTCAAAACTCGATTTGGTTTTGCAAGAAAAGGTAGAAGTTTCCAGTGAAAGGGACTCATTGAAAACCCAACTCGATCTTACTTTAAAAGAAAATGAAATTCTAAAGAATAAAAAGATTTTGATATTGTTTAAAGAAAAATGATGTTTTATCTTCTAAACTTGATTTTATTTTAAAAGAAAACGATTCTTTGAAAAACAAAATTGTTTTGATTTGTAAAGAATTGGAATGTGTTTCAAAAGAAAATATTTTTTTGAAAAATAATTTGATGCTTATGTTTGTCATGTCTCTATTGATTCATCTTCTATTGATAAACATTATGCATGCTCCACTTCTTCTTCAATTATTGAAAATAATATTTGCTTATTGAAGAAGAATGTAGATTGTTTGGGCTCCATTTTGAGCCAATGTGCCATGAACGACACACGATTAGAATCTATGTTTCAAAAGAAACATACTCCACATATGCATGCAGACAAATCACAGCATATACATGTTCATCATGCTCACACACTTGATCGTATGTATGCTAGTGTGTACACTTGTACACATTGTGATCGTACGGGCCACCTTGCAAAGTTTTATTATCATAAAATAAATGCTTTAAATTTTGCAAGTAAATTTGTTTGGGTTAGGAAAGATGCTAACCCCCATGGACCCAAGAAAGTGTGGGTACCAAAATTGACCTCTATTTTATTTGTTATAGGAGTGGGCTCTCACAAGACGTAAGAGTGTTGGTGCCTTGATGGTGGATGCGTTTCGAGCTAAAAGATCATATTTATGGATACATCACTTTCAAAGATGTTTGGTGCGAGGACCACCATGCTTTGGAGACCTAGAGAATAGTTCATTCGGTTTGGTAACTATCTCTAACTCCTTATTTAGTTTACATGCTTAATTTTTAGCATGTTGTGATTTTAATGCTCATTATGTTAAATGCAATGTTCATTAGACTTGTGATATACGTGTATAGTATTTGAGATACACCCATGTTCATATGAATCCATATTTGTCTGTGTTCTCAATTATAATTTAGCTATTGTGTATACCCTAATTTTAATAACACTTGCATTTATGTTAATGTTCATATTTGTTTTTCAACCATATTTTTGTGCCTCATATTTTGATTACATGTTTAAATGTAAATTTCATTAAAATTTGTGTTTATATTTGCACAAGTGGTGAGCTACACTTGATTATTGTATTTGAGTGCTTCATTACTCATGTCTACTTATTACATGTATTAGTATAATCTAATTTTGATGATTCTTACATTTACACTTGTATTCTCCATTTTGTACATGTTTTTCGTGTTTAGCTTTATGTATATGTTAATTTTTGCCAAAAACTATTAGATATGCACGTCTACCTAGAGTCACTTGCTTTATATGCTACATACTTGTTTATAGACTCAATTCATGTTTTGATATGTATGTATACTTTTAGTTTTGACAAACCATACATATACTTTGAAGTTTATTTTGTTTTTGATGAAAATTGAATTTTGATGATTTTCATGTTTATGAAAAAGAATTTTCATCTATTGAGCTCAATTGCCTTATCTCCATGAATATGTTGCTTACATGATTCTTATACACTCTATATTTTGTGTTTCCTTATGATTTTTGTTTCATAAGTATATTAGTGCTTTATTGATTTTTAAGTGTCAATTATCATGATGTAGCATGTTTTAATGAGATACATTGTTTTATTCCTTATTTGAAGGATCGTTAACTAGTTTTCAAAAACTATCTTAAACTACTTATTTATTCTTCAATTGGTAGAGTTTTCAAATCATATTTTTGAAAACCCCTACCTTCAAAAGGTGAATGGTTGGGCGACCATGCCTTGTATGCTCCTAAATGAATATCTTTCAAACATGTGCATGAAAGGGAGGTAGTTTTGAGTTATACACTTGCTTATGATGAAATTAATTTTTGTATACTCATGTTTTCAATATATGTATGCATTATATTTCAATTGATATTATATTGCTCTGATCAAACATACATATAGATATTTTCTTGTGCTAGAATCATATATGACCATACATTTTTAGCACAAATTGATTTCATGCTAAATTTGATTTAATTCTTAATGACAGTTGGTATCTTTACAAGTTTATGCATTATTTTTATTTGTATTTCATAAAGGAAAGAAATATTCTTATTTTATTTTTCAGTTGGTTTTTATTTTTAATTGGCATCTTACTTTCACTTTTATGAAGAAAATATTTTGTTTTGGAAAATGCTAACATTTTCAATATTGGTATCAATAATCTTAAATTGGTATTATTCTCAAATTGGTATCTATATTGCAAAATGGTTTTAGTATTTACCTAAAAATTTGTTTTTTTACTTTCAATTGGTATCATGTCCTTCTATTGGTATCAATTGATAAAAAGATTATTTCATTTTCAATTGATAATTTTTTTTCTTCAATTGGTATCAATTGATAGTTTTTATTGATATCAAAATTTTATTTTAAAATATGTTTATTGGTATTGTTTGTCTTTCTTAACCCTTTGTTGATGATTGACAAAAGAGGGAGAAAGATTTGGTTTATATATGATGTTTTCTTGATTATTTATGCATATATACATGTATTTTATGATCCTTATTGCATATTTTTTATTATTGTTTATTAGTATTTGAGCTTATATTGAATATCTATTTGTTTATTTCATATGCATGAGTTGAGAGGGAGCTTCTTTGTAGCTTATCTTTAATCCATGCATATATAATCTCATAAGTTTTATCATCATCAAAAGGGGGAGATTGTTGGCCCAAAGGCCCTTCACCTTAGTTTTGATGATGACCAACTTATGAAATTATGTTACTAATGATCTTGTGTTTAATAAGTTTCAGATATTGATCAAGATCTTAGTAGGTGTTTAGCTTCAACAAAGAATTCAAACCAGTTTTGGAGCTAACACATGTTGATTCAAGAGCAGCCATATCAAAATCGCATTTAGTACTCGAGATGGAATCAAGCTCTTTGGATCGTGTTTGGATCGAGTCGTCTTGGAGATGAAGATCGACAAGAAGACTTCGGTTTGTTTAGTTTAGAGTTTATATCTTGTGTAAGGATAGTTTAGTTTTGATATGCTAAGTACACACACAAGTTCAAAAGTTTTGATTTCGCTTTAACTGTTTTGGATTTTCAAGTATACATATATTTTTTTTCATGAATGAATTTCATCAAAAGAAGTTTACATGGTTTAATGTATATTAGATTTTATCCATATGCATTTGTGGTTCATATTGTCAAAAAGCTTATTTTGGATGTATTTACTTCATGTGTTTTAAGTTATGTTTTTAACAAAACTAATTTTTGGATTTAATATCAAAAATATAGATATATCATTTACATGTGTATTAGATTCTATCCATACACACTATGCTTAAATAGTGTTTAAATATCTTATTTTTTGTATTTATACAATTTTGAAAAAATCAGATTTCCATTTAGAACTTGTTTTTTGGAAAATACTGGTTTTGGTTTAAAGCTAAATTTTCATGCCTCAAAAATAGTTATAATTGTTTGTAATATGTGCTGATTTTTTATCACACATATTTGTACCTCAAATATATACATGACTTATTTTTTTGTGAATTTCATGGAGTTTTATTGAAATTTTTAGGGAATTAACAAGTTGCATTTTCAAACCCTAAAAACCAGTTTTGAGCCTTCTGGGGGTCGACCGACCGGTCGACCGGACAAGAACTCGGTCGACTGATGTACACAAAACGTGCACAAGGCTCTAGCCTATGGGCCGGTCGACCGTACAGTTGACCGACTGGCACTATCCAACTATCGGGTAGGCCCGGTCGACCGAGCGATCAACCGACAGGCAAGTTTGCCTTGGGGCCGGTCAACCGGGCGATTGACCGATGGCTCAAACGGTTGAAAATCTGACCATTAGTCGGTCACCGGGCGGTCGGTCGACAGCCCATTCTGGGCAGTTTTTGACCCCAACGGCTAGTTTTTCCCAAGCCCTATAAATAGAGGTTGTGGGCTGTTTTTAATAAGATTTTCAAGAGCTAAATTTCTCCACTTCTCTAGAGCTTTCAGCTAGTTTTGCAAAAGAGTTTTTGTGTCAAAATTTTTATTCTTTATTTGTTTCAAAGTTTTAAAAAAATCAAAGAAAACAAAGTTTTGAGAAATCAAGTTTAGAATTTTCAATTCTTCATCTATCAAGAGTTTTTCTTTATGTTTTCTTTTCAAAAACTTTATTTTCTCACATACTTGAGCTATCATTTCAAATCTATCTTTAGGATCTTTGTATTGTGAGAAAATTATTTGTGGTCTTTCAAGACCACAAAGAGTTGTTTGTGATCATTTGGATCACCAAGTTGTATTTTTTCCTTTACTTTATGCTTGGCTAAATGCCCACCTCTTGTGTAGATATTTGTGTTTGAGAGAGGAGTTGTGTACTTCAAGTGTTGAATTATAATTCCTCGGTGGAGATCCCTTTGTGGAAGGTCCTGTGTGGACATAGTGAAAATCTTTCTGTGTGAAGGCGGGGACGTAGAGCAGTGGCTCAAACCTCGAAACATATCCCTGTGTTTGCGTTTGATATACTTTTCTCAACTCTCTCTTTATATCTTGCATCGTTATTACTTGCTCATATTCATATACATGCTAAATATAGTTTGTATACCCACACTTGTATTCAACCAAGAGAGTTTTAAAGCAACTCAACTCATAATTAAGAGGAATCTCGATGAATAGTTCCAGAGCGCTTAACTTGAAATTCGGGCTCACTCTTAGTTACACATAGTGTGTTAGCAATTAAATTTTTAATTTCCGCATTATTTGTCCTAAATTAGTTTATACACTTATTCACCCCCCCCTCTAGGTGTACTTTCAAATTTAAACTCATGGAATAACCCCAACTTTATTCATAAGATTTATTTCAGATTTCTCCTTTATTTTCTTCCCAATTGTATGCACAAGAGACAACAAAAAGAACTTTCAACCTATTGCTCATCTTTTCAAGGGTAGAAAGGAAAGGTATTTTCGTCTGAAGAAAGTATATTCAGTGTCACATTAAGTGTGTAGATAATAGATGAAAAAAAATAGATGTGATGAAAACTTTAAACATTAGATGGCTTTAGTGATAAACTATAAATAAGGGGAAGTTCTATGACTTTAGTAATTAATAATTCAAAAGGGTTTTTTTGAAATTAATCCTTAAAATGATAATTTATCCAAAGTTGTCTAATGCAGCTTTCTGACGATCCTCCTCTGACGCTCAAGTCAATCATCGCTTCAGAAAATTATGACTAGAACTAAACTTAAGGAGTAAGCGCTGATACACGGGTGAGGTCCCTTGGACCTCTATTTAGGTCTAGTTTGGCAACATTATCTTGAAAATCATGGTTTCGTTTCAAGTTAATATGAAACCAAACAAACCTTAGTATTGAAAACTTAAAAGTTTCACAAAACACAATGGTTATTTAGTTTCTTCTAAATTTCATGGTTTTGAAAAATTTACTCATAGTAGAGCTTTCGAAATCATAGTTTCATCAACTTTCGAGGCCATAGACACTATTTTGATTGCCAAACAAGTCATGGTTTCAATTTTTTATGGTTTGGCCTCACAGAACCTCATGAAAATCATAGTCCCGAAGACTAGATCTAATTGCCAAACTAGGCTTTATTATAGGCAGAGGCTCACCTACACTTCTATTGGGCCAGTTATATAAGATAGTGGGTTCCATTTACTCGTGTGGTTTCAGCCCGAGATGGGTCAGAAATCGCATGGAAACCTGTTGACGTGGGCCTCACGAGAGAGAAGAACTTTCTGGATTTTAGGGGTTTTGCCAAACATAGTTTACGACGTGATAAGGATGAGGAAGATCGAATCAAGGAAATAGGAAATATTATACAGTTCTTCCACAGAACTCGAGGTGACACAAGCTTCTTCCTTTATATAAACCTCCCATCTGTCAATACTGATTTCCATTCTCTGAGTTTCTCCGTTGTTGCCTTCTCATCTTGAGCAACTAACCTCGTCACTATTAAGTCTCCTATCCACAAATGACATAATTTACTTACTATCTATCAAATTATAATCTCTATTTAATAAGACTTTAAGACGATTCACATTATACGCTGAAGTTGACTTCCAGGTGAACAATACGAACTCAGAGAGTAACAGAAGGATCAAGTAAATAAAAACATAAACAATCTTTAACCCATCGAAAATGAGATCAAAAAGTAAAAAAGGAAACTTAAAACTTGATCAAACACAGTACTTCCATGACTCTTAGAAAACTGATGGCGTCGAAGCCATTGTAGACAAATACATATATATATCAGTATCATATCCTCTCCAATTTGTCAGCCTTAACGATAGGATTGGCCTTGGACACCAACTCTCTTCCCGCAGCCTTGAAGTCGAAGGTGCAACCGTGCTCCTCTGGATATCGATGAGTAGAACAGTACAAGTTCCCACAGCGACATTTGAACCCTTTCACCAGACCAACTCTCTTGTTGCAGCAACTGCACCGGTCCCTCGACTTCCCATCACACTTCGATTTTGATACCTCCTCCACGATCTTCAGTCCTTCGACCAAAGAAGCCATGACCGCAACAGAATCAATAGAAGTCGAAGAATTGGCAACGACCTTTTCAGATGCAGCGGCTGATACTGCAACTGTTGCAGTTGCCAGTTGCTTCTGTTCTTCGAGAACAGCATCCCGATAACACTTGGAGCACAAGTGCCGCGTCTCTGCACGTCCGAAGAAGCCGCACCCATTGGCACAGAGGCGGGGACTCTCGTTGCTCTGCTCTGAAGCCATGGCGTGTGTAACGTGTAGCCCTTGAATTCTCGAGAGACAAATGAGAGATTGAAGGCGATGAAAATTGTATGCAGGAGACTGAGGAAGATCACTTGGTTTATTTATAGGCCAGAAAACTTGAGGACTTTCGGAGAGGGCTTACCAGTAAACTGAATGAGTTGTGGACTCCTAAAGCAACAGGGAGAGGAGCGTCTTCACTTGGAGTTGCCATATTCAGCTCCAACCGAGGACCAATTCCACTAGGGATCGGATTGTGGGATGAAAGTCGAATAAGACTCGGTTTCCGTTTCCGATTCAGTGTTATTAATTATTGATTATTATTCAATAATTACTGATTTTCTTCTTACTTATAATCATTAGCGAATTTATAAAGTGTTACTGTTTTTTTCTTTTGGTATTGTTTATTATTATATGGACATTTCTCCCGATCGAAAATGAGAGAGTTGTGGTACAAACATCATATGGACGTTCTCCCAGCCAAGAATATGAGAGAGAGAGAGAGAGAGAGATAGGAAGGTACATATGAAAATAAAATGTATCTGCTATAAAATTTTCAATGTAGCGGAAGTGTCAAATTTCAATCTGGACAAATTCTATCATTTTTTAAGGAACAAGATGACTTGTAAAGGATAAGACTGAATAAAGGGAAAATCAAGATACCTTCAAGGAGCCAGCTAGGCCTAGTGCGAACAATTGAGTTGATAAAATAACAAAAACGAAAAGGACCTAAAAGGCCGTAATGCATATATTCGTAAAAGACTTACGCAACTCAACTACCACTCACTTGCAACCCAATCATCACTCACTTACAGCCCACTTACAGTTAATTTTGTGGTCATATAAATTTGTATTATTTTTTTATATTAATTTTGTTATTTTTTAATATTTATCATTTTTAGTATTTATTTACAATATTAAAAAATTTTAAATCACCAAATAGTTAATTTTGTGGTCAATTTTTCCACTTATGACTCACACATTACGACAACCAAACACCGTAAAACACAATACACTTTCCCACTTACAACTTTATATTACCAACCAAGCACCGTAAAATTTACATGCATGTTACTCATTTACAACTGTAAAAGAATTAACCAATTACGACTTACGAATTACGGCTAATTACGACAACCAAACAGACCCCAAATAGGAATTTTCAACTTGCACGCGTGCCTCTTCCTTTTCTCGGCCAGCCTGTTTTTCTTCAACTCACGCAGTTATGCATAGGTTTTTTTGTCGAGTTTTCACTCTTTCTCCTTCCAATAGATCATGCCGCGTGCTCTCAAATCTCAATCCTCTGATTTTCTCTAGGAAGTGGGCGGATGTGAGGAAGTGTCATTTCTCACTTTCATTGGCAATCCAAACACCGAAAAAGAAAAATGAAAAAATATTTTTTTTCTTTTCTTTTTTTCTTTTACACAACCATTTCCTCACTTTCAGGGTGCTACAGTTAATTTTATGATCATGTAAATCTCACTTTTAATAAGTTATAGTCATAACAGTTAATTTTGGATCATGTAAAATCTTACTTACATTTTAATTACAGTCCAATTTTTTTAATAATTAATTTTTATTTTAATATTATTTTACAGTCAGTACTGTGGTCAAGCTTTTCACTTCCACTTTCACATTACTAACCAAATACCGAAAAGCACAATATATTTTCTCACTTCCACTACCAACAAAACACCGAAAAAAATACAAGCAACTTCTCATTTTCCAAAAAGATAAAAAAAACTTACTTCACACTTCCTCACTTCTGCCCACTTTTTTGAATCCAAACAGGCCTTAAGAGAAAATCACAATCTAATCCTATCCCGAATCCCCTGTTACTCTTTTGTCTTCTCCATAAATTCCCTTTTCTTCACTATTCTAAAGAAGCTACAGCGAACCAAAGGAAGCGGTAAAAAAAGTGAGAGCTCCAACCACAACCATGGCACATTTATGTAGTCTCTAATTTTCCAACTAGAACCTAAATTTCTTGTGAATTTTTATTTTGTTCTTCTTAATTCTTGTTGGGTTTTCTTTATTTTGAGTAATTATGAAGATAGTTTTGGTGATCCTGATTTTTGCCCTTCTTCTACCTTAGCTAATGATTTTTCATGTATGAATAATGTTTTTTGGTAATAGTTCGAATTGTTCGAAGTGTTGATTTTGGTAATAGATCGAGTTGGTTGGTAAAAAAAATCATTACCAACTAATGATTTTCTTTATTTTGCATGGTGCTGATTTCTTCCCCTCCATATGGATTGTTGATTTTCATCATAATCACTAATAAAGTAGTTAATGAAAAATAGTATATGAAAAAAATCTTAATTTATTGAAATTTAGGCCATAGTTAGGTGCAAAAATTATTGAAAATCACATAAAGAGAGGTGACTAGGTTCGTAAATTAAAATAATTACAATAATATCTATTATAATCAACAATAAGCAATAAAAATAAACACAATTATAAGCGAGATAAAGTTGAGAAAGATCAAACTAAGCAAACACAAGTAAATGTTCTCAAGGTTCGATCCGCGGATCTATGTTTCCTTCACCAACTCCTGTGGAGAATTTTCATTATGACCGATTTGCGAAATTGAAATCAAGCTTACAACCACGATTCTGCAAGAGCAACTCGGAGCTGCAAACTCCAACAACCTCACTCACTCTAGGCTCACTACAACATAAAATAACAAGATTTTGTAATCACACTCGATCACTAGAAACTCTCACAAACCGCAGCCTATAGCTAAGATAAGAGAAATGAGAGCTCAAGCTTATGTATGAGGAAAGCTAGAGAAATTGAAATAGAAAGCTCTAGAAATTTTGAGAAATTTTGTCTTAGAGATTGGAAGAAGAATGGTTCAAAAGAAACTGTTGTAAATCTTGTTAAAAAATTTATTATAAAATCATCTGCAAAAGCTTGATTTTATAACAAAATAGAATTAAAAATATTTGCTAAAAGTCAGCAAAAAAGACAAATAGATACAGGATTTATTATAGGTAATAGTAACAAACGACTATATTTTTCAAACTCTGAAGTTTAATTTCGAAAGCTATAAAGGTTGTCAAAAGCACTTTCCACTGTCCCAATTTTTTCAAAAAACTGTCAAAAATTGATTAGTTCTGCAATTCACCCAACTCACTGGAAAAAGATGATGAAAATGATTTTTTTGAGCTATCGAAAATTGTTTTAGATAATTTGAGAAAAACACATATAAAACTGTCAAAAATGAGTCAGTTCTGCAACAGACTAAACTCTCTTTAAAATTGTAATGGTCAAAAATTGACCCCCGGTAAGATGTTAACCCTTGTCCTAGAAACCAAGATTCTTTTTGAAGATTCTGCAATGATCAATTGCCTCCGATACATCGGTCTCTCCCGAGAGCATCCACAATACTCAGAACCACTCCAATCCGAACTCAATTCAACTTCCAAAGCTCCGCCACCCAGAATCATTCAGGAGCAAACCCTCATTCCAGAGGCATTACCCTCTGGATTTTCCTATGGTTCTACATTCCTACTTCACTCAGAGATTACCAGTAATGGTCATCAAGATCTCCGCCTACAATCATGCCGCATCTCCACTCCCACGTTGAATATGTGCAATGTCCATGCGCTCAAGTGGACACTTATGAAATTTTCTGCTGCAATCTCAACCATCGCGTCATCAATCACGACTGTTACAACAGATCCGCATGTGAAGATCGTCTAGCTGCGCTGATCTCGTGAACGCCTCATTCGCCTCCAGGCTAGAAGCACAGTACAAATAGACCTTCTTCTCCAGCAAGAAGAAGGACTTTTAGAGGACCTGGGGGAGACAGACCTATATAACCAAAAGCTTCTACGAAAACCTCTCATCTCCCATTACATCCTAGCTATCTGAAATTCCTGTAAACTGAAATATTATAGTGAATCTTCCTCCTCCTCCCTGTGATTTTTCCAAATTGGATTTTCTCGTAAAAATATCTTTTCTACGTTTATTTTCTGGGTTGTGTTTTATTATTAAGCACTTTACACCAAACTCAAACTTTCTCTTATGGTGTGGATCGACCGTTCGATTATTCGCAGTGAAAAATCTCCACCACAAACTGGTGCTTTCATTGAGATCTGAGTCTTTATACTCAAGATCTCTACCCAAAAAAACCTACTCAAAAAGCCTCTTTCACAATAGCGATGGCCTCAAGAAAGTGAACCGTCAATGGCAAAACATCCAAAGGAAAGACCATCAGAATCGTTGGGGTCGCGGCCCTTCCACCATCCAATGTTCAGCCACATACCACCAAAAACACTGGCTCCTCCTCACCTCAGGGAGCAATCACCAGTGTCCAACCATGACAGTGGCATGAAGATTAGCTCAATCAGATGCTCACTGACTTGAAAGAGCATATAAAGGAACAGCAAGCCCAATCAGATCACGACTAGGAGCATGCGGCATTCGACTGTAAGAATGCCATTCGTGAGCATGGGGCATTGAGGTGGCTCAATGAACAGCTCCAGGCTCAAGTCGCAGCTCTCCAAAACAACCCTGTATAAACGAAGGACGATT
This sequence comes from Agave tequilana, assembly GCA_038442645.1. NCBI lineage: Eukaryota > Viridiplantae > Streptophyta > Magnoliopsida > Asparagales > Asparagaceae > Agave > Agave tequilana. Next base: position 17,996 of record JAVJIF010031707.1, read on the forward strand.
CGAGAACAAGTTTTCCAATCTCCATGTCCTCGACGAGCTGATTCAGAAGCGGATCGTGGAGGCCAAGTTGCCTCACCAACCCCAACTACCAAAATCCATGATTCTCCTATCTCCAAAGAGATCCAAGAATGTGAGCTCTCGAGAAAATTCTTGACTCGCACTTTCGACTACTACTCTGGAGTCAGTGATCGGGTTCAACACATCCGACACTTCTTGTTGGAACTTGCTTTCGATGATACATTTGTGAAGACATATCATTGGAGCTCTATCTTACAAGCCTATTCAAGAGTTCTACATGATTAAGACTTCCCAAAGAGAGTAGCTATGGATGTGTATTATAATGTTTAATAGTTGGAACTTGCTTTTGATGATACATTTGTGATGACATATCATTGGAGCTCTATCTTACAAGCCTATTCAAGAGTTCTACATGATCAAGACTTCCCAAAGAGAGTAGCTATGGATGTGTATTGTAATGTTTAATAGTTTGTTAAAGGCCTTGAATATACACACACATCATTAGCCAACTTAGTCGACTTATACCCTTTAGTAGTCGACTTATATATTGTATAGTCGACTTGACAATTTCTATAGTCGACTAACCTTTGTCCTGCAAAGATACCAACTCTTTGTTTCTGACCTGCACTCTCTATTCGTCGACTTGACATACTTTATAGTCGACTAATACATGACATAGTCGACTAATCATATTGTTCTGGTCGACTAGTTTCAGTTTTCAAAAACTTGTCCTTTGATTTTATCTTGACCTAATCGACTTGACATCTTTAGTAGTCGATTAACCCAGTGTAAATTGCCTACCCTAGTCGACTAACCCCCTACCCCTAGTCGACTAATGGCAGTTTCTGACTGTTGGACAGTTTCTATTTTCTGGTATTTTATCCAACGTTATCCAACATTTATATATTCAAAATTGACCTGATAACTACCTAACTGACTATGGATTTCAGCTATAAATATGTATATTATCCTAGGCTAAAAATGCCAATTAAAAATCAAAAGTTTTCTGCCTAAAAACTCTGTTAAAAAAATTCTAGTTTTCAGAAAACTGTTTCCCACTTTAATTCTTCATTCAAATTCCTACTCTATAGTGAAGATTTCTGAGAGTCCACCTATAATAGCCCTTGTCCACGATCACATACACATTCAAGGCTTATAGGATCAATTGTAATCACTCAAAGAGGAGCATTGTACAAGAGCGTCTTCGGGTTGAAGAGAGTTTGTACAAGGTGTTGTGGTCTTCTTGGTTGTAAGAAGAGTTGTACATATTTGACAAAGGAGATTTGTCAAGTGGTGTGCAAGGTGTTGATTTTGGGTATACAAAGTCAAAGGATAAAGGAAAATCTCAAGCGGGTGGCTTGGGGACTGGATGTAGGTCACGAGGACCGAACCAGGAAAATCTCTTGTGTTTGCGTTTGCTTTACTTTCTGAGATCTAATTTTCTTTTATTGCAAGTACTTTATTTCTGTAACGCTAATATCTTTGTTTGAGTGTTGACGTATATTCTAGATCCTACAGTTGGCATCATCTCAGGACCAACAATTGGTATCAGAGCCTGGCCTGGTATACAAGCCCTGCATACCCAGTCAACAACATACAAGGATGGCAACAGAGTTTCCTTCATCACAATTCAAAGAAGGACATTCTACACAACGTCCACCACTATTCGATGGATCGAACTACAACTACTGGAAGTGTAGAATGAAAATCTACTTGCAATCGCTCAACTACGAACTTTGGAACATAGTAGAAGTAGCGTACACCAAGCCAACAACCAACTACACCGCCTGGAGTGATGATCAAAAGAAGAATGTGAACCTTGATGCCAAAGTGATGAATGTTTTATTCTGTACCTTAACCAAAGAAGAATTCAGCCGTGTGTCAACAACCACTTCTGCAAATCAAATATGGCACACTCTACAGGTAACACATGAAGGCACAAATAAGGTTAAAGAATCTAAAATTTCTATTCTTTTCCACAGGTTTGAACTTTTCAAAATAAAGGAGAATGAAACCAACTCAGAAATAGTTACAAGGTTCACCGATATAACAAATTCATTAGCATCCCTTGTACATCCAAGTCGAAAAAGTTCGCAAGATCCTTCGTGCACTCACACCAAATTGGGAGAAGAAGACAAATGCAATAGAAGAAGCGAATGATCTCTCAACAATGTCATTAGAAAACCTTATTTGTAATCTAATGGCATATGAAGTGCAACTCGAAGACAGAAAGAAGGATGAATAATAATCTCTCTCAAAGAGGAAAGAACTTGCCTTCCATGCATCCTCAGACACGGACAACTCAGATAACGATGAGGAGGAGATGGCAATACTTTCAAGAAAATTCAGAAAGTTCTTAAGCAAGGTAAGTTTAAATGTTTTAATTATAATAAAACAGTCATATGAAGAAGGATTGCCCATTGCTCAAAAACAAAGATAAATTCAAGAGCAAAAAGTTTAGAAAGAAGAAAGACTATCAAGTATCATGAGAAAATAGTGATTCCTCTTCCTCTGATGAAGAAGAAGCCACTGAACATGTCAACATCTGTTACATGGCGCTAGAAGAAGATGAGGTACAATTTTTCTGAACTCTTAGATGCATTTCAAGAATTATACAATGATCTTAAGAATGAAAAGATAATGAATAAAGTTTTGACAAAGGAAAATGAAAATCTTTTCAAAGAAAATTCTCATTAAGCTTCTCAAATTCCTTCTATAAATTCTCAAAAAGATGATTTTGAAAAAGTGATATCATCATTAAAAAAAGATAATGAGAATTTATTACAAAATAATGTTTTATTGAAAAGAGAAATTATGTCTTTAAATGACAGAATTTCTGTTTTAGATAAAGGCATATCAATTTTCAAAATGAAGTATGAAGAGATTTTAAAAAATGTGACTAAATTTAATCAAGAAAAGAAAAGTTGAATGATTTGTTATCATATCAAAAGATGTCACATAATCATTATGGTCTTGGATTTTTTTAAAAAATCTACATATGTTAGTAATCCATGTAATTCTTTTGTGAAAAGAAATACTGATATTATTTCAAAAAGAATTAAGAACAAGTTCATATGGATTCCTAAAAACTTAAGCATTATTGATAAAAATACTTATATCATATCATACATTCATGATATATGTAATTCATGCAATTATGTGTATACTAACAGATAGAAACTAAATTTAAATTGGGTTTGGACTCCTAAAGGTTAATGCTTTGATCTTATAATGATTGATACCATTCTAATGTTTATCTTTTAGGTACCATATAAAAAGTTTGATAAGAAAAACATTTATCATATATATATGTTATGATATATTTATTGCAGGGGGAGAATACATGTTTTTCCATATCTGTTATAAATTGTTTTCTGCAGGGGGAGAATATATTTTCTACAAGGGGAGAGCATATAACATATTTTCTGCAGGGGGAGTATTCATGCACACAAAGTATCATCATCAAAAATGGGGAGAATGTTGGAACTTGCTTTTGATGATACATTTGTGAAGACATATCATTGGAGCTCTATCTTACAAGCCTATTCAAGAGTTCTACATGATCAAGACTTCCCAAAGAGAGTAGCTATGGATGTGTATTGTAATGTTTAATAGTTTGTTAAAGACCTTGAATATACACACACATCATTAGCCAACTTAGTCGACTTATACCCTTTAGTAGTCGACTTATACATGGTATAGTCGACTTGACAATTTCTATAGTCGACTAACCTTTGTCTTGCAAAGATACCAACTCTTTGTTTTTGACCTGCACTCTCTATTTGTACACACTTGACAGACTTTATAGTCGACTAATACATGACATAGTCGACTAATCATATTGTTCTGGTCGACTAGTTTCAGTTTTCAGAAACTTGTCCTTTGATTTTATCTTGACCTAGTCGACTTGACATCTTTAGTAGATGACTAACCCAGTGTAAATTGCCTACCCTAGTCGACTAACCCCTACCCCTAGTCGACTAATGGCAGTTTCTGATTGTTGGACAGTTTCTATTTTCTGGTGTTTTATCCAATGTTATCCAACATTTATATATTCAAAATTGACCTGATAACTACCCTAACTGACTATGGATTTCAGCTATAAATGGTATGTTATCCTAGGCTAAAAATACCAATTAAAAATCAAAAGTTTTCTACCTAAAAACTCTATTGAAAGATTCTGATTTCCAGAAAACTGTTTCCCACTTTCAGTTCTTCATTCAAATTCCTACTCTATAGTGAAGATTTCTGAGAGTCCACCTATAATAGCCCTTGTTCATGATCACATACACATTCAAAGCTTATAGGATCAATTGTAATCACTCAAAGAGGAGCATTGTACAAGAGCGTCTTCAGGTTGAAGAGAGTTTATACAAGGTGTTGTGGTCTTCTTGATTGTAAGAAGAGTTGTACACATTTGGCAAAAGGGATTTGTCAAGTGATATGCAAGGTGTTGATTATAGGTGTACAAAATCAAAGGATAAAGGAAAATCTCAAGCGGGTGGCTTGGGGACTGGATGTAAGTCACGAAGACCGAACCAGGATAAATCTCTTGTATTTGCGTTTGCTTTACTTTCTGAGATTTAATTTCCTTTTATTGCAAGTACTTTATTTCTGTAACGCTAATACCTTTGTTTGAGTGTTGACGTATATTCTAAATACTACAATTAGCATTATCTTGGGACCAACACTTCTGGGACAAGATGGTGATCTACTCTCGTAATGACCCGATCATGTGCCTCACTTTTTCTTCTAGCCTCAGATTGGTTCTACTCGCTGTCACCATGCTGTCTCCACAACTTCGCGAAGTTACAGAGGCATTTTTCACTCAGTATGCCTCTCGTTAAGAGGCCAAGAAGAATAGACATCATCTCTTTTCTGTTAAAATGAGGCAAGTAGACAGTCTCAAGTCATACATCAACTTCTTTCAAAACTAACTAAACAAAGTTTCCAATTAGTGAAGAAGTCTTCGCCCTCGCTTTCATTAGCAGGCTACAATTCACTCATCTCCTGTATAGACACCTCCTAAAGCACAACGTCGCTAGAATGAGCGAGGTCTTTTCTCGAGCTCAGCCTTACATCTGCTGGAAGAGACATTGAAGGCTTCCTCCAACCACTCTGTGAAATCGGGCGATGGTGGAGGGAAGCTGGAATCTACACACAAAGCTCCCAACCACGCTCTAGACTAGCACTGGGGGCAATATGCTTACAAGAAGCCAGAACTCCCGATCACTCTCCAAGTCCACTACAAATCTACAAATCAATGGAATGCATCACTCTGTTGAAGCTCCCGATCAATGAGCTTCAACAGCATCAAAGTCCAGCCATAGGTCAGATGCCCAAGACCAATCCAATACAATCGCTCACTTTTTGGGCCAGAAAAATATTTTTATTACCACGACTGCAAATGGCATCAAACTGTTTACTGTTGGGCCCTCCGAAGGTACCTGGAAGAACTCATCCAACAGAACTTCCCAAAAAGAGTACATTCTCACTCTTGAAGCAGTTTTCAGACAACTAAACACTCAACCTTCCCGGGAACAACACTTGATCACTCATACAAGACGATCGACTGACTACCCAAGTTCCAAACATATAGGGCATACTTCCTTCCATTCCTAATTCTATGTACTCAATTTTTGAATAAAATAATTTTTTATGCTCCTAACCATTGTAGTACATCCATCCATCCACATGCTCCGCTGATGCGATTTGCCCCACGCGGAGGCGGCTATAAGATTCCTCCACTGCTGGGATTTTTCCCACTTAGAGGATTGTGTTTGTACGCTCTGCTGATGGGATTTTCTCACTCAGAGGCGTCAATGAAGACGTGCCTACGGACTCTTTCTCAGCCATCCTACGGGAGTCGAAATCCTCTGCTGTAAGATTTCTCCCATTCAAAAGATTGTGTATGTACGCTTCGCTGATCGGATTTCCCCCACTCGGAGGGATCAATACAGACATGCCTATGGGCTCTTTCTCAGCCATTCCACGAGAGTCAAAATCCTCCGCTATGGGATTTCTCCCACTCGGAGTCCCCACTCTGCTACAAGAATTTTCTCTTCTCAGAGCCCCCGTTTGATGTTTCGTTGATGGAATTTCCCTCATTCGGAGTACAAACACTAGCCTACGGGCTCCCCTCATCTGAACTTACAGTCGGATGAACTCCCGACAGTTTTTCTCTGCCAATTTCCTCCATATTCTGAGATGAGATTTCCCCACTCGGTAGCTGCCATTTACGATGTGGGGAATACCCGTGCTCGGGAGCTTCCATATTTTGATGATGGTATTTCCCCTACTCGGAAATCAGCTCCGCTGTGGGATTTTCCCCATACAGAGATGAACTCCACTACTGGGTTTACTCCTACTCGGGGGTACCAGATCAGTATTCTAATTTATTTAGGGCCCCAACTCAGAATAGACGCATTCATCTGTCATTGGGTGACATCCCTACTTTAGAGCCCCTTTTTTTAGGTCTTCCAGGACCATGACTACTCATGACATATGGTAAATATCTGAGGATTTTCTTGTTTGGATTATCCCCTTGACGTACTAGTCCTAAGTGACTATAGATCGAACGCTCTCCGGAGGAAGGAAATGTCCGGTAACACCTTAATTCAGCTTTACACATTTTTAAAATCTGAATGCTTATTTAGGATAACTTGGATTGTACATACATGGTCAACGGCTACAACGGACATATTGCATATTTAAGAGGGTGTCGTTATTTGGATTATCCCCTCGACTTACTAGTCTCATAGGGATAGAAGCCATGTAAATACAATCCAATTTACCCCCTAATTATTTATGCATCTAACACTATGTTTAAGAATGTTACATCATTGCATGTTCGTATGTGTATTATCCCTCTATTGTGGGATTTCTCCCAATGGCGCCCTATCGACTTCCACACTCTGTTGATGGGGTTTCCCTCACTCGGAGGCCCGATTATGCTGTAGGGATTTTCCCTCTCAGAGTCTCGAGATCATGGCTCCGCTGATGGGATTTGCCCCACTCGGAAGCGACTATGGACTCAACCGTTTACAAGTTCTCACTAGAACTCAATGGACTCACTAGTCCTTTATCGGGGTGCCGTGACACCAACACGGAGCTCACTAGCTCACTTGAGGCTGCAACCTTCACAACTTCTCAAAAGAAGGAAAACGGTGACCAATACTTGATCACAAATGGCTCACAAGCACAATCCTATAACCAAGATGAGGAGGTGAAACTCTTTGAGATTGTGTAGTGAAAATAGCTTGTAGAGATGTAGAGGGAGGGCTCAAGCTTAAAACAAGAATTTGGAACTTTGGCTCAAAAAGAAATCTTTTATGAAAAAGCTAAAACTTGTAGAAACTTGATCTAAGCTTTAGAAAACTTGTAAAAACTTGATCACAGTCCAACTATTTATAGGGGATAAAAACATGAGTAGAAAATTCAAAAGAGCTGTTGGAAAAAGACCCAGAAAAAGACAAAATAGAATATAGCCGTTGGGAAAAATCACAGCAGAAAATTCTTCTGCCAGTCGACCGCCAACGGTCGGATTTCTGACCATTGGGAATAGCGATCGATCGGACGGTCGACCATTATTCCCAATCAGAGAGTGAAACTCTCTGTCGGTCGACCGGGCAGAGTATGAAATGTGTGTGTGTGTGTGTGTGTGTGTCAATCCCAAAAGCTATCAACCTAAATCATCTTGGTTTTAACAAACGATTATAAACTCTATCTAAATTACAAAAAGTGAAAATACAAATCTTGAAATAGTTTTCTCTAGTATACTTGATCCTTGAGCTCTTCTATGTGCTTAGGTTATGGGATCTACATCTTCTTAGCTTTCAAATGTGTGAATCTTGTGATGGAGCCAAAATGCAACAAATAGTTATCCTGAAACTTTGTTAAACAAAATTGTTAAAAACATAACTACATATGTTTTGTTATCATCAAAACTGAGGCTAATGGCCTTTGAGCCAACAATAAGGTCCAGTTGTAATACCCTTGGAGGACTTAACTACGTGAGAGGAATCGTGATGGTCACGATTGGGGGTCAGGGCTGACCCTTAGAAACATCTCATGAGTCGATTATTATGAGTATGGCCTTTAACACTCAACCCACTCACTTAGTAAATAGAGACTTACTGTGTGTCTTTTATCAATATCTAGATAAAGAGGCTTAATTCTAGGCGTAGTCCATTATGCCTCTCTCAGGTGGCAATTAAATCCAATAAGGGTAGATTTCAGGCCGCAAGTTATCGACCCCGAATCCACGGTATGATGTTGCCCAAATTTATTCTTATTTATGATTTATGATATTACTTTCTTTTATCTTTCTTGAAACTTAAGTTTTAGAGGGATTGTTGGATGTGTATTTGAATTTGGAGGAACACTTGAGTTTCCCTCTATTTGCCTTTGATATTTAGTCCCACATTAGATACACCAATAAAAATTGAGCGGTTATACACCAACTATTCTATTGTCTATTATTATGATTATTAGGCCATGGTCGGGCCGAGTTTGGGTCTGGATGGCTCGCCCTTGACCTACGAACACGAATGCAGCTCGTTCAAGGGGTTCTTGGACCTGCTACATTTTAGAAATTCTTTTTAGATTTTTATGTTCGGAGCTAGCTCCGAACTTCTAGGCAGAGTAACCAAGTATCTGGACTCGTAATTATTCCCGAGCACCTGGAGACGCGGTGTGATTCGCGAGCACTTGGACTCGGAATGGACGCCGAGAACTCGGACTCGAAATCATCTCGAGTACTTGGACCCAAGGTGACCTGACAGCGACTTGCGCACTTGATCTCGGAGTGAACCTTGAGTAGTTGGACTCGGAATGGTCCTGAGCTCTGTCACACTCTCTCGAGTACTTCACAATTACTGTTTTGATCAGGTAAAAGAGGATCTGTGAATGTGCTGACTTGCTGCAAATTAATTACAACAAACATGAACATGCCTTTTATTTGTGTGGGGCTATTAATAACATATAGAGCTTTGTGCCTATAAATAGAGTCTCTCTCTGTTCATTCTCAGAGACACACACAAAATTGAGATCCATAGCTACATTCTTCTTCTCCCACTGTCATATTTCTTCAAGTTCTATTTCAATCTTCTGAGCAACAATTTTCTGTTTGAGCAAGAGGCTCTGCCTACTATCCTAAGTTGATGCTGGTGATTCCGGGGGATTCTTTTACCACTACTCGACAATACCGAGTCAACGTCTGGACAAGGAGATGGGCTTTTGATCCTTTAGAGCAGCGACTAGCGACTGCATTCCCCCGGCTAAATAATTCTGTATTTATATTCTATTTTAATTTTGCAGCTCCATTCTAGAAAGTTTAATTTAATTTATTTTTCAATAAAACTGATTCACATGTTTTTTAAGAAATAGCACATTTTCAACCAACAATTTTAAGCGACAAACTATAAAGTAAAATAACTCATAACAAAAAAAACAAAGTATTTTTAAAGTAATACAAGCCACAAAACAAAACTATTCCTAATCCCTTCTTCAGTTCATGTTCTCCCCCATTTTGTCAACATCAAAAAGGAAGAAGAAATCACTCTTGATGCTGGTCAGTGGTGCCAAATATCTCCTCATCGCCGAAAAGCAATAGATCATCAACTGGTTGATAAACTCTAGCAGATGTGATTGGCGCAATCCGCGGATCAAAAGGAAGACCAGTATGAGGCAAAGAATGAGTATATCCAGAAGGCTCGGGAAGTGGCCACCCATGCTAGAATAAATGTAGTCGTTGCAGTCCTGAGGATAGCAATGGAAACAACAAACATGGGCCAAAGTGTTCCTGATCTCATTTTGGTTGCCTCTAAGCTCCATCTGAGTGGCACGAAGCTCATCTTAGTTTGAAAAAATTCTCTCGAGAAGAGCATTAGTGATGACCAAGAGAAAGTGATCTCATTTGGTTTAACATAAAGGCATATGGGTCTGATGAAGTGGAAGAATAACAAAAATCATGCTGAGGTGGAGGAGGAGCATGTTGTTCATGTGCACGAGATGCACGAGTAACGACCTGCATCCTCTTTAAAAGAGTACGATCAATTTTAACAGCTAGTGGTAAAGAAGTGTCCAGAAAACTAACATGGAGCTGTTTATATCAAAAAAGCAATTAAGCACCTCAGTTCTTATTATGAGAAATTTTGAGAATAAATTCTAGAGCCCTTCACTGTGAATTCGGCTTTACTTCTTGGTGTTGATTTGACCACAAGTTATTATTTTTAATTGTTATAGTTATACTTGTGTAAAATTACTTGTTAAGTTTTTATTTTCGTATTTGATTAGCATCTCACCTATTCACCCTCTCCCCTCTAGGTGATTTCAAAATAATCCCAAAATAGCCAAGCATATCATTCATAAGCAGAATCCATAACCAACAACCCCCTCACCGAAAAAATACACACACACGCTTCCCTCCCCAACGACCACACATTCCACAGCACAGTCACAAATTTTTTTTGTGCACATCTCACAGTAACCAGAACATTAATCCAAACAACATCCATAATGAAACACCGAGCTTATAAATCATATTAAATGTCAGGCAACCCACAAAACGCAACAAAGGCCCACCAAAAGCCCAACCTATTACTGACCACATAAACTAATGAAAGAGCGTCGACCTGAAAAAGCCCAGCACGATGATCCAAAATATTTATACACAAAGCGCAGAGCCAAAAAACATTTGTACGCAAAGCCAACTAATAGAAAGCCCAACACACCAATCAACCCACAGAACAAGGAAGGGACACAGCGGGCATTCAAACGATTTGGACACATCTTTTCGGAAAATCTAATTGTCCACCGGTATTAGAAGAGAAAAGAAATTTGTATAATTATTAATTATTTTATTTTTATAAACCTTATTGATTCATACTTCTAAATTTATTAATTTTATTATTATAATAGTTAATGATTTGTTTATAGTTATACTTATTACCATTTTATAGTTTTATCCAATTTTAGATATCGTTTGTTTCTATATTCAGATGTGCCAGAGCACGATTCAAGAGGTGGCTCAACCGTAATTGAAGAATTCCAAATGAGTCGAGTAAATGACATTTAAAATGGGCTTAATTTTAGAAAATTCCCCGAAACTAATCACTAAAATAAGAAAACCTCACTTTATTCTGTATTTCATTATTAAGCCTCCTTAAAGTCTCATTAGTAGGTTTGAACATTGATTACGGCTTAACGGCATTAATTTAACCTAAAAAACTTATATGCTATTTAATTAGACAAGAAGTCTAATTTTCTCTCGCTTGCTTCCTCTTCTTTTCTTGTTTTTTTGTTTTTTCTATGCAATGTAAAATAAAGAAACCTAGAGAGATTATTGCATTTGAGGTGAAATTCATACATTGTATTATTGTAGTTGCATGTTGGTGATTGTGCATTCTCCTAATGGGAGAACTGGATAAAGGTCATGATTTATTGCAGCACGAAATTTAAATTTCCATGTATTCTCTTAAATTTTCGATAGAAATTCACACCTTTTTGCAACCTATATAAGGAAGAGCTGCCACATGATGATTCCTTTAATGGGCCACCTTGCAAGCACCAAGATAAGTAAGTTTAGAAGATAGAGAGTGGAATTTCAATAATCTATTCAAGTATTCAACTAACCAATTATTAGTTTTTTAAGACTTATTTTCTAAATACCCCATTAATTTTTAGGGTTTTCTATTAAAACCCCTTAAACTTCAATAATCTCAAAATACCCCTCTTAACTATCCCAAAAATCTCAGAAAACTCCCTGCCGTTAGCTGTTCGTTTGGGAGGTGGCATGTATTTGCCACGTACATTTTTTAAGACGGTTTTATCCTTATCAAGCCTATGTCCTGCATGGGTTTTAATGTTAAAAGTTGAATCCTAATTAAATCTTATTTAAATCTTAATTAAATTCTAATTAAATTCTAATTAAATTCTAGTTAAATCCTCACTAATTCTTAGTTAAATCCTAAATAAATATCTAGAGATGGGGGAGAATTCCCAAGAAACAACTAATTTGGAGAAATTTCGTATGCATACCACAAACACAATCTTGGGTTTGAAAATAATTTTGTGAGCTAGAAAATCAGAATTTGGGAAAATTTGGATTGTTTGTATGTGTGGAAGAATTCCCAAAGAAGAAATTAATTTGGGAAAATTTTAATTTTCGACTCAAGTAGAAGTGTGCAGATCACTTGAAAATGCCTTAAATAAGCTTGAATTGGGTTTGGCATGAGGAACAACAGAGTAGGACAAAGAGAAACGATATAGAGAAAAACTAAACCCTAGAGAAATCTCAATCACAGAGGTGGTTAAAGTTTTGAATAGGAGATTCCTACGATACTGTTAAAAAGCTGATATGTTATTTTTATGAAGTTCAGAACCTGTTGGACCCCATGACGAAGCAAAGAAGAATCTCTTATGGTAGTTTGAAGGCTGCCGACGAGAAGGGGGCAGGGCAACGCCGCAGCTGATCTAGGGGAGGGGAGGCGAGGAAGAGAGGAGGGGGCACGGTATATTTTAGTAAATTTGAAAAAAAAAATTAAAGGTGTAACAATATTTTTATTTTTAAAAAATTTGTTTTAACTGTTTGAGGGCTCTGGGTAAATGGGTGATTTTGCATTCCCGTTAACGATGGTGAAGGGGGGTAACTGAGAAACATATAGTTTAGAAGAGTATTTTGATATTATTAAAGTTTAGGAGGTATTGTGAGAAAACTCAGAAAGTTTAATCAGCTATTTAGAAAATAAGCCTTTTTCTAATGCAAGATCGTGAAATCAAAATTTTGTTGACCCAAAGGCCCTTCACCTTAGTTTTGATGATGACTAACTTATAAAGTTATGTTACTCTAATAATCTTGTATTTAATAAGTTTCAGATATTGATCAAGATCTCAGTCGGTGTTTAGCTTCAATAAAGAATTCAAAGCCAGTTTTGGAGCTAACACATGTTGACTCAAGAGCAGCCGTGTCAAGATCGCATTTAGTACTCGAGATGGAATCAAGCTCTTTGGATCGTGTTTGGATCGAGTCGTCTTGGAGATGAAGATCGATAAGAAGACTTCGGTTTGTTTAGTTTAGAGTTTAGATCTTGTGTAAGGATAGTTTAGTTTTAATTTGCTCAAGTACACACACAAGTTCAAAAGTTTTGATTTCAGTTTAACTGTTTTGGATTTTCAAGTATACATATATTGTTTTCATGAATGGATTTCATCAAAGGAAGTTTACATGGTTTAATATATATTGTATTTCATCTATATACATTTATGTTTCATATTGTATAACAACTTAATTTGATATATCTACTTCATGTGTTTTAAGTTTTATTTTTAACAAAACTTATTTTTGGATTTAATGTCAAAAATATAGATATATCATTTACATGTGTATTGGATTCTATCCATACACACTATGCTTAAATAGTGTTTAAATATCTTGTTTTTGTATTTATACAAGTTTGAAAAAATTAAATTTCCATTTAGAACTTGTTTTTGGAAAATACCGGGTTTGGTTTAAAGCTAAATTTTCATGCCTCAAAAATAATTCAAATTGTTTGTAATATGTGTTGATTTTTTATCACACATATTTGTACTCAAATATATACATGAACTTATTTTTTTTATGAATTTCATGGAGTTTTATTGAAATTTTTAGGGAATTAACAAATTGCATTTTCAAACCCTAAAAACTAGTTTTGAGCCTTCTGGCGGTCGCCGACCGGACCAGAGCTCGGTCGACCGGTCGGCCAACCGATGGGCACAAAAAGTGAACAAGGCTCTAGCATATTGGCCGGTCGACTGTGCAGACGACCGACTGGCACTACCCAACTCTCAGTAGGCCCGCTCGACCAAACGGTCATCGATAGGCAAGTTTGCCTTAGGGCGGTCAACCGATGGCTCAAACGGTCAAAAATCTGACATTGGCTGGTCGACCGGGCGATCGACTGAGATCCCATTCTTGGCAGCTTTTGACCCCAACGGCTAGTTTTTCCCAAGCTCTATAAATAGGGGTTGTGGAGGCTGTTTTCAATAAGATTTTCAAGAGCTAAATTTCTCCACATCTCTAGAGTTTTCAGCTAGTTTTGCAAAAGAGTTTTTATGCAAAAATTCTTATTCTTTATTTGTTTTAAAGTTTTTGAAAAATCAAAGAAAACAAAGTTTTGAGAAATCAAGTTTCGAGTTTTCAATTCTTCATCTATCAAGAGTTTTTCTAAGAGTTTTTCTTTGTGTTTTCTTTTCAAAAATTTTGTTTTCTCACATACTTAAGCTATCATCTCAAATCTATTTTTAGGTTCTTTGTATTGTGAGAAAAATTGTTTATGGTCTTTCAAGATCACCAAGAGTTATTTGTGATCATTTGGATCACCAAGTTGTATTTTTTTCCTTTGCTTTGTGCTTGGCTAAGTGCCCACCGCTTGTGTAGAGGTTTGTATTTGAGAGAGGAGTTGTGTACTCTAAGTGTTGAGTTGTAATTCCTCGGTGGAGGTCCCTTTGTGAAAGGTCCTATGTGGACATAGTGCAAATCCTTCTGTGTGAAGGCGGGGACGTAGAGCAATGGCTCAAAACTCGAAACATATCCCTGTATTTGGTTTGATCTACTTTCTCTCAACTCTCTCTTTATATCTTGCATCGTTATTACTTGCTCATATTCATATACATGTTAGATATAGTTTTTGTGCCCACACTTGTGTTCAACCAAGAAAGCTTTTAAAGTACCTCAACTCATAATTTTAAGGAATCTCGAGGAGTTATTTCAGAGCCCCTCACTAGGAATTTGGGCTCACTCTTGTTACACATAGTGTATTCGCAATTAAGTTTTTAATTTTCGAATTATTTGTCCTAAATTAGCTTGTACACCTATTCACCCCCCTCTAGGTGTACTTTCAATTGGTATCAGAGCCTACGCTTCTGATATTCGGTTTAACCACCTAGGAGTGTGATCCTTGGATTTGTAATCTAGATTTGCCTTTGCACACTTATAGTTTACACTCATGGATTTTCTTGTCCCTCCCATGTATGATATTTCCAACATCGATATGTGAAAGTTTAAGATGAGTGCCTATCTTAAAGCACTAAGTTTGCATGTTTATCTTGCCACTACCAAGAAATCATATGTTGGTAATGACAAGCATATATAAGCTAATGCATAAGCCATGGAGGCACTTAAGCATACACTAAGCAAAATATATATTTTTTTAATTTCTCATTGTGATTTCATTTTTGCAATGTGGAAAACTTTGGCCTCTCCTAAGGAACAAGCTTCACATATTTTGGAGAGAGAGGCAATTGGGGATGAATCCGAGCAAACATGCACATGGTCCAAGGGAATGACTCCCTTAAGGTGAATTCGGATACCCATCTCGATGATTATGCTAGTTCTTTAATTGATGACAATGCCATGGATACTCATGCCTTAAATGAAGAACTTTCAATATTTTACGAAAACTTGTTGAAAAAGTATAAAGCTTTAAAAAATAAGAGTTTTGATTTAAAGAAAGAAAATGAGACTTTGTTTTCAAAACTCGATTTGGTTTTGCAAGAAAAGGTAGAAGTTTCCAGTGAAAGGGACTCATTGAAAACCCAACTCGATCTTACTTTAAAAGAAAATGAAATTCTAAAGAATAAAAAGATTTTGATATTGTTTAAAGAAAAATGATGTTTTATCTTCTAAACTTGATTTTATTTTAAAAGAAAATGATTCTTTGAAAAACAAAATTGTTTTGATTTGTAAAGAATTGGAATGTGTTTCAAAAGAAAATATTTTTTTGAAAAATAATTTGATGCTCATGTTTGTCATGTCTCTATTGATTTATCTTCTATTGATAAACATTATGCATGCTCCACTTCTTCTTCAATTATTGAAAATAATATTTGCTTATTGAAGAAGAATGTAGATTGTTTGGGCTCCATTTTGAGCCAATGTGCCATGAACGACACACGATTAGAATCTATGTTTCGAAAGAAACATACTCCACATATGCATGCAGACAAATCACAGCATATACATGTTCATCATGCTCACACACTTGATCGTATGTATGCTAGTGTGTACACTTGTACACATTGTGATCGTACGGGCCACCTTGCAAAGTTTTATTATCATAAAATAAATGCTTTAAATTTTGCAAGTAAATTTGTTTGGGTTAGGAAAGATGCTAACCCCCATGGACCCAAGAAAGTGTGGGTACCAAAATTCACCTCTATTTATTTGTTGTAGAAGTGGGCTCTCACAAGACGTAAGAGTGTTGGTGCCTTGATGGTGGATGCGTTTCGAGCTAAAAGATCATATTTATGGATATATCACTTTCAAAGATTTTTGGTGGGAGGACCACCATGCTTTGGAGACCTAGAGAATAGTTCATTCGGTTTGGTAACTATCTCTAACTCCTTATTTAGTTTACATGCTTGATTTTTAGCATGTTGTGATTTTAATGCTCATTATGTTAAATGCAATGTTCATTAGACTTGTGATATACAAGTATAGTATTTGAGATACACCCATGTTCATATGAATCCATATTTGTCTGTGTTCTCAATTATAATTTAGCTATTGTGTATACCCTAATTTTAATAACACTTGCATTTATGTTAATGTTCATATTTGTTTTTCAACCATATTTTTGTGCCTCATATTTTGATTACATGTTTAAATGTAAATTTCATTAAAATTTGTGTTTATATTTGCACAAGTGGTGAGCTACACTTGATTATTGTATTTGAGTGCTTCATTACTCATGTCTACTTATTACATGTATTAGTATAATCTAATTTTTATGATTCTTACATTTACACTTGTATTCTCCATTTTGTACATGTTTTTCGTGTTTAGCTTTATGTATATGTTAATTTTTGCCAAAAACTATTAGATATGCACGTCTACCTAGAGTCACTTGCTTTATATGCTACATACTTGTTTATAGACTCAATTCATGTTTTGATATGTATGTATACTTTTAGTTTTGACAAACCATACATATACTTTGAAGTTTATTTTGTTTTTGATGAAAATTGAATTTTGATGATTTTCATGTTTATGAAAAAGAATTTTCATCTATTGAGCTCAATTGCCTTATCTCCATGAATATGTTGCTTACATGATTCTTATACACTCTATATTTTGTGTTTCCTTATGATTTTTGTTTCATAAGTATATTAGTGCTTTATTGATTTTTAAGTGTCAATTATCATGTATGTAGCATGTTTTAATGAGATACATTGTTTTATTCCTTATTTGAAGGATCGTTAACTAGTTTTCAAAAACTATCTTAAACTACTTATTTATTCTTCAATTGGTAGAGTTTTCAAATCATATTTTTGAAAACCCCTACCTTCAAAAGGTGAATGGTTGGGCGACCATGCCTTGTATGCTCCTAAATGAATATCTTTCAAACATGTGCATGAAAGGGAGGTAGTTTTGAGTTATACACTTGCTTATGATGAAATTAATTTTTGTATACTCATGTTTTCAATATATGTATGCATTATATTTCAATTGATATTATATTGCTCTGATCAAATATACATATAGATATTTTCTTGTGCTAGAATCATATATGACCATACATTTTTAGCACAAATTGATTTCATGCTAAATTTGATTTAATTCTTAATGACAGTTGGTATCTTTACAAGTTTATGCATTATTTTTATTTGTATTTCATAAAGGAAAGAAATATTCTTATTTTATTTTTCAGTTGGTTTTTATTTTTAATTGGCATCTTACTCTCACTTTTATGAAGAAAATATTTTTGTTTTGGAAAATGCTAACATTTTCAATATTGGTATCAATAATCTTAAATTGGTATTATTCTCAAATTGGTATCTATATTGCAAAATGGTTTTAGTATTTACCTAAAAATTTGGTTTTTTTACTTTCAATTGGTATCATGTCCTTCTATTGTATATCAATTGATAAAAAGATTATTTCATTTTCAATTGATAATTTTTTTTCTTTCAATTGGTATCAATTGATAGTTTTTATTGATATCAAAATTTTATTTTAAAATATGTTTATTGGTATTGTTTGTCTTTCTTAACCCTTTGTTGATGATTGACAAAAAGGGGGAGAAAGATTTGATTTGGGTTTTATATGCATGTTTTCTTGATTATTTATGCATATATACATGTATTTTATGTGTTAGCCCAAAGGCCATCACCCTAGTTTTGATGATGATCAACTCATGAAGTTATATTTACTAATAATCTTGTGTTTAATTAGTGACAGATTCCTTATCAAGATCTTAGTAGGTGTGGAGCTTCAACAAAGGATTTAAAGACAAGTTGGAAGCTAGCACCGGTTGATTCACGAGCCTATGCAACAAGTACACATCTAGAGATGAGCTCGGTGGATTACTTTTGGACCAAGTCAAGAAGATGAGAAGCCTTCAAGGGAAGACTTCAAGAAGTTGAAGACTTGTGTCTAGGTATAAGATTTTGTTTTGTTTTAGTTAAAATGTAAAGGATAGAATAGTTGGTGGATTGCTCAAGTTCATATCACACACACACTCTTGATTTATATGTGTTTTCATAAAGATTTTTAGTTCTAGAAAAATACCGTTTTGGTTTTTGGTGTTTCAAATATACATGTGTTTTTAACCAAAACCATTTTAGAACTCTCGACACTCTTTTAGTCTTTTAGTCATAACTTTTGATTCTCTATTCAATTAACATGATTTAATTGCATTTTAAAGATGACTTTCAGAGCTACATTTAATATTCAATAATCGTTTTCTGATTTAAATGTTAAGAATGTCAAATATTGGGTTGAAGTCTGAAAACAGTTTACAGTTTCTGATTTGATACCTTTAAGTATTTTATTGATAACTTTCAAATCCGAATTGATATTGATTTGATTTAAGTTGCATTAGAAAGAAGACTTCAATATCTACAAATTCATCCTATATACTTATTCCCATATTCGAACGTTTTAGACCTCAAAACTGTGCTCCAAGTTAACCCATTGCACAGAGGTCGGTCGACCGGGCCGGTCGACCGACGTGCACAAAACTGTGCACGTTTTGTGTGGTCGACCGGGCCGGTCGACCGGAACTGAGAGCAGTGCTCTCTGTTCTTCCCGGTCGACCGGGCCAGTCGACGGAGGCTGTAACGGTCAGATTTTTGACCGTTACCGGTCGACCGGCCGGTCGACCGGCAGCTCTGACAGACCCCAACGGTCAGATTTTTCTGACCTCTATAAAAGGGGGTTTTGTCATTGTTTTGAGCCAAGATTTTAGGAGAGATTTTGTCCAGTTTTTCCCATTCTTTTCAGAAAGTTTTCTCCACATATTTGAGAGCAAATACTTCCAAATCAAATAGGAAGAATTTATCAAGAGTGATAAAAGTGATTTCTTGAGTTTTTCACCATAGTTCTTTTCTTTGATTTCTCACACTACACTTGAGCATCCATTGTCATATCTATCCTATAGGAGAGTTGTAGTGAGAGTTTGTAATTGGTGATCAAGTGTTTAGATCACCAAGAGATCATTTCTTGTTCTTTGAGAAGGCGGACGGTTGTGTTCCCGGTTTGATTGAGGGTCCTAGTGAGGACTTGGTGTTGTTGGGTCCTAGTGAGGATTTGTAGCTTGAGGTGCGGCCTCGACGAGCCGGTGGGCTTGTGTTGTGTAAGGGACTAGAGAGTCCGAGGCTTGTAGGTGTTGCGGCACCGAGGAGAGATCCGGTGGGATCTTGCATAGTGGAAATCCTTCGTGTGTCGAAGGCGGGGATGTAGAGCAAGTGTGCTCGAACCTCGAAACATACCCTTGTGTTTGCGATTGCTTACTCTATCTCTCTCTCTCTCTCTCTTTGTCTCTTTTATATCTTGCACTACTTACATTGTCTTTACTTTTATATGCATGATATACCCTTGTGCTTGATTGTTATATAAATTGCGTAGGATTGTTGCTAACACTTGTATTCAACCAAGAGAGCCAACGCGGCACCTTAACCCATTTCAAGGGGAATCTAGAGGAGCTTGTCCAGAGCCCTTAAGGGGAATTCGGCAACACTCTTGTGTTATACATAAGTGTTTAAATAAAAGAAGTTTTATTTGGTCATCTTAGTTTTAATTCCGCATCATTTGTTCATAAGTGACCATTAGATTAGCCATCACCTATTCATGCTCTTTAGGTGATCTTACAATTGGTATCAGAGCTAGTGCTCTTGATTTGGGTCTAACAACCTAAGAGTTAAAGATCCTCCATTAGGCTAATCACAATATTTTTGTACACACACACCTCACCATGGACTTCATGTCACCACCCACCTTTGATAATCTTAACATCCAAATTTGGAAGGTTAAGATGTCATTGTACCTCAAGGCCTTAGGATTTCATGTTTATCTTGCCATATCTAATAATGCATATTGCTTAAATGGTAAGAATTTTGAGGCTAATGCAAAAGCCCTTCATGCTATCAAGTCAACCCTAAATGATGATTATTTATCTAGGGTATCTAACGTTGACTCGGCTTTTGTAGCTTGGAACATCATCACCTCCCTTGGCGAAAAGGATCTATATTATGCCGGGAGTGATTCGGACGTTGGAAGCAACACCTCCAACGCATGCTTTATGGTCCAAGGGGATGACCCCCTTGAGGTAAATTCCGAATCTGATGATGAGGACATGTCATATGATGAGCTATCTACTTTTTGTCATCTATTGCTTGAGAAATATGACATGATTAGAAAAGAAAATAAAAATTTGAAAAAGAACATTGCTTGCATGCATAAAGAACATGACTCATTTAGAGAGAACATGACTCATAAAGAACATGACTCATTTAGAGATAACATTGCATGCTTAGAAAAAGATAATAAAAGTGGAAAAAGAAATTTGATTGCATGCTTAAAGAATGATTCTTTTAGATCTAAGATTGCATGCTTAGAAAAAGAAAATAAAGATTTGAAAAATGAGAATGTTTCCTTATTTTCAAAATTGAATGATCTTTGTGAAGGGAACAATATTTTGAAAAATGATATTGCTATGGTGGAACAACAAAAAGAAAGTATTTTACAAGAAAATAAATCTTTAAAAAAAATTTGTTGAAAAAGAAAAGGATAATGTTTTTCAAAAGAAAAAGAAAAATGATTCTTTATCTCACCATGCTTTACATGCCACAACTAATGAGATTAAGAATTTGAAAAATAAAATGGATGGTTTGAGTTCAACTTTGAACTCTTGTGCTTTTAATCATTCTAGGTTGGAGTCAATGTTTTCAAAGAAACAAACTCCACACATTCATGCACATCATAACCATGCATTTGCTTATGTTGCACAACATGATCACACTCCTACACATAAGCATACTAAGGTGTACGTATGTACACATTGTGGCCGCAAAGGCCATTTAGCAAAATATTGTTTTGATAAGAAACCTCATTTATATTTTGCTAAGTATAAAAGATTTTGGGATCCTTGCAATAAAGCTAACCCCAAAGGACCCAAGAAAGTATGGGTACCAAAACCCCACCCTTTGATTTTGATGTAGGTGAGGGCTCTCACAAAACGTGAGAGGATTGGTGCCTTGATAGCGGATGCAATGGACATGATGGACAAACTTTTGGATGCATTGCTATCAAGGAGATTTTGGTGGGAAAGACCACCATATTTGGAGCTTTGGAGTTGGTAACAATTTCTAAACTCCTATTTTTTTTGTTCATGCTTGTTCATCCATAATATTCATAGCATGTTCATGTTTTAAGATTTTATGTGCTTCATGTGGTAATTACATGCTTAGATGTAGAATGTATCAAACTTACATTTATACATATACAAATAGTGAACTACAATTGACTCATATATATAGTTGAACTTCATGCTCACTTGTATCCACTATAAGCATATGTATAGACTAGTTTTGATGATTCTCATTTATACATGCTTGGCCAATTTTTAATGCTTTACTTCATGTATATACATGTTCAATTCAAATCTAATAAATATACATGTATACCCGTGAGTCTCTTGCCTTCATGCAAACATCATTCATAGACTCTTTTAGATTTGGGATATGTATGTGTATTGTTAGGATTGGATTATCATACATATACCATGAAGATTAGTGTTTTGATGAAATGATTTTTTTCGTGCTTTTGTTAAAAATGTGTCTTATGATCTTTTTGAGCTTAAATGTCTATTTTCATAAAAATGCTATTTACATGATTGTTTAACACTCACATTTTTAAGGATTTCCACTATTGTTAAAATCATTTATGAGCCTAATAGACCATGAGTGCTTAAATTTTTTATGTATTTAGTTATGTTTATGAAAAACATATGATTTGATGTATTTGAAGGATCTTTAACTAGTTTGTCAAAAATCTATTTATACTAGTTATCTATTCTTCAAATAGTTTTTGAGATTTACACATGATCATACTTTACAATAATTTGGATAAATTATTTTGTATTCTCAAGATTTGATGATTCATGATTTGAATATTAGTTTAAGTGTTAGCTTTTGTCAACACTAGGATTTATACTTGTACATATCATGGGCCACAAATAAATCTATTTATATTTGTTCTTGAATGCTTATTTGAACCATGAAATGTGCTTGTATTGCTTAGTTTTGATGATTCATACATCTTTAAACTTATATTCTCTTTTGGATTTGATTTATGATCATGTGCTTTTCATTTCATGTATATGTGCATTTTGGCCAAACTTTAAGATATACATGTATACCTCTTGAGTCATTTGTCTTTCATGCAAATCTACATATATGGACTCAATTGCATTAGGGATATGTATGTATGCTTCTTGTGTTGACAAAATATACATATACCTTGAAATATAATTATTTAAAATAAAGAAATTTTTGTGATGATTTTCATGCTTTCAAAAATTTATGTTTTAAAGGAATATTGAACTTTATTGCTATTTTTCATGATGCCATGTTCCACATAACACTAGTACACTCACTTCTTTTCAATATGGACTTTATGGATACTAGAGTGTTTTTAGTGCCTTGTGTTTCATTGATATTTCATGAAAAACCTTTGATTTATTCCTTGATTGAAGGATTCCGTACTAGTTGTTAAACACCTTCATTTAACTAGTTCGAATTCTTCATGTGGTAGATTATATGATATATACACTTAAGCTTAATTTTCAATTGGTATCATTGGATATTTTCAATTGGTATCAATTTGACCTCTTATGTATATACTCATATTTTTGCTTTCCCATATATGTATGTATCACCTTCAATTGATATTAGTTCTTCATACATATATATGATTTGTTGTGTGCTTGTATCTAAATGGACTTATATTTTAAAGCACAAAGTTGTTAATGCTAAGCTTACTTCAAATCTTATTTATCTTCAAGCTTATGCATTGTATTTCATAATTGGTATCAAAATTCAAAATTTGGTTGTTCTACATTTGGTACCTTAAAAGAAAATATTGTATTTTAAGATATTTCAAAATTTTGTTTAAGAAAATTTCAAAATTTTTAATTTGTATTGCCTATATGCAAGGAGAGCTTAACATCTCTTCTACATATAGATCTTCTTGATTGATTTAGATTACCCCTCCTTGATTTCTTTATTTTTGACAAAAAGGGGGAGAAAATTTGTTTGATGTATTTTACTTTGAACCCTTTGTTGATGATTGACAAAAAGGGGGAGAAGAATTTGAGATTTTATATGCATGTCTTCCTTGTGTAAGGGGGAGAAGATTTTATGTTCATGTATATATGTTGTGGTTTGCAAATAATAGGAGAAAAAGATTTGATTTTGTGTTATCTCCATTCATTTGCATACATGTCATGTGCTTCATTGTCATATCTTTATCATTTATTTGGTATGCATGAGTTAAGGGGGAGCTTCTTTGAAGCTTTACTTTAATCCATGCATATATAACTTCATGAGTTTTGTCATCATCAAAAAGGGGGAGATTGTTGGCCCAAAGGCCATCACCCTAGTTTTGATGATGATCAACTCATGAAGTTATATTTACTAATAATCTTGTGTTTAATTAGTGACAGATTCCTTATCAAGATCTTAGTAGGTGTGGAGCTTCAACAAAGGATTTAAAGACAAGTTGGAAGCTAGCACCGGTTGATTCACGAGCCTATGCAACAAGTACACATCTAGAGATGAGCTCGGTGGATTACTTTTGGACCAAGTCAAGAAGATGAGAAGCCTTCAAGGGAAGACTTCAAGAAGTTGAAGACTTGTGTCTAGGTATAAGATTTTGTTTTGTTTTAGTTAAAATGTAAAGGATAGAATAGTTGGTGGATTGCTCAAGTTCATATCACACACACACTCTTGATTTATATGTGTTTTCATAAAAGATTTTAGTTCTAGAAAAATACCGTTTTGGTTTTTGGTGTTTCAAATATACATGTGTTTTTAACCAAAACCATTTTAGAACTCTCGACACTCTTTTAGTCTTTTAGTCATAACTTTTGATTCTCTTATTCAATTAACATGATTTAAATTGCATTTTAAATGACTTTCAGAGCTACATTTATATTCAATAATCGTTTTCTGATTTAAATGTTAAGAATGTCAAATATTGGGTTGAAGTCTGAAAAATAGTTTACAGTTTCTGATTTGATACCTTTAAGTATTTTATTGATAACTTTCAAATCCGAATTGATATTGATTTGATTTAAGTTGCATTAGAAAGAAGACTTCAATATCTACAAATTCATCCTATATACTTATTCCCATATTCGAACGTTTTAGACCTCAAAACTGTGCTCTAAGTTAACCCATTGCACAGAGGTCGGTCGACCGGGCCGGTCGACCGACGTGCACAAAACTGTGCACGTTTTGTGCGGTCGACCGGGCCGGTCGACCGGAACTGAGAGCAGTGCTCTCTGTTCTTCCCGGTCGACCGGGCCAGTCGACCGGAGGCTGTAACGGTCAGATTTTTGACCGTTACCGGTCGACCGGCCGGTCGACCGGCAGCTCTGACAGACCCCAACGGTCAGATTTTTCTGACCTCTATAAAAGGGGTTTTGTCATTGTTTTGAGCCAAGATTTTAGGAGAGCTTTTGTCCAGTTTTTCCCATTCTTTTCAGAAAGTTTTCTCCACATATTTGAGAGCAAATACTTCCAATCAAATAGGAAGAATTTATCAAGAGTGATAAAGTATTTCTTGAGTTTTTTTCTTTTTTTTTCACCATAGTTCTTTTCTTGATTTCTCACACTACACTTGAGCATCCATTGTCATATCTATCCTATAGGAGAGTTGTAGTGAGAGTTTGTAATTGGTGATCAAGTGTTTAGATCACCAAGAGATCATTTCTTGTTCTTTGAGAAGGCGGACGGTTGTGTTCGCGGTTTGATTGAGGGTCCTAGTGAGGACTTGGTGTTGTTGGGTCCTAGTGAGGATTTGTAGCTTGAGGTGCGGCCTCGACGAGCCGGTGGGCTTGTGTTGTGTAAGGGACTAGAGAGTCCGAGGGCTTGTAGGTGTTGCGGCACCGAGGAGAGATCCGGTGGGATCTTGCATAGTGGAAATCCTTCGTGTGTCGAAGGCGGGGATGTAGAGCAAGTGTGCTCGAACCTCGAAACATACCCTTGTGTTTGTGATTGCTTACTCTATCTCTCTCTCTCTTTGTCTCTTTTATATCTTGCACTACTTACATTGTCTTTACTTTTATATGCATGATATACCCTTGTGCTTGATTGTTATATAAATTGCGTGGGATTGTTGCTAACACTTGTATTCAACTAAGAGAGCCAACGCGGCACCTTAACCCATTTCAAGGGGAATCTAGAGGAGCTTGTCCAGAGCCCTTAAGGGGAATTCGGCAACACTCTTGTGTTATACATAAGTGTTTAAATAAAAGAAGTTTTATTTGGTCATCTTAGTTTTAATTCCGCATCATTTGTTCATAAGTGACCATTAGATTAGCCATCACCTATTCACCCCCCTCTAGGTGAACTTACATTATGATCCTTATTGCATATTCTTTTATTATTGTTTATTAGTATTTGAGCTTATATTGAATATCTATTTGTTTATTTCATATGCATGAGTTGAGAGGGAGCTTCTTTGTAGCTTATCTTTAATCCATGCATATATAATCTCATAAGTTTTATCATCATCAAAAGGGGGAGATTGTTGGCCCAAAGGCCCTTCACCTTAGTTTTGATGATGACCAACTTATGAAATTATGTTACTAATGATCTTGTGTTTAATAAGTTTCAGATATTGATCAAGATCTTAGTAGGTGTTTAGCTTCAACAAAGAATTCAAAACCAGTTTTGGAGCTAACACAAGTTGATTCAAGAGCAGCCATATCAAATCGCATTTAGTACTCGAGATGGAATCAAGCTCTTTGGATCGTGTTTGGATCGAGTCGTCTTGGAGATGAAGATCGACAAGAAGACTTCGGTTTGTTTAGTTTAGAGTTTATATCTTGTGTAAGGATAGTTTAGTTTTGATATGCTCAAGTACACACACAAGTTCAAAAGTTTTGATTTCGCTTTAACTGTTTTGGATTTTCAAGTATACATATATTTTTTTTCATGAATGAATTTCATCAAAAGAAGTTTACATAGTTTATGTATATTAGATTTTATCCATATGCATTTGTGGTTCATATTGTCAAAAAGCTTATTTTGGATGTATTTACTTCATGTGTTTTAAGTTATGTTTTTAACAAAACTAATTTTTGGATTTAATATCAAAAATATAGATATATCATTTACATGTGTATTAGATTCTATCCATACACACTATGCTTAAATAGTGTTTTAAATATCTTATTTTTTGTATTTATACAATTTGAAAAAATCAGATTTCCATTTAGAACTTGTTTTTTGGGAAAATACTGGTTTTGGTTTAAAGCTAAATTTTCATGCCTCAAAAATAGTTATAATTGTTTGTAATATGTGCTGATTTTTTATCACACATATTTGTACCTCAAATATATACATGACTTATTTTTTTGTGAATTTCATGGAGTTTTATTGAAATTTTTAGGGAATTAACAAGTTGCATTTTCAAACCCTAAAAACCAGTTTTGAGCCTTCTGGGGGTCGACCGACCGGTCGACCGGACAAGAACTCGGTCGACTGATGTACACAAAACGTGCACAAGGCTCTAGCCTATGGGCCGGTCGACCGTACAGTTGACCGACTGGCACTATCCAACTATCGGGTAGGCCCGGTCGACCGAGCGATCAACCGACAGGCAAGTTTGCCTTGGGGCCGGTCAACCGGGCGATTGACCGATGGCTCAAACGGTTGAAAATCTGACCATTAGTCGGTCAACCGGGCGGTCGGTCGACAGCCCATTCTGGGCAGTTTTTGACCCCAACGGCTAGTTTTTCCCAAGCCCTATAAATAGAGGTTGTGGGGGCTGTTTTTAATAAGATTTTCAAGAGCTAAATTTCTCCACTTCTCTAGAGCTTTCAGCTAGTTTTGCAAAAGAGTTTTTGTGTCAAAATTTTTATTCTTTATTTGTTTCAAAGTTTTAAAAAAATCAAAGAAAACAAAGTTTTGAGAAATCAAGTTTAGAATTTTCAATTCTTCATCTATCAAGAGTTTTTCTTTATGTTTTCTTTTCAAAAACTTTATTTTCTCACATACTTGAGCTATCATTTCAAATCTATCTTTAGGATCTTTGTATTGTGAGAAAAATTATTTGTGGTCTTTCAAGACCACAAAGAGTTGTTTGTGATCATTTGGATCACCAAGTTGTATTTTTTCCTTTACTTTATGCTTGGCTAAATGCCCACCTCTTGTGTAGATATTTGTATTTGAGAGAGGAGTTGTGTACTTCAAGTGTTGAATTATAATTCCTCGGAGGAGATCCCTTTGTGGAAGGTCCTGTGTGGACATAGTGAAAATCTTCTGTGTGAAGGCGGGGACGTAGAGCAGTGGCTCAAACCTCGAAACATATCCCTGTGTTTGCGTTTGATATACTTTTCTCAACTCTCTCTTTATATCTTGCATCGTTATTACTTGCTCATATTCATATACATGCTAAATATAGTTTGTATACCCACACTTGTATTCAACCAAGAGAGGTTTTAAAGCAACTCAACTCATAATTAAGAGGAATCTCGATGAATAGTTCCAGAGCGCTTAACTTGAAATTCGGGCTCACTCTTAGTTACACATAGTGTGTTAGCAATTAAATTTTTAATTTCCGCATTATTTGTCCTAAATTAGTTTATACACTTATTCACCCCCCTCTCTAGGTGTACTTTCAAATTTAAACTCATGGAATAACCCCAACACTTTATTCATAAGATTTATTTCAGATTTCTCTTTTATTTTCTTCCCAATTCTATGCACAAGAGACAACAAAAAGAGTTTTCAACCTATTGCTCATCTTTTCAAGGGTAGAAAGGAAAGGTATTTTCGTCTGAAGAAAGTATATTCAGTGTCACATTATGTGTGTAGATAATAGATGAAAAAAAATAGATGTGATGAAAACTTTAAACATTAGATGGCTTTAGTGATAAACTATAAATAAGGGGAAGTTCTATGACTTTAGTAATTAATAATTCAAAAGGGTTTTTTTTGAAATTAATCCTTAAAATGATAATTTATCCAAAGTTGTCTAATGCAGCTTTCTGACGATCCTCCTCTGACGCTCAAGTCAATCATCGCTTCAGAAAATTATGACTAGAACTAAACTTAAGGAGTAAGCGCTGATACACGGTGAGGTCCCTTGGACCTCTATTTAGGTCTAGTTTGGCAACATTATCTTGAAATCATGGTTTCGTTTCAAGTTAATATGAAACCAAACAAACCTTAGTATTGAAAACTTAAAGTTTCACAAAACACAATGGTTATTTAGTTTCTTCTAAATTTCATGGTTTTGAAAAATTTACTCATAGTAGAGCTTTCGAAATCATAGTTTCGTCAACTTTCGAGGCCATAGACACTATTTTGATTGCCAAACAAGTCATGGTTTCAATTTTTTATGGTTTGGCCTCACAGAACCTCATGAAAATCATAGTCCCGAAGACTAGATCTAATTGTCAAACTAGGCTTTATTATAGGCAGAGACTCACCTACACTTCTATTGGGCCAGTTATATAAGATAGTGGGTTCCATTTACTCGTGTGGTTTTAGCCCGAGATGGGTCAGAAATCGCATGGAAACCTGTTGACGTGTGCCTCACGTGAGAGAAAAGAACTTTCTGGATTTTAGGGGTTTTGTCAAACATAGTTTACGACGTGATAAGATGAGGAAGATCGAATCAAGGAAATAGGAAATATTATACAGTTCTTCCACAGAACTCGAGGTGACACAAGCTTCTTCCTTTATATAAACCTCCCATCTGTCAATACTGATTTCCATTCTCTGAGTTTCTCCGTTGTTGCCTTCTCATCTTGAGCAACTAACCTCGTCACTATTAAGTCTCCTATCCACAAATGACATAATTTACTTACTATCTATCAAATTATAATCTCTATTTAATAAGACTTTAAGACGATTCACATTATACGCTGAAGTTGACTTCCAGGTGAACAATACGAACTCAGAGAGTAACAGAAGGATCAAGTAAATAAAACATAAACAATCTTTAACCCATCGAAAATGAGATCAAAAAGTAAAAAAGGAAACTTAAAACTTGATCAAACACAGTACTTCCATGACTCTTAGAAAACTGATGGCGTCGAAGCCATTGTAGACAAATACATATATATATCAGTATCATATCCTCTCCAATTTGTCAGCCTTAACGATAGGATTGGCCTTGGACACCAACTCTCTTCCGCAGCCTTGAAGTCGAAGGTGCAACGGTGCTCCTCTGGATATCGATGAGTAGAACAGTACAAGTTCCCACAGCGACATTTGAACCCTTTCACCAGACCAACTCTCTTGTTGCAGCAACTGCACCGGTCCCTCGACTTCCCATCACACTTCGATTTTGATACTCCTCCACGATCTTCAGTCCTTCGACCAAAGAAGCCATGACCGCAACAGAATCAATACAAGTCGAAGAATTGGCAACGACCTTTTCAGATGCAGCGGCTGATACTGCAACTGCTGCAGTTGCCAGTTGCTTCTGTTCTTCGAGAACAGCATCCCGATAACACTTGGAGCACAAGTGCCGCGTCTCTGCACGTCCGAAGAAGCCGCACCCATTGGCACAGAGGCGGGGACTCTCGTTGCTCTGCTCTGAAGCCATGGCGTGTGTAACGTGTAGCCCTTGAATTCTCGAGAGACAAATGAGAGATTGAAGGCGATGAAATTGTATGCAGGAGACTGAGGAAGATCACTTGGTTTTATTTATCGGCCAGAAAACTTGAGGACTTTCGGAGAGGGCTTACCAGTAAACTGAATGAGTTGTGGACTCCTAAAGCAACAGGGAGAGGAGCGTCTTCACTTGGAGTTGCCATATTCAGCTCCACCGAGGACCAATTCCACTAGGATCGGATTGTGGGATGAAAGTGGAATAAGACTCGGTTTCCGTTTCCGATTCAGTGTTATTAATTATTGATTATTATTCAATAATTACTGATTTTCTTCTTACTTATAATCATTAGCGAATTTATAAAGTGTTACTGTTTTTTTCTTTTGGTATTGTTTATTATTATATGGACATTTCTCCCGATCGAAAATGAGAGAGTTGTGGTACAAACATCATATGGACGTTCTCCCAGCCAAGAATATGAGAGAGAGAGAGAGAGATAGGAAGGTACATATGAAAATAAAATGTATCTGCTATAAAATTTTCAATGTAGCGGAAGTGTCAAATTTCAATCTGGACAAATTCTATCATTTTTTAAGGAACAAGATGACTTGTAAAGGATAAGACTGAATAAAGGGAAAATCAAGATACCTTCAAGGAGCCAGCTAGGCCTAGTGCGAACAATTGAGTTGATAAAATAACAAAAACGAAAAGGACCTAAAAGGCCGTAATGCATATATTCGTAAAAGACTTACGCAACTCAACTACCACTCACTTGCAACCCAATCATCACTCACTTACAGCCCACTTACAGTTAATTTTGTGGTCATATAAATTTGTATTATTTTTTTTATATTAATTTTGTTATTTTTTAATATTTATCATTTTTAGTATTTATTTACAATATTAAAAATTTTAAATCACCAAATAGTTAATTTTGTGGTCAATTTTTCCACTTATGACTCACACATTACGACAACCAAACACCGTAAACACCATACACTTTCCCACTTACAACTTTATATTACCAACCAAGCACCGTAAAATTTACATGCATGTTACTCATTTACAACTGTAAAAGAATTAACCAATTACGACTTACGAATTACGGCTAATTACGACAACCAAACAGACCCCAAATAGGAATTTTCAACTTGCACGCGTGCCTCTTCCTTTTCTCGGCCAGCCTGTTTTTCTTCAACTCACGCAGTTATGCATAGGTTTTTTTTGTCGAGTTTTCACTCTTTCTCCTTCCAATAGATCATGCCGCGTGCTCTCAAATCTCAATCCTCTGATTTTCTCTAGGAAGTGGGCGGATGTGAGGAAGTGTCATTTCTCACTTTCATTGGCAATTCAACACCGAAAAAGAAAATGAAAAATATTTTTTTTCTTTTCTTTTTTTTCTTTACACAACATTTCCTCACTTTCAGGGTGCTACAGTTAATTTTATGATCATGTAAATCTCACTTTTAATAAGTTATAGTCATAACAGTTAATTTTGGATCATGTAAAATCTTACTTACATTTTAATTACAGTCCAAATTTTTTTAATAATTAATTTTTATTTTATATTATTTTACAGTCAGTACTGTGGTCAAGCTTTTCACTTCCACTTTCACATTACTAACCAAATACCGAAAAGCACAATATATTTTCTCACTTCCACTACCAACAAAACACCGAAAAAAATACAAGCAACTTCTCATTTTCCAAAAAGATAAAAAAAACTTACTTCACACTTCCTCACTTCTGCCCACTTTTTTGAATCCAAACAGGCCTTAAGAGAAAATCACAATCTAATCCTATCCCGAATACCCTGTTACTCTTTTGTCTTCTCCATAAATTCCCCTTTTCTTCACTATTCTAAAGAAGCTACAGCGAACCAAAGGAAGCGGTAAAAAAAGTGAGAGCTCCACCACAACCATGGCACATTTATGTAGTCTCTAATTTTCCAACTAGAACCTAAATTTCTTGTGAATTTTTATTGTTCTTCTTAATTCTTGTTGGGTTTTCTTTATTTTTGAGTAATTATGAAGATAGTTTTGGTGATCCTGATTTTTGCCCTTCTTCTACCTTAGCTAATGATTTTTCATGTATGAATAATGTTTTTTGGTAATAGTTCGAATTGTTCGAAGTGTTGATTTTGGTAATAGATCGAGTTGGTTGGTAAAAAAATCATTACCAACTAATGATTTTCTTTATTTTGCATGGTGCTGATTTCTTCCCCTCCATATGGATTGTTGATTTTCATCATAATCACTAATAAAGTAGTTAATGAAAATAGTATATGAAAAAAATCTTAATTTATTGAAATTTAGGCCATAGTTAGGTGCAAAAATTATTGAAAATCACATAAAGAGAGGTGACTAGGTTCGTAAATTAAAATAATTACAATAATATCTATTATAATCAACAATAAGCAATAAAAATAAACACAATTATAAGCGAGATAAAGTTGAGAAAGATCAAACTAAGCAAACACAAGTAAATGTTCTCAAGGTTCGATCCGCGGATCTATGTTTCCTTCACCAACTCCTGTGGAGAATTTTCATTATGACCGATTTGCGAAATTGAAATCAAGCTTACAACCACGATTCTGCAAGAGCAACTCGGAGCTGCAAACTCCAACAACCTCACTCACTCTAGGCTCACTACAACATAAAATAACAAGATCTTGTAATCACACTCGATCACTAGAAATTCTCACAAACCGCAGCCTATAGCTAAGATAAGAGAAATGAGAGCTCAAGCTTATGTATGAGGAAAGCTAGAGAAATTGAAATAGAAAGCTCTAGAAATTTTGAGAAATTTTGTCTTAGAGATTGGAAGAAGAATGGTTCAAAAGAAACTGTTGTAAATCTTGTTAAAAAATTTATATAAAATCATCTGCAAAAGCTTGATTTTATAACAAATAGAATTAAAAATATTTGCTAAAAGTCAGCAAAAAGAAAAATAGATACAGGATTTATTACAGGTAATAGTAACAAACGACTATATTTTTCAAACTCTGAAGTTTAATTTCGAAAGCTATAAAGGTTGTCAAAAGCACTTTCCACTGTCCCAATTTTTTCAAAAAAACTGTCAAAATTGATTAGTTCTGCAATTCACCCAACTCACTGGAAAAAGATGATGAAAATGATTTTTTTGAGCTATCGAAAATTGTTTTAGATAATTTGAGAAAAACACATATAAAACTGTCAAAAATGAGTCAGTTCTGCAACAGACTAAACTCTCTTTAAATTGTAATGGTCAAAAATTGACCCCCGGTAAGATGTTAACCCTTGTCCTAGAAACCAAGATTCTTTTTGAAGATTCTGCAATGATCAATTGCCTCGATACATCGGTCTCTCCCGAGAGCATCCACAATACTCAGAACCACTCCAATCCGAACTCAATTCAACTTCCAAAGCTCCGCCACCCAGAATCATTCAGGAGCAAACCCTCATTCCAGAGGCATTACCCTCTGGATTTTCCTATGGTTCTACATTCCTACTTCACTCGGAGATTACCAGTAATGGTCATCAAGATCTCCGCCTACAATCATGCCGCATCTCCACTCCCACGTTGAATATGTGCAATGTCCATGCGCTCAAGTGGACACTTATGAAATTTTCTGCTGCAATCTCAACCATCGCGTCATCAATCACGACTGTTACAACAGATCCGCATGTGAAGATCGTCTAGCTGCGCTGATCTCGTGAACGCCTCATTCGCCTCCAGGCTAGAAGCACAGTACAAATAGACCTTCTTCTCCAGCAAGAAGAAGGACTTTTAGAGGACCTGGGAGAGACAGACCTATATAACCAAAAGCTTCTACGAAAACCTCTCATCTCCCATTACATCCTAGCTATCTGAAATTCCTGTAAACTGAAATATTATAGTGAATCTTCCTCCTCCCTGTGGTTTTTCCAAATTGGATTTTTCTCATAAAAATATCTTTTCTACGTTTATTTTCTGGGTTGTGTTTTATTATTAAGCACTTTACACCAAACTCAAACTTTCTCTTATGGTGTGGATCGACCGTTCGATTATTCGCAGTGAAAAATCTCTACCACAAACTGGTGCTTTCATTGAGATCTGAGTTTTTATACTCAAGATCTCTACCCAAAAAAACCTACTCAAAAAGCCTCTTTCACAATAGCGATGGCCTCAAGAAAGTGAACCGTCAATGGCAAAACATCCAAAGGAAAGACCATCAGAATCGTTGGGGTCGCGGCCCTTCCACGATCCAATGTTCAGCCACATACCACCAAAAACACTGGCTCCTCCTCACCTCAGGGAGCAATCACCAGTGTCCAACCATGACAGTGGCATGAAGATTAGCTCAATCAGATGCTCACTGACTTGAAAGAGCATATAAAGGAACAGCAAGCCCAATCAGATCACGACTAGGAGCATGCGGCATTCGACTGTAAGAATGTCATTCGTGAGCATGGGGCATTGAGGTGGCTCAATGAACAGCTCCAGGCTCAAGTCGCAGCTCTCCAAAATAACCCTGTATAAACGAAGGACGATTCCGAGAACAAGTTTTCCAATCTCCATGTCCTCGACGAGCTGATTCAGAAGCGGATCGTGGAGGCCAAGTTGCCTCACCACCCAACCCCAACTACCAAAATCCATGATTCTCCTATCTCCAAAGAGATCCAAGAATGTGAGCTCTCGAGAAAATTCTTGACTCGCACTTTCGACTACTACTCTGGAGTCAGTGATCGGGTTCAACACATCCGACACTTCTTGTTGGAACTTACTTTCGATGATACATTTGTGAAGACATATCATTGGAGCTCTATCTTACAAGCCTATTCAAGAGTTCTACATGATTAAGACTTCCCAAAGAGAGTAGCTATGGATGTGTATATAATGTTTAATAGTTGGAACTTGCTTTTGATGATACATTTGTGATGACATATCATTGGAGCTCTATCTTACAAGCCTATTCAAGAGTTCTACATGATCAAGACTTCCCAAAGAGTAGCTATGGATGTGTATTGTAATGTTTAATAGTTTGTTAAAGGCCTTGAATATACACACACACATCATTAGCCAACTTAGTCGACTTATACCCTTTAGTAGTCGACTTATACAATGTATAGTCGACTTGACAATTTCTATAGTCGACTAACCTTTGTCCTGCAAAGATACCAACTCTTTGTTTCTGACCTGCACTCTCTATTCGTCGACTTGACATACTTTATAGTCGACTAATACATGACATAGTCGACTAATCATATTGTTCTGGTCGACTAGTTTCAGTTTTCAAAAACTTGTCCTTTGATTTTATCTTGACCTAATCGACTTGACATCTTTAGTAGTCGATTAACCCAGTGTAAATTGCCTACCCTAGTCGACTAACCCCCTACCCCTAGTCGACTAATGGCAGTTTCTGACTGTTGGACAGTTTCTATTTTCTGGTATTTTATCCAACGTTATCCAACATTTATATATTCAAAATTGACCTGATAACTACCCTAACTGACTATGGATTTCAGCTATAAATATGTACATTATCCTAGGCTAAAAATGCCAATTAAAAATCAAAAGTTTTCTGCCTCAAAACTCTGTTAAAAAAATTCTAGTTTTCAGAAACTGTTTCCCACTTTAATTCTTCATTCAAATTCCTACTCTATAGTGAAGATTTCTGAGAGTCCCACCTATAATAGCCCTTGTCCACGATCACATACACATTCAAGGCTTATAGGATCAATTGTAATCACTCAAAGAGGAGCATTGTACAAGAGCGTCTTCGGGTTGAAGAGAGTTTGTACAAGGTGTTGTGGTCTTCTTGGTTGTAAGAAGAGTTGTACATATTTGACAAAGGAGATTTGTCAAGTGGTGTGCAAGGTGTTGATTTTGGTGTACAAAGTCAAAGGATAAAGGAAAATCTCAAACGGGTGGCTTGGGGACTGGATGTAGGTCACGAGGATCGAACCAGGAAAATCTCTTGTGTTTGCGTTTGCTTTACTTTCTGAGATCTAATTTCTTTTATTGCAAGTACTTTATTTCTGTAACGCTAATATCTTTTTTGAGTGTTGACGTATATTCTAGATCCAACAGTTGGCATCATCTCAGGACCAACAATTGGTATCAGAGCCTGGCCTGGCATACAAGCCCTGCATACCCATCAACAACATACAAGGATGGCAACAGAGTTTCCTTCATCACAATTCAAAGAAGGACATTCTACACAACGTCCACCACTATTCGATGGATCGAACTACAACTACTGGAAGTGTAGAATGAAAATCTACTTGCAATCGCTCAACTACGAACTTTGAAACATAGTAGAAGTAGCGTACACCAAGCCAACAACCAACTACACCGCCTGGAGTGATGATCAAAAGAAGAATGTGAACCTTGATGCCAAAGTGATGAATGTTTTATTCTGTACCTTAACCAAAGAAGAATTCAGCCGTGTGTCCACAACCACTTCTGCAAATCAAATATGGAACACTCTACAGGTAACACATGAAGGCACAAATAAGGTTAAAGAATATAAAATTTCTATTCTTTTCCACAGGTTTGAACTTTTCAAAATAAAGGAGAATGAAACCATCTCAGAAATAATTACAAGGTTCACCGATATAACAAATTCATTAGCATCCCTTGTACACCCAAGTCGAAAAAGTTCGCAAGATCCTTCGTGCACTCACACCAAATTGGGAGAAGAAGACAAATGCAATAGAAGAAGCGAATGATCTCTCAACAATGTCATTAGAAAACCTTATTTGTAATCTAATGGCATATGAAGTGCAACTCGAAGACAGAAAGAAGGATGAATAATAATCTCTCTCAAAGAGGAAAGAACTTGCCTTCCATGCATCCTCAGACACGGACAACTCAGATAACGATGAGGAGGAGATGGCAATATTTTCAAGAAAATTCAGAAAGTTCCTGAAGTAAGGTAAGTTTAAATGTTTTAATTATAATAAAACAGTCATATGAAGAAGGATTGCCCATTGCTCAAAAACAAAGATAATTCAAGAGCAAAAAGTTTAGAAAGAAGAAAGACTATTAAGTATCATGAGAAATAGTGATTCCTCTTCCTCTGATGAAGAAGAAGCCACTGAACATGTCAACATCTGTTACATGGGCGCTAGAAGAAGATGAGGTACAATTTTTCTGAACTCTTAGATGCATTTCAAGAATTATACAATGATCTTAAGAATGAAAAGATAATGAATAAAGTTTTTACAAAGGAAAAGGAAAATCTTTTCAAAGAAAATTCTCATTAAGCTTCTCAAATTCCTTCTATAAATTCTCAAAAAGATGATTTTGAAAAAGTGATATCATCCTTAAAAAAAGATAATGAGAATTTATTACAAAATAATGTTTTATTGAAAAGAGAAATTATGTCTTTAAATGAAAGAATTTCTGTTTTAGATAAAGGCATATCAATTTTCAAAATGAAGTATGAAGAGATTTTAAAAAATGTGACTAAATTTAATCAAGAAAAGAAAAGTTGAATGATTTGTTATCATATCAAAAGATGTCACATAATCATTATGGTCTTGGATTTTTTTAAAAATCTACATATGTTAGTAATCCATGTAATTCTTTTGTGAAAAGAAATACTGATATTATTTCAAAAAGAATAAGAACAAGTTCATATGGATTCCTAAAAACTTAAGCATTATTGATAAAATACTTATATTATATCATACATTCATGATATATGTAATTCATGCAATTATGAGTATACTAACAGATAGAAACTAAATTTAAATTGGGTTTGGACTCCTAAAGGTTAATGCTTTGATCTTATAATGATTGATACCATTCTAATGTTTATCTTTTAGGTACCATATAAAAAGTTTGATAAGAAAACATTTATCATATATATATTTATGATATATTTGTTGCAGGGGGAGAATACATGTTTTTCTATATCTGTTATAAATTGTTTTCTGCAGGGGGAGAATATATTTTCTACAAGGGGAGAACATATAACATATTTTCTGCAGGGGAGTATTCATGCACACAAAGTATCATCATCAAAAGGGGGAGAATGTTGGAACTTGCTTTTTATGATACATTTGTGAAGACATATCATGGAGCTCTATCTTACAAGCCTATTCAAGAGTTCTACATGATCAAGACTTCCCAAAGAGTGTAGCTATGGATGAGTATTGTAATGTTTAATAGTTTGTTAAAGACCTTGAATATACACACACATCATTAGCCAACTTAGTCGACTTATACCCTTTAGTAGTCGACTTATACATGGTATAGTCGACTTGACAATTTCTATAGTCGACTAACCTTTGTCTTGCAAAGATACCAACTCTTTGTTTTTGACCTGCACTCTCTATTTGTACACACTTGACAGACTTTATAGTCGACTAATACATGACATAGTCGACTAATCATATTGTTCTGGTCGACTAGTTTCAGTTTTCAGAAACTTGTCCTTTGATTTTATCTTGACCTAGTCGACTTGACATCTTTAGTAGATGACTAACCCAGTGTAAATTGCCTACCCTAGTCGACTAACCCCCTACCCCTAGTCGACTAATGGCATTTTCTGATTGTTGGACAGTTTCTATTTTCTGTGTTTTATCCAATGTTATCCAACATTTATATATTCAAAATTGACCTGATAACTACCCTAACTGACTATGGATTTCAGCTATAAATGGTATGTTATCCTAGGCTAAAATACCATTAAAAATCAAAAGTTTTCTACCTAAAAACTCTATTGAAAGATTCTGATTTCCAGAAAATTGTTTCCCACTTTCAGTTCTTCATTCAAATTCCTACTCTATAGTGAAGATTTCTGAGAATCCACCTATAATAGCCCTTGTTCATGATCACATACACATTCAAAGCTTATAGGATCATTGTAATCACTCAAAGAGGAGCATTGTACAAGAGCGTCTTCAGGTTGAAGAGAGTTTATACAAGGTATTGTGGTCTTCTTGATTGTAAGAAGAGTTGTACACATTTGGCAAAGGGATTTGTCAAGTGATATGCAAGGTGTTGATTATGGGTGTACAAAATCAAAGGATAAAGGAAAATCTCAAGCGGGTGGCTTGGGGACTGGATGTAAGTCACGAAGACCGAACCAGGATAAATCTCTTGTATTTGTGTTTGCTTTACTTTCTGAGATTTAATTTCCTTTATTGCAAGTACTTTATTTCTGTAACGCTAATACCTTTGTTTGAGTGTTGACGTATATTCTAAATACTACAATTAGCATTATCTTGGGACCAACACTTCTGAGACAAGATGGTGATCTACTCTCGTAATGACCCGATCATGTGCCTCACTTTTTCTTCTAGCCTCAGATTGGTTCTACTCGCTGTCACCGTGCTGTCTCCACAACTTCGCGAAGTTACAGAGGTATTTTTCACTCAGTATGCCTCTCGTTAAGAGGCCAAGAAGAATAGACATCATCTCTTTTCTGTTAAAATGAGGCAAGTAGACAGTCTCAAGTCATACATCAACTTCTTTCAATACTAACTAAACAAAGTTTCCAATTAGTGAAGAAGTCTTCGCCCTCGCTTTCATTAGCAGGCTACAATTCACTCATCTCCTGTATAGACACCTCCTGAGGCACAACGTCGCTAGAATGAGCGAGGTCTTTTCTCGAGCTCAGCCTTACATCAGCTGGAAGAGACATTGAAGCTTCCTCCAACCACTCTGTGAAATCGGGCGATGGTGGAGGGAAGCTGGAATCTACACACAAAGCTCCCAACCACGCTCTAGACTGGCACTGGGGGCAATATGCTTACAAGAAGCCAGAACCCCGATCACCTCTCCAAGTCCACTACAAACTACAAATCAATGGATGCATCACTCTGTTGAAGCTCCCGATCAATGAGTCTTCAACCCATCAAAGTCCATCCATAGGTCAGATGCCCAAGACCAATCCAATACAATCGCTTACTTTTTGGGCCAGAAAAATATTTTTATTACCACGACTGCAAATGGCATCAAACTGTTTACTGTTGGGCCCTCCGAAGGTACCTGGAAGAACTCATCCAACAGAACTTCCCAAAAAGAGTACATTTCTCACTCTTGAAGCAGTTTTCAGACAACTAAACACTCAACCTTCCCGGGAACAACACTTGATCACTCAGTACAAGACGATCGACTGACTACCCAAGTTCCAAACATATAGGGCATACTTCCTTCCATTCCTAATTCTATGTACTCAATTTTTGAATAAAATAATTTTTTATAGCTCCTAACCATTGTAGTACATCCATCCATCCACATGCTCCGCTGATGCGATTTGCCCCACGCCGAGGCGGCTATAAGATTCCTCCACTGCTGGATTTTTCCACTTAGAGGATTGTGTTTGTACGCTCTGCTGATGGGATTTTCTCACTCAAGGCGTCAATGAAGACGTGCCTACGGACTCTTTCTCAGCCATCCTACGGGAGTCGAAATCCTCTGCTGTGAGATTTCTCCCATTCAAAAGATTGTGTATGTACGCTTCGCTGATCGGATTTCCCCCCACTCGGAGGGATCAATACAGACATGCCTATGGGCTCTTTCTCAGCCATTCCACGAGAGTCAAAATCCTCCGCTATGGGATTTCTCCCACTCGGAGTCCCCACTCTGCTACAAAGAATTTTCTCTTCTCAGAGCCCCCGTTGATGTTCGTTGATGGAATTTCCCTCATTCGGAGTACAAACACTAGCCTACGGGCTCCCCTCATCTGAACTTACAGTCGGATGAACTCCCAAAAGTTTTTCTCTGCCAATTTCCTCCATATTCTGAGATGAGATTTCCCCCACTCGGTAGCTGCCATTTACGATGTGGGGAATTCCCGTGCTCGGGAGCTTCCATATTTTGATGATGGTATTTCCCCTACTCGGAATCAGCTCCGCTGTGGGATTTTCCCCATACAGAGATGAACTCCACTACTGGGTTTACTCCTACTCGGGTGGGTACCAGATCAGTATTCTAATTTATTTAGGGCCCCAACTCAGAATAGACGCATTCAATCTGTCATTGGTGACATCCCTACTTTAGAGCCCCTTTTTTTAGGTCTTCCAGGACCATGGCTACTCATGACATATGGTAAATATCTGAGGATTTTCTTGTTTGGATTATCCCCTTGACGTACTAGTCCTAAGTGAATATAGATCGAACGCTCTCCGGAGGAAGGAAATGTCCGGTAACACCTTAATTCAGCTTTACACATTTTTAAAATCTGAATGCTTATTTAGGATAAACTTGGATTGTACATACATGGTCAACGGCTACAACGGACATATTGCATATTTAAGAGGGTGTCGTTATTTGGATTATCCCCTCGACTTACTAGTCTCATAAGGATAGAAGCCATGTAAATACAATCCAATTTACCCCCTAATTATTTATGCATCTAACACTATGTTTAAGAATGTTACATCATTGCATGTTCGTATGTGTATTATCCCTCTATTGTGGGATTTCTCCCAATGGCGCCCTACCGACTTCCACACTCTGTTGATGGGGTTTCCCTCACTCGGAGGCCCGATTATGCTGTAGGGATTTTCCCTCTCAGAGTCTCGAGATCATGGCTCGCTGATGGGATTTGCCCCACTCGGAAGCGACTATGGACTCAACCGTTTACAAGTTCTCATTAGAACTCAATGGACTCAACTAGTCCTTTATCGGGGTGCCGTGACACCAACACGGAGCTCACTAGCTCACTTGAGGCTGCAACCTTCACACTTCTCAAAAGAAGGAAAACGTGACCAATACTTGATCACAAATAGCTCACAAGCACAATCCTATAACCAAGATGAGGAGGTGAAACTCTTTGAGATTATGTAGTGAAATAGCTTGTAGAGATGTAGAGGAGGCTCAAGCTTAAAACAAGAATTTGGAACTTTGGCTCA
Organism: Agave tequilana; assembly: GCA_038442645.1. Classification (NCBI taxonomy): domain Eukaryota; kingdom Viridiplantae; phylum Streptophyta; class Magnoliopsida; order Asparagales; family Asparagaceae; genus Agave; species Agave tequilana. The sequence continues at coordinate 59,957 of JAVJIF010031707.1, forward strand.
AAAAGAAATCTTTTATGAAAAAGCTAAAACTTGTAGAAACTTGATCTAAGCTTTAGAAAACTTGTAAAAACTTGATCACAGTCCAACTATTTATAGGGGATAAAAACATGAATAGAAAATTCAAAAGAGCTGTTGGAAAAAG
>JAVJIF010031708.1:0-27269 GCA_038442645.1 Agave tequilana
GATCGACAAGAAGACTTCGGTTTGTTTAGTTTAGAGTTTATATCTTGTGTAAGGATAGTTTAGTTTTGATATGCTCAAGTACAACACACAAGTTCAAAAGTTTGATTTCGCTTTAACTGTTTTGGATTTTCAAGTATACATATATTTTTTTTCATGAATGAATTTCATCAAAAGAAGTTTACATGGTTTAATGTATATTTGATTTTATCCATATGCATTTGTGGTTCATATTGTCAAAAAGCTTATTTTGGATGTATTTACTTCATGTGTTTTAAGTTATGTTTTTAACAAAACTAATTTTTGGATTTAATATCAAAAAATAGATATATCATTTACATGTGTATTAGATTCTATCCATACAACTATGCTTACAAGTGTTTAAATATCTTATTTTTTGTATTATACAATTTTGAAAAAATCAGATTTCCATTTAGAAATTGTTTTTTGGAAATACTGGTTTTGGTTTAAAGCTAAATTTTCATGCCTCAAAAATAGTTATAATTGTTTGTAATATGTGCTGATTTTTTATCACACATATTTGTACCTCAATATATACATGACTTATTTTTTTGTGAATTTCATGGAGTTTTATTGAAATTTTTAGGGAATTAACAAGTTGCATTTTCAAACCCTAAAAACCAGTTTTGAGCCTTCTGGGGGTCGACCGATCGGTCGACCGGACAAGAACTCGGTCGACTGATGTACACAAAACGTGCACAAGGCTCTAGCCTATCGGCCGGTCGACCGTTACAGTTGACCGACTGGCACTATCCAACTATCGGGTAGGCCCGGTCGACCGAGCGATCAACCGACAGGCAAGTTTGCCTTGGGGCCGGTCAACCGGGCGATTGGACCGATGGCTCAAACGGTGAAAATCTGACCATTAGTCGGTCGACCGGGCGGTCGGTCGACAGCCCATTCTGGGCAGTTTTTGACCCAACGGCTAGTTTTTCCCAAGCCCTATAAATAGAGGTTGTGGGGGATGTTTTTAATAAGATTTTCAAGAGCTAAATTTCTCCACTTCTCTAGAGCTTTCAGCTAGTTTTGCAAAGAGTTTTTGTGTCAAAATTTTTATTCTTTATTTGTTTCAAAGTTTAAAAAAAAATCAAAGAAAAACAAAGTTTTGAGAAATCAAGTTTAGAATTTTCAATTCTCATCTATCAAGAGTTTTTCTTTATGTTTTTCTTTTCAAAAACTTTATTTTCTCACATACTTGAGCTATCATTTCAAATCTATCTTTAGGATCTTTGTATTGTGAGAAAAATATTTGTGGTCTTTCAAGACCACAAAGAGTTGTTTGTGATCATTTGGATCACCAAGTTGTATTTTTTCCTTTACATTATGCTTGGCTAAATGCCCACCTCTTGTGTAGATATTTGTATTTGAGAGAGGAGTTGTGTACTTCAAGTGTTGAATTATAATTCCTCGGTGGAGATCCCTTTGTGAAGGTCCTGTGTGGACATAGTGAAAATCTTTCTGTGTGAAGGCGGGGACGTAGAGCAGTGGCTCAAACCTCGAAAACATATCCCTGTGTTTGCGTTTGATATACTTTTCTCAACTCTCTCTTTATATCTTGCATCGTTATTACTTGCTCATATTCATATACATGCTAAATATAGTTTGTATACCCACACTTGTTCAACCAAGAGAGGTTTTAAAGCAACTCAACTCATAATTAAGAGGAATCTCGATGAATAGTTCCAGAGCGCTTAACTTGAAATTCGGGCTCACTCTTAGTTACACATAGTGTGTTAGCAATTAAATTTTTAATTTCCGCATTATTTGTCCTAAATTAGTTTATACACTTATTCACCCCCCTCTCTAGGTGTACTTTCAAATTTAAAACTCATGGAATAACCCAAACACTTTATTCATAAGATTTATTTCAGATTTCTCTTTATTTTCTTCCAATTCTATGCACAAGAGACAACAAAAAAAGTTTTCAACCTATGCTCATCTTTTCAAGGGTAGAAAGGAAAGGTATTTTCGTCTGAAGAAAGTATATTCAGTGTCACATTATGTGTGTAGATAATAGATGAAAAAAATAGATGTGATGAAAATTAAACATTAGATGGCTTTAGTGATAAACTATAAATAGGGGAAGTTCTATGACTTTAGTAATTAATAATTCAAAAGGGTTTTTTGAAATTAATCCTTAAAATGATAATTTATCCAAAGTTGTCTAATGCAGCTTTCTGACGATCCTCCTCTGACGCTCAAGTCAATCATCGCTTCAGAAAATTATGACTAGAACTAAACTTAAGGAGTAAGCGCTGATACACGGGTGAGGTCCCTTGGACCTCTATTTAGGTCTAGTTTGGCAAATTATCTTGAAAATCATGGTTTCGTTTCAAGTTAATATGAAACAAACAACCTTAGTATTGAAAACTTAAAAGTTTCACAAAACACAATGGTTATTTAGTTTCTTCTAATTTCATGGTTTTGAAAAATTTACTCATAGTAGAGCTTTCGAAATCATAGTTTCATCAACTTTCGAGGCCATAGACACTATTTGATTGCCAAACAAGTCATGGTTTCAATTTTTTATGGTTTGGCCTCACAGAACCTCATGAAATCATAGTCCCGAAGACAAGATCTAATTGCCAAACTAGGCTTTATTATAGGCAGAGGCTCACCTACACTTCTATTGGGCCAGTTATATAAGATAGTGGGTTCCATTTACTCGTGTGGTTTCAGCCCGAGATGGGTCAGAAATCGCATGGAAACCTGTTGACGTGGGCCTCACGCGAGAGAGAAGAACTTTCTGGATTTTAGGGGTTTTGCCAAACATAGTTTACGACGTGATAAGGATGAGGAAGATCGAATCAAGGAAATAGGAAATATTATACAGTTCTTCCACAGAACTCGAGGTGACACAAGCTTCTTCCTTTATATAAACCTCCTATCTGTCAATACTGATTTCATTCTCTGAGTTCTCTCCGTTGTTGCCTTCTCATCTTGAGCAACTAACCTCGTCACTATTAAGCCTCCTATCCACAAATGACATAATTTACTTACTATCTATCAAATTATAATCTCTATTTAATAAGACTTTAAGACGATTCACATTATACGCTGAAGTTGACTTCCAGGTGAACAATACGAACTCAGAGAGTAACAGAAGGATCAAGTAAATAAAAAACATAAACAATCTTTAACCCATCGAAAATGAGATCAAAAAGTAAAAAGGAAACTTAAAACTTGATCAAACACAGTACTTCCATGACTCTTAGAAAACTGATGGCGTCGAAGCCATTGTAGACAAATACATATATATATATATATATCAGTATCATATCCTTCTCAATTTGTCAGCCTTAACGATAGGATTGGCCTTGGACACCAAACTCTCTTCCCGCAGCCTTGAAGTCGAAGGTGCAACGGTGCTCCTCTGGATATCGATGAGTAGAACAGTACAAGTTCCCACAGCGACATTTGAACCCTTTCACCAGACCAACTCTCTTGTTGCAGCAACTGCACGGTCCCTCGACTTCCCATCACACTTCGATTTTGATACCTCCTCCACGATCTTCAGTCCTTCGACCAAAGAAGCCATGACCGCAACAGAATCAATAGAAGTCGAAGAATTGGCAACGACTTTTTCAGGTGCAGCGGCTGATACTGCAACTGTTGCAGTTGCCAGTTGCTTCTGTTCTTCGAGAACAGCATCCCGATAACACTTGGAGCACAAGTGCCGCGTCTCTGCACGTCGAAGAAGCCGCACCCATTGGCACAGAGGCGGGGACTCTCGTTGCTCTGCTCTGAAGCCATGGCGTGTGTAACGTGTAGCCCTTGAATTCTCGAGAGACAAAATGAGAGATTGAAGCGATGAAAATTGTATGCAGGAGACTGAGGAAGATCACTTGGTTTATTTATAGGCCAGAAAACTTGAGGACTTTCGGAGAGGGCTTACCAGTAAACTGAATGAGTTGTGGACTCCTAAAGCAAACAGGGAGAGGAGCGTCTTCACTTGGAGTTGCCATTATTCAGCTCCAACCGAGGACCAATCCACTAGGGATCGGATTGTGTGGGATGAAAGTCGAATAAGACTCGGTTCCGTTTCCGATTCAGTGTTATTAATTATTGATTATTATTCAATAATTACTGATTTTCTTCTTACTTATAATCATTAGAGAATTTATAAAGTGTTACTGTTTTTTTCTTTTGGTATTGTTTATTATTATATGGACATTTCTCCCGATCGAAAATGAGAGAGTTGAGAGTGTGGACAAAATCATATGGACGTTCTCCCAGCCAAGAATATGAGAGAGAGAGAGAGAGAGATAGAGAGAGAGGTACATATGAAAATAAAATGTATCTGCTATAAAATTTTCAATGTAGCGGAAGTGTCAAATTTCAATCTGGACAAATTCTATCATTTTTTAAGGAACAAGATGACTTGTAAAGGATAAGACTGAATAAAGGGAAAATCAAGATACCTTCAAGGAGCCAGCTAGGCCTAGTGCGAACAATTGAGTTGATAAAATAACAAAAACGAAAAGGACCTAAAAGGCCGTAATGCATATATTCGTAAAAGACTTACGCAACTCAACTACCACTCACTTGCAACCCAATCATCACTCAATTACAGCCCACTTACAGTTAATTTTGTGGTCATATAAATTTTGTATTATTTTTTTATATTAATTTTATTATTTTTTATTATTTATCATTTTTAGTATTTATTTACAATATTAAAAAATTTTAAATCACCAAATAGTTAATTTTGTGGTCAATTTTTCCACTTATGACTCACACATTACGACAACCAAACACCATAAAACACAATACACTTTCCCACTTACAACTTTTATTACCAACCAAGCACCGTAAAATTTACATGCATGTTACTCATTTACAACTGTAAAAGAATTAACAATTACGACTTACGAATTACGGCTAATTATGACAACCAAACAGACCCCAAATAGGAATTTTCAACTTGCACGCGTGCCTCTTCTTTTTCTCGGCCAGCCTGTTTTTCTTCAACTCACGCAGTTATGCATAGGTTTTTTTGTCGAGTTTTCACTCTTTCTCCTTCCAATAGATCATGCCGCGTGCTCTCAAATCTCAATCCTCTGATTTTCTCTAGGAAGTGGGCGGATGTGATGAAGTGTCATTTCTCACTTTCATTGGCAATCCAAACACCGAAAAAGAAAAATGAAAAAATATTTTTTTCTTTTCTTTTTTTCTTTTACACAACCATTTCCTCACTTTCAGGGTGCTACAGTTAATTTTATGATCATGTAAATCTCACTTTTAATAAGTTATAGTCATAACAGTTAATTTTGGATCATGTAAAATCTTACTTACATTTTAATTACAGTCCAAATTTTTAATAATTAATTTTTATTTAATATTATTTTACAGTCAGTACTGTGGTCAAGCTTTTCACTTCCACTTTCACATTACTAACCAAATACCGAAAAGCACAATATATTTCTCACTTCCACTATCAACAAAACACCGAAAAAAATACAAGCAACTTCTCATTTTCCAAAAAGATAAAAAAACTTACTTCACACTTCCTCACTTCTGCCCACTTTTTTGAATCCAAACAGGCCTTAAGAGAAAATCACAATCTAATCCTATCCCGAATCCCCTGTTACTCTTTTGTCTTCTCCATAAATTCCCCTTTTCTTCACTATTCTAAAGAAGCTACAGCGAACCAAAGGAAGCGGTAAAAAAGTGAGAGCTCCAACCACAACCATGGCACATTTATGTAGTCTCTAATTTTCCAACTAGAACCTAAATTTCTTGTGAATTTTTATTTGTTCTTCTTAATTCTTGTTGGGTTTTCTTATTTTTGAGTAATTATGAAGATAGTTTGGTGATCCTGATTTTTGCCCTTCTTCTACCTTAGCTAATGATTTTTCATGTATGAATAATGGTTTTTTGGTAATAGTTCGAATTGTTCGAAGTGTTGATTTGGTAATAGATCGAGTTGGTTGGTAAAAAAAATCATTACCAACTAATGATTTTCTTTATTTTGCATGGTGCTGATTTCTTCCCCTCCATATGGATTGTTGATTTTCATCATAATCACTAATAAAGTAGTTAATGAAAAATAGTATATGAAAAAAATCTTAATTTATTGAAATTTAGGCCATAGTTAGGTGCAAAAATTATTGAAAACACATAAAGAGAGGTGACTAGGTTCGTAAATTAAAATAATTACAATAATATCTATTATAATCAACAATAAGCAATAAAAATAAACACAATTATAAGCGAGATAAAGTTGAGAAAGATCAAACTAAGCAAACACAAGTAAATGTTCTCAAGGTTCGATCCGCGGATCTATGTTTCCTTCACCAACTCCTGTGGAGAATTTTCATTATGACCGATTTGCGAAATTGAAATCAAGCTTACAACCACGATTCTGCAAGAGCAACTCGGAGCTGCAAACTCCAACAACCTCACTCACTCTAGGCTCACTACAACATAAAATAACAAGATTTTGTAATCACACTCGATCACTAGAAACTCTCACAAACCGCAGCCTATAGCTAAGATAAGAGAAATGAGAGCTCAAGCTTATGTATGAGGAAAGCTAGAGAAATTGAAATAGAAAGCTCTAGAAATTTTGAGAAATTTTGTCTTAGAGATTGGAAGAAGAATGGTTCAAAAGAAACTGTTGTAAATCTTGTTAAAAATTTTATTATAAAATCATCTGCAAAAGCTTGATTTTATAACAAAATAGAATTAAAATATTGCTAAAAGTCAGCAAAAAAGACAAATAGATACAGGATTTATTATAGGTAATAGTAACAAACGACTATATTTTTTCAAACTCTGAAGTTTAATTTCGAAAGCTATAAAGGTTGTCAAAAGCACTTTCCACTGTCCCAATTTTTTCAAAAAAACTGTCAAAAATTGATTAGTTCTGCAATCACCCAACTCACTGGAAAAAGATGATGAAAATGATTTTTTTGAGCTATCGAAAATTGTTTTAGAAATTTGAGAAAAACACATATAAAACTGTCGAAAATGAGTCAGTTGCAAAGACTAAACTCTCTTTAAAATTGTAATGGTCAAAAATTGACCCCCGGTAAGATGTTAACCCTTGTCCTAGAAACCAAGATTCTTTTTGAAGATTCTGCAATGATCAATTGCCTCCGTACATCGGTCTCTCCCGAGAGCATCCACAATACTCAGAACCACTCCAATCCGAACTCAATTCACTTCCAAAGCTCCGCCACCCAGAATCATTCAGGAGCAAACCCTCATTCCAGAGGCATTACCCTCTGGATTTTCCTATGGTTCTACATTCCTACTTCACTCAGAGATTACCAGTAATGGTCATCAAGATCTCCGCCTACAATCATGCCGCATCTCCACTCCCACGTTGAATATGTGCAATGTCCATGCGCTCAAGTGGACACTTATGAAATTTTCTGCTGCAATCTCAACCATCGCGTCATCAATCACGACTGTTACAACAGATCCGCATGTGAAGATCGTCTAGCTGCGCTGATCTCGTGAACGCCTCATTCGCCTCCAGGCTAGAAGCACAGTACAAATAGACCTTCTTCTCCAGCAAGAAGAAGGACTTTTAGAGGACCTGGGGGAGACAGACCTATATAACCAAAAGCTTCTACGAAAACCTCTCATCTCCCATTACATCCTAGCTATCTGAAATTCCTGTAAACTGAAATATTATAGTGAATCTTCTCCTCCTCCCTGTGATTTTTCCAAATTGGATTTTTCTCGTAAAATATCTTTTCTACGTTTATTTTCTGGGTTGTGTTTTATTATTAAGCACTTTACACCAAACTCAAACTTTCTCTTATGGTGTGGATCGACCGTTCGATTATTCGCAGTGAAAAATCTCCACCACAAACTGGTGCTTTCATTGAGATCTGAGTCTTTATACTCAAGATCTCTACCCAAAAAAAACCTACTCAAAAAGCCTCTTTCACAATAGCGATGGCCTCAAGAAAGTGAACCGTCAATGGCAAAACATCCAAAGGAAAGACCATCAGAATCGTTGGTGTCGCGGCCCTTCCACATCCAATGTTCAGCCACATACCACCAAAAACACTGGCTCCTCCTCACCTCAGGGAGCAATCACCAGTGTCTAACCATGACAGTGGCATGAAGATTAGCTCAATCAGATGCTCACTAACTTGAAAGAGCATATAAAGGAACAGCAAGCCCAATCAGATCACGACTAGGAGCATGCGGCATTCGACTGTAAGAATGCCATTCGTGAGCATGGGGCATTGAGGTGGCTCAATGAACAGCTCCAGGCTCAAGTCGCAGCTCTCCAAAACAACCCTGTATATAACGAAGGACGATTCCGAGAACAAGTTTTCCAATCTCCATGTCCTCGACGAGCTGATTCAGAAGCGGATCGTGGAGGCCAAGTTTCCTCACCACCCAACCCCAACTACCAAAATCCATGATTCTCCTATCTCCAAAGAGATCCAAGAATGTGAGCTCTCGAGAAAATTCTTGACTCGCACTTTCGACTACTACTCTGGAGTCAGTGATCGGGTTCAACACATCCGACACTTCTTGTTGGAACTTGCTTTCGATGATACATTTGTGAAGACATATCATTGGAGCTCTATCTTACAAGCCTATTCAAGAGTTCTACATGATTAAGACTTCCCAAAGAGAGTAGCTATAGATGTGTATTATAATGTTTAATAGTTGGAACTTGCTTTTGATGATACATTTGTGATGACATATCATTGGAGCTCTATCTTACAAGCCTATTCAAGAGTTCTACATGATCAAGACTTCTCAAAGAGAGTAGCTATGGATGTGTATTGTAATGTTTAATAGTTTGTTAAAGGCCTTGAATATACACACACATCATTAGCCAACTTAGTCGACTTATACCCTTTAGTAGTCGACTTATATATTGTATAGTCGACTTGACAATTTCTATAGTCGACTAACCTTTGTCCTGCAAGATACCAACTCTTTGTTTCTGACCTGCACTCTCTATTCGTCGACTTGACATACTTTATAGTCGACTAATACATGACATAGTCGACTAATCATATTGTTCTGGTCGACTAGTTTCAGTTTTCAAAAACTTGTCCTTTGATTTTATCTTGACCTAATCGACTTGACATCTTTAGTAATCGATTAACCCAGTGTAAATTGCCTACCCTAGTCGACTAACCCCCTACCCTAGTCGACTAATGGCAGTTTCTGACTGTTGGACAGTTTCTATTTTCTGCTATTTTATCCAACGTTATCCAACATTTATATATTCAAAATTGACCTGATAACTACCCTAACTGACTATGGATTTCAGCTATAAATATGTATATTATCCTAGGCTAAAAATGCCAATTAAAAATCAAAAGTTTTCTGCCTAAAAACTCTGTTAAAAAAATTCTAGTTTTCAGAAAACTGTTTCCCACTTTAATTCTTCATTCAAATTCCTACTCTATAGTGAAGATTTCTAAGAGTCCACCTATAATAGCCCTTGTCCACGATCACATACACATTCAAGGCTTATAGGATCAATTGTAATCACTCAAAGAGGAGCATTGTACAAGAGCGTCTTCGGGTTGAAGAGAGTTTGTACAAGGTGTTGTGGTCTTCTTGGTTGTAAGAAGAGTTGTACATATTTGACAAAGGAGATTTGTCAAGTGGTGTGCAAGTGTTGATTTTGGGTATACAAAGTCAAAGGATAAAGGAAATCTCAAGCGGGTGGCTTGGGGACTGGATGTAGGTCACGAGGATCGAACCAGGAAAATCTCTTGTGTTTGCGTTTGCTTTACTTTCTGAGATCTAATTTTCTTTTCTTGCAAGTACTTATTTCTGTAACGCTAATATCTTTGTTTGAGTGTTGACGTATATTCCAGATCCTACAGTTGGCATCATCTCAGGACCAACAATTGGTATCAGAGCCTGGCCTGGTATACAAGCCCTGCATACCCAGTCAACAACATACAAGGATGGCAACAGAGTTTCCTTCATCACAATTCAAAGAAGGACATTCTACACAACGTCCACCACTATTCGATGGATCGAACTACAACTACTGGAAGTGTAGAATGAAAATCTACTTGCAATCGCTCAACTACGAACTTTGGAACATAGTAGAAGTAGCGTACACCAAGCCAAAAACCAACTACACCGCCTGGAGTGATGATCAAAAGAAGAATGTGAACCTTGATGCCAAAGTGATGAATGTTTTATTCTGTACCTTAACCAAAGAAGAATTCAGCCGTGTGTCAACAACCACTTCTGCAAATCAAATATGGCACACTCTACAGGTAAACACATGAAGGCACAAATAAGGTTAAAGAATCTAAAATTTCTATTCTTTTCCACAGGTTTGAACTTTTCAAAATAAAGGAGAATGAAACCATCTCAGAAATAGTTACAAGGTTCACCGATATAACAAATTCATTAGCATCCCTTGTACACCCAAGTCGAAAAAGTTGCAAGATCCTTCGTGCACTCACACCAAATTGGGAGAAGAAGACAAATGCAATAGAAGAAGCGAATGATCTCTCAACAATGTCATTAGAAAACCTTATTTGTAATCTAATGGCATATGAAGTGCAACTCGAAGACAGAAAGAAGGATGAATAATAATCTCTCTCAAAGAGGAAAGAACTTGCCTTCCATGCATCCTCAGACACGGACAACTCAGATAACGATGAGGAGGAGATGGCAATACTTCAAGAAAATTCAGAAAGTTCTTGAAGTAAGGTAAGTTTAAATGTTTTAATTATAATAAAACAGTCATATGAAGAAGGATTGCCCATTGCTCAAAAACAAAGATAAATTCAAGTGCAAAAAGTTTAGAAAGAAGAAAGACTATCAAGTATCATGAGAAAATAGTGATTCCTCTTCCTCTGATGAAGAAGAAGCCACTGAACATGTCAACATCTGTTACATGGCGCTAGAAGAAGATGAGGTACAATTTTTCTGAACTCTTAGATGCATTTCAAGAATTATACAATGATCTTAAGAATGAAAAGATAATGAATAAAGTTTTGACAAAGGAAAATGAAAATCTTTTCAAAGAAAATTCTCATTAAGCTTCTCAATTCCTTCTATAAATTCTCAAAAAGATGATTTTGAAAAAGTGATATCATCATTAAAAAAAGATAATGAGAATTTATTACAAAATAATGTTTATTGAAAAGAGAAATTATGTCTTTAAATGAAAGAATTTCTGTTTTAGATAAAGGCATATCAATTTTCAAAATGAAGTATGAAGAGATTTAAAAAATGTGACTAAATTTAATCAAGAAAAGAAAAGTTGAATGATTTGTTATCATATCAAAAGATGTCACATAATCATTATGGTCTTGGATTTTTTTAAAAATCTACATATGTTAGTAATCCATGTAATTCTTTTGTGAAAAGAAATACTGATATTATTTCAAAAAGAATTAAGAACAAGTTCATATGGATTCCTAAAAACTTAAGCATTATTGATAAAAATACTTATATTATCATACATTCATGATATATGTAATTCATGCAATTATGTGTATACTAACAGATAGAAACTAAATTTAAATTGGGTTTGGACTCCTAAAGGTTAATGCTTTGATCTGATAATGATTGATACCATTCTAATGTTATCTTTTAGGTACCATATAAAAAGTTTGATAAGAAAAACATTTATCATATATATATGTTATGATATATTTGTTGCAGGGGGAGAATACATGTTTTTCTATATCTGTAATAAATTGTTTTCTGCAGGGGAAGAATATATTTTCTACAAAGGGAGAACATATAACATATTTTCTGCAGGGGGAGTATTCATGCACACAAAGTATCATCATCAAAAAGGGGGAGAATGTTGGAACTTGCTTTTGATGATACATTTGTGAAGACATATCATTGGAGCTCTATCTTACAAGCCTATTCAAGAGTTCTACATGATCAAGACTTCCCAAGAGAGTAGCTATGGATGTGTATGTAATGTTTAATAGTTTGTTAAAGACCTTGAATATACACACACATCATTAGCCAACTTAGTCGACTTATACCCTTTAGTAGTCGACTTATACATGGTATAGTCGACTTACAATTTCTATAGTCGACTAACCTTTGTCTTGCAAAGATACCAACTCTTTGTTTTGACCTGCACTCTCTATTTGTACACACTTGACAGACTTTATAGTCGACTAATACATGACATAGTCGACTAATCATATTGTTCTGGTCGACTAGTTTCAGTTTTCAGAAACTTGTCCTTTGATTTTATCTTGACCTAGTCGACTTGACATCTTTAGTAGATGACTAACCCAGTGTAATTGCCTACCCTAGTCGACTAACCCCTACCCCTAGTCGACTAATGGCAGTTTCTGATTGTTGGACAGTTTCTATTTTCTGGTGTTTTATCCAATGTTATCCAACATTTATATATTCAAAATTGACCTGATAACTACCCTAACTGACTATGGATTTCAGCTATAAATGGTATGTTATCCTAGGCTAAAAATACCAATTAAAAATCAAAAGTTTTCTACCTAAAAACTCTATTGAAAGATTCTGATTTCCAGAAAACTGTTTCCCACTTTCAGTTCTTCATTCAAATTCCTACTCTATAGTGAAGATTTCTGAGAGTCCACCTATAATAGCCCTTGTTCATGATCACATACACATTCAAAGCTTATAGGATCAATTGTAATCACTCAAAGAGGAGCATTGTACAAGAGCGTCTTCAGGTTGAAGAGAGTTTATACAAGGTGTTGTGGTCTTCTTGATTGTAAGAAGAGTTGTACACATTTGGCAAAAGGGATTTGTCAAGTGATATGCAAGGTGTTGATTATGGGTGTACAAAATCAAAGGATAAAGGAAAATCTCAAGCGGGTGGCTGGGGACTGGATGTAAGTCACGAAGACCGAACCAGGATAAATCTCTTGTATTTGCGTTTGCTTTACTTTCTGAGATTTAATTTCCTTTTATTGCAAGTACTTTATTTCTGTAACGATACCTTTGTTGAGTGTTGACGTATATTCTAAATACTACAATTAGCATTATCTTGGGACCAACACTTATGGGACAAGATGGTGATCTACTCTCGTAATGACCCGATCATGTGCCTCACTTTTTCTTCTAGCCTCAGATTGGTTCTACTCGCTGTCACCGTGCTGTCTCCACAACTTCGCGAAGTTACAGAGGCATTTTTCACTCAGTATGCCTCTCGTTAAGAGGCCAAGAAGAATAGACATCATCTCTTTTCTGTTAAAATGAGGCAAGTAGACAGTCTCAAGTCATACATCAACTTCTTCAAAAAACTAAACAAAGTTTCCAATTAGTGAAGAAGTCTTCGCCCTCGCTTTCATTAGCAGGCTACAATTCACTCATCTCCTGTATAGACACCTCCTGAAGCAAAACGTCGCTAGAATGAGCGAGGTCTTTTCTCGAGCTCAGCCTTACATCTGCTGGAAGAGACATTGAAGGCTTCCTCCAACCACTCTGTGAAATCGGGCGATGGTGGAGGGAAGCTGGAATCTACACACAAAGCTCCCAACCACGCTCTAGACTGGCACTGGGGGCAATATGCTTACAAGAAGCCAGAACTCCCGATCACTCTCCAAGTCCACTACAAATCTACAAATCAATGGAATGCATCACTCTGTTGAAGCCCGATCAATGAGTCTTCAACAGCATCAAAGTCCAGCCATAGGTCAGATGCCCAAGACCAATCCAATACAATCGCTCACTTTTTGGGCCAGAAAAATATTTTATTACCACGACTGCAAATGGCATCAAACTGTTTACTGTTGGGCCCTCCGAAGGTACCTGGAAGAACTCATCCAACAGAACTTCCCAAAAAGAGTACATTCTCACTCTTGAAGCAGTTTTCAGACAACTAAACACTCAACCTCCGGGAACAACACTTGATCACTCAGTACAAGACGATCGACTGACTACTCAAGTTCCAAACATATAGGGCATACTTCCTTCCATTCCTAATTCTATGTACTCAATTTTTGAATAAAATAATTTTTATGCTCCTAACATTGTAGTACATCCATCCATCCCAATGCTCCGCTGATGCGATTTGCCCACGCGGAGGCGGCTATAAGATTCCTCCACTGCGGGATTTTTCCCACTTAGAGGATTGTGTTTGTACGCTCTGCTGATGGGATTTTCTCACTCAGAGGCGTCAATGAAGACGTGCCTATGGACTCTTTCTCAGCATCCTACGGGAGTCGAAATCCTTTGCTGTGAGATTTATCCCATTCAAAAGATTGTGTATGTACGCTTCGCTGATCGGATTTCCCCCACTCGGAGGGATCAATACAGACATGCCTATGGGCTCTTTCTCAGCCATTCCACGAGAGTCAAAATCCTCCGCTATGGGATTTCTCCCACTCGGAGTCCCCACTCTGCTACAAGAATTTTCTCTTCTCAGAGCCCCGTTTGATGTTTCGTTGATGGAATTTCCTCATTCGGAGTACAAACACTAGCCTACGGGCTCCCCTCATCTGAACTTACAGTCGGATGAACTCCGACAGTTTTCTCTGCCAATTTCCTCCATATTCTGAGATGAGATTTCCCCCACTCGTAGTGCCATTTACGATGTGGGGAATACCCGTGCTCGGGAGCTTCCATATTTTGATGATGGTATTTCCCCTACTCGGAAATCAGCTCCGCTGTGGGATTTTCCCCATACAGAGATGAACTCCACTACTGGGTTTACTCCTACTCGGGGGTACCAGATCAGTATTCTAATTTATTTAGGGCCCCAAACTCAGAATAGACGCATTCATCTGTCATTGGGGGACATCCCTACTTTAGAGCCCTTTTTTAGGTCTTCCAGGACCATGGCTACTCATGACATATGGTAAATATCTTAGGATTTTCTTGTTTGGATTATCCCCTGACGTACTAGTCCTAAGTGCTATAGATCGAACGCTCTCCGGAGGAAGGAAATGTCCTGTAACACCTTAATTCAGCTTTACACATTTAAAATCTGAATGCTTATTTAGGATAACTTGGATTGTACATACATGGTCAACGGCTACAACGGACATATTGCATTTAAGAGGGTGTCGTTATTTGGATTATCCCCTCGACTTACTAGTCTCATAGGGATAGAAGCCATGTAAATACAATCCAATTTACCCCTAATTATTTATGCATCTAACACTATGTTTAAGAATGTTACATCATTGCATGTTCGTATGTGTATTATCCCTCTATTGTGGGATTTCTCCCAATGGCGCCCTACCGACTTCCACACTCTATTGATGGGGTTTCCCTCACTCGGAGGCCGATTATGCTGTAGGGATTTTCCCTCTCAGAGTCTCGAGATCATGGCTCCGCTGATGGGATTTGCCCCACTCGGAAGCGACTATGGACTCAACCGTTTACAAGTTCTCACTAGAACTCAATGGACTCACTAGTCCCTTATCGGGGTGCCGTGACACCAACACGGAGCTCACTAGCTCACTTGAGGCTGCAACCTTCACAACTTCTCAAAAGAAGGAAAACGGTGACCAATACTTGATCACAAATGGCTCACAAGCACAATCCTATAACCAAGATGAGGAGGTGAAACTCTTTGAGATTGTGTAGTGAAAATATCTTGTAGAGATGTAGAGGGAGGGCTCAAGCTTAAAACAAGAATTTGGAACTTTGGCTCAAAAAGAAATCTTTATGAAAAAGCTAAAACTTGTAGAAACTTGATCTAAGCTTTAGAAAACTTGTAAAAACTTGATCACAGTCCAACTATTATAGGGGATAAAAACATGAGTAGAAAATTCAAAGAGCTGTTGGAAAAAGACCCAGAAAAAGACAAAATAGAATATAGCCATTGGGAAAAATCACAGCAGAAAATTCTTCTGCCAGTCGACCGCCAACGGTCGGATTTCTGACCAGGGAATAGCGATCGATCGGACGGTCGACCATTATTCCCAATCAGAGAGTGAAACTCTCTGTCGGTCGACCGGGCAGAGTATGAAAGTGTGTGTGTGTGTGGTGTGTCAATCCCAAAAGCTATCAACCTAAATCATCTTGGTTTTAACAAACGATTATAAACTCTATCTAAATTACAAAAAGTGAAAATACAAATCTTGAAATAGTTTTCTCTAGTATACTTGATCCTTGAGCTCTTCTATGTGCTTAGGTTATGGGATCTACATCTTCTTAGCTTTCAAATGTGTGAATCTTGTGATGGAGCCAAAATGCAAACAATAGTTATCCTGAAACTTTGTTAAACAAAATTGTTAAAAACATAACTACATATGTTTGTTATCATCAAACTGAGGCTAATGGCCTTTGAGCCAACAATAAGGTCCAGTTGTAATACCCTTGGAGGACTTAACTACGTGAGAGGAATCGTGATGGTCACGATTGGGGGTCAGGGCTGACCCTTAGAAACATCTCATGAGTCGATTATTATGAGTATGGCCTTTAACACTCAACCCACTCACTTAGTAAATAGAGACTTACTGTGTGTCTTTTATCAATATCTAGATAAAAGGCTTAATTCTAGGCGTAGTCCATTATGCCTCTCTCAGGTGGCAATTAAATCCAATAAGGGTAGATTTCAGGCCGCAAGTTATCGACCCCGATCCACGGTATGATGTTGCCCAAATTTTATTCTTATTTATGATTTATGATATTACTTTCTTTTATCTTTCTTGAAACTTAAGTTTTAGAGGGATTGTTGGATGTGTATTTGAATTTGGAGGAACACTTGAGTTTCCCTCTATTTGCCTTTGATATTTAGTCCCACATTAGATACACCAATAAAAATTGAGTGGTTCATACACCAACTATTCTATGTCTATTATATGATTATTAGCCATGGTCGGGGCGAGTTTGGGTCTGGGTGGCTCGCCCTTGACCTACGAACACGAATGCAGCTCGTTCAAGGGGTTCTTGGACCTGCTACATTTTAGAAATTCTTTTTAGATTTTTATGTTCGGAGCTAGCTCCGAAAGGACTTCTGGCAGAGTAACCAAGTATCTGGACTCGTAATTATTCCCGAGCACTGGAGACGCGGTGTGATTCGCGAGCACTTAGACTCGGAATGGATGGACGCCGAGAACTCGGACTTGAAATCATCTCGAGTACTTGGACCCAAGGTGACCTGACAGCGACCAGCGCACTTGATCTCGGAGTGAACCTTGAGTAGTTGGACTCGGAATGGTCCTGAGCTCTGTCACACTCTCTCGAGTACTTCACAATTACTGTTTTGATCAGGTAAAAGAGGATCTGTGAATGTGCTGACTTGCTGCAAATTAATTACAACAAACATGAACATGCCTTTTATTTGTGTGGGGCTATTAATAACATATAGAGCTTTGTGCCTATAAATAGAGTCTCTCTCTGTTCATTCTCAGAGACCACACAAAAATTGAGATCCATAGCTACATTCTTCTTCTCCCACTGTCATATTTCTTCAAGTTCTATTTCAATCTTCTGAGCAACAATTTTCTGTTTGAGCAAGAGGCTCTGCCTACTATCCTAAGTTGATGCTGGTGATTCCGGGGGATTCTTTTACCACTACTCGACAATACCGAGTCAACGTCTGGACAAGGAGATGGGCTTTTGATCCTTTAGAGCAGCGACTAGCGACTGCATTCCCCGGCTAAATAATTCTGTATTTATATTCTATTTTAATTTTGCAGCTCCATTCTAGAAAGTTTAATTTAATTTATTTTTCAATAAAACTGATTCACATGTTTTTTAAGAAATAGCACATTTTCAACCAACAATTTTAAGCGACAAACTATAAAGTAAAATAACTCATAACAAAACAAAACAAAGTATTTTTAAAGTAATACAAGCCAAAAAACAAAACTATTCCTAATCCCTTCTTCAGTTCATGTTCTCCCCATTTTGTCAACATCAAAAAGGAAGAAGAAATCACTCTTGATGCTGGTCAGTGGTGCCAAATATCTCCTCATCGCCGAAAAGCAATAGATCATCAACTGGTTGATAAACTCTAGCAGATGTGATTGGCGCAATCCGCGGATCAAAAGGAAGACCAGTATGAGGCAAAGAATGAGTATATCCAGAAGGCTCGGGAAGTGGCCACCCATGCTAGAATAAATGTAGTCGTTGCAGTCCTGAGGATAGCAATGGAAACAACAAACATGGGCCAAAGTGTTCCTGATCTCATTTGGTTGCCTCTAAGCTCCATCTGAGTGGCACGAAGCTCATCTTAGTTTGAAAAAAAATTCTCTCGAGAAGAGCATTAGTGATGACCAAGAGAAAGTGATCTCATTTGGTTTAACATAAAGGCATATGGGTCTGATGAAGTGGAAGAATAACAAAAATCATGCTTAGGTGGAGGAGGAGCATGTTGTTCATGTGCACGAGATGCACGAGTAACGACCTGCATCCTCTTTAAAAGAGTACGATCAATTTTAACAGCTAGTGGTAAAGAAGTGTCCAGAAAACTAACTGTTGGACGCGGAAAATTGTAAAAGCAGACTGGAGCAACTTTTCTTGAATCAGATGAAAAATTACAACAGGCTAATCTTCCGGTTACAAGGGAGGGAGAATATTGAATTTTAAATTCTCCCTTTGTTTAGTGCTGGGTTCTTCGTGTGGCGGTGGAGAGTGAATCTTGTTCTCCGTTGACCAGATGACCGTCAGTACCGTCGAGGGATCTTCTCCTTGGTAGGTAGAAGGAGTAACTCAGCCCCGTCCACCAAAACTCTAAAAGAGAAGGTAGGCGAAGAGCAACTTGTACGCAGCAAGCTGGCTTGAAGAGTCGAGCTCTCTCTCTCTGTTGATGATCTCTCCTTTTTTTCTTTTCGAAAAAAAATCCGCCCCTCTTCAATAGTGACGGGACTATTTATAGGGTTTTTAGGGGTGATCGTGCCCCCCTAAAAGTGCTCCACGATGAGGGCCAACTTCCCGCTACATGGGCGGTGGATGGCGCCATAAGGGGGTGGTTACAACCAAGGTGCGGGCACCTTGTTGCTGAGACGCGGGCGTTGAGCCAACGCGCCTTGATGCTGAGACGCGGGCGTTGAGCCAACGCGCCTTAATGCTGAGACGCGGGTGTTGAGCCAACGCGCCTTGATGCTGAGACGCGGGCGTTGAGCCAACGCGCCTTGATGCGGAGACGCGGGCGTTGAGCCAACGCGCCTTGATGCGGAGACGCGGGTTTGGACTTTCGCGTCTTGATTGTCACATTTAGCCTTGCGCCTGGATCTTGGATCTCTGCATTTTGGTGGCTTGTCTTGGTGATTTTTAGACAGCCTACAGAACCCCTCCAAAGTTTTCGATATTCGCAGTTAACTGGGACGGATTTCGAAATACTTTGGACTCTAGCTGAGTTCGCCTTCATGACTAGACTGTTGATGCTCCGGGTTTAATCTTATCTGGAGTTGGTCTTCGTGAGTGTACTGTTGAACTCTTTGAAGCCCCCAGAGTTGATCATGTTGAGTGTCTAGATGCACAATTTAAACCTCCCCGATTGCTTTTAGTCTGTCACTGGCGCGCTTTAAGCCAGGAGTGGTTGGTCGTCTGCTTGCGTCAGTGTACTGTTGAACTGATTTTGCAGAAACAGGAGGCCGAACGTAGGTTCTTTTTAAAAAGCGGAGATGATACTGCTGTAAAGACGCGATTTCTGTAAAGTGCGTCCTTTGGCAATGGAGACGCAACTGATCTTCATAAGGCAGACGCGATGTTCAGCTGAAGACGCGAACTTCGGAGACGCATCTTTTGAATATAGACGCGATTGTCTGGGCGCATTTATGGCGATGCTGACGGGGCATATCCACCGAAGAGACATGGCCGTCGGGTGCGAGTCCGTGCCACGTCATGATTGCTCTGCCAGTTGGCCTGGGAACCGACGGGATTTCGCCTTCTGGCGCGCGGATTTCCTGGCGCATTAAATGATCCGTGCACGTGTCGAGCGACGATTCACTGCCGAGTCGTGGCGCATGGTCTTCTCTGTGCATTAAAGTGATTTTGTTCCACGCGTCGAACAGAGATTCGCCGCAGAATCGTGGCGCATGATCTTCTCTGTGCGTTAAAGTGATTTTGTTCCACGCGTCGAACAGAGATTCGCCGCAGAATTCATCGGGCCATACGCTGCGTATCTTCGCGAATTCTTGTGCCTATAAAAGGCCACAGTTGGGAAGATTCCTCTTCTTCTCGAACGCACTCGCTGATAGAATTAAGAAAGAGAATTTTCCTTTTTCGTTCATCTGTTTAAACTTGGATCGGATTAGCAATGGCTCCCAAGACCAAGCCGATTGCTTCTTCTTCAAAGGCGACCGTCGCCGAGGCCGGAGGGGCAGCTCCTCCTCTGCGCAGGATGTTGTTCTCCAAGGTCTCCAAGGTAAATGTCTTTTAGGCGGAAGTTTCGCCATTAAAGGAAGTTCAAAGAACCTTTAAGAACCCTTAACACACGAATTTAAATCGTGTTTGATTCCCAGACGCAGTCTTTGGGTTGATAACCATGACGCGGGTTTGGACCCTCGCGCATTGGGTCCTGCGCTTCAGATTCTTCACTTAGAATATTTTCTATTGTGAAGGATTCAGACGCGGACTTAGTTTACAGAACGCGGATTTGATCCTTGCGTTCTGTTTCGTCAGCTGTTGATTTTGATGAATCTGGCACCCGAGTCCAAGCACTTTGACATCTGGGGATGTGAAAGGAAGGGAGTTACCCTCCTTAACTTCTGGCAATTATGGTGATGGAAGGGTTAAGGTGGATAACTCCCTTCTTTTCGCACCCCAGAAGTGACATCAAGGAGAATGTTGTGGAGACGCCGATCCTGCAGGTCTGGACGCGGATTTGATAATTCCTGCGTCCAGTACCTTTTGCGTGGATGCGCAGGTCTGGACGCGGATTTGATAATTCCTACATCCAGTGTCTCTTCTGCGTGGATGCGCAGGTCTGGACGCGGATTTGATAATTCCTGCGTCCAGTGTCTCTTCTGCGTTCGTATTATGAACACTTAGCATTTTTTTTTCTTGCTTTTGATAGAGTATCTAACTAAGTGTCCTTTTCTTTTTGCAGCGCCACGCCCTGCTACTTCACTCACCAAGAAGCGCCACTTTGGACATGTAGGGGGTGCTGACCGGGACTTGACCTTTGTGTTACAGAGGGCTGTTCCTGTGACAGCTGACAAGTCGCAGGTTCGTGGGGAGAGGCTCTCGAATGTTGACATGAGGACTCTTCGGGTGCTTATGACTGATGCAGCATTTGCAAGGATGCTGGCATCAAACTGGAGAAGCCTGCCTTCTTCTTCGGAGATCGTTATCCACGATGGCGGCCATAGCGTATATGACGGGACTTACAAATGGCTCCGTCAAATAAGGGGTGGAAGATTCTTTCTTCCGAACATGGAGAGGATGTTCCCACTGTCCTACTTCCAGCACATGTCCGTCCCTCGGAAGATGGAATGGGACCTCTCTCGATATGTCCCTGAGATTACTCTCGGTGATTTGGGCTCCCACAAAGTGTACCGTCATGATAGCCATGACAGGTCAGTTATCGGCCTTTTCCCTGGGTCGCGCAAGTCTGATGTTCCGGCTGGGGAGATACCACAACTTGGCACTACCTTCCTCAACGCATTCATGGAAGCGGAGGGTGATTATCCCGTTGGGTTCCGTGCGCTGGGGTGGGTCCTTCCACGGAGAAACTATTGGTGGGGCAGGATGGTCGGCTTTGTCCTCACCGAGCTCGGGGATCTGCTAAAGCATGTGGGACTGTACCCAGCGGTCAGAGCCGTGCAGTGGGGGATCCCTCAAAGCTCTCAGAACTTCTTCGGGATTCTAGAGCGTTATATTCTTTGACGGGGACGTTCTTCACTCCGGTCGGGGAGATGGGCCATGCTCTGCACGAGCTGCATGAGGTCTCGGGGCTGTCGACAGGGGGACATTCCCTATGAGGAATATGTCCCGACCACGGTGTGGAGCTTCACCATTTGAAAGAGGAGTTTTCCCTCATATATGAGACCTACTGGGAAGTGCTATGTCACTTCCACATTTGCGGCCAGATAACCCAAATGGCGGTCGCAGGGAGTCAAGCAACTGTCTTGGGCCAGTTACTTGTTCGACAACGTCAATACCAAAGACCATCGGATAACTCGATTGGCTCCCAGCTCTGACAGGGAGGTTGAAGATAGGATCGACCAGGCTTCTGACAGTTTTTACACCACGGAGTCGAATGAGGACGGTTTCGACCCTGACTTGGTTTTTGAGAGCTTTCACCATCAAGCCCGGACCCCTATCTCCGATCGGGCGCTGTTGGCGGGCTTTCTGATGCTGTGGCTGAAGCGCTGTGTGGTGCCCACGCTGCCACATGAAGTAATTGTTGCTGACGTGGTGTACCCGGCGGTGCTCCTGGCTCATGGCAACCCCATAGCCCTTCTCCCGTCCGTGGCGGCTGGTATTCAGAGCGGGCTGCGGGCGCTCACTAAGAGTTTCTGCGAGCCACCGAAAACTGCAGACTCCGAGGGAAAGCCGTATGTTGACTCAGAGGGGAGTCCGACGGTGAAGCGTCCCAACCCTCGTGTCGAGCTGCCTTACACGTACCTCATGGCTTGGTACGTGATGCATTGCCCTTCCTTGATGACGGCGGTGCGTTGGAGGGAGAGTTCTGTCCCTTTGTACAGCGGTTGGAGGGTTCGAAATGGCGTGATCCTTATATATATTACGTCCGGAAGTGCCTTTCAGACCCTGCGAACTACCAGCTCAATCGCTGCCTCCCCCAGATCCTGGTGCATCTCTCGGGGATCTACTTGTTGATTCTGTTGGCCTAGATGACTTCACGAGGTTATCCGCGGGAGCCTTCTGGTGGTTGCTCAATATCCGGCCCGGATATGTGCTTTTCTGGCAAGGGACGTCATGCACCATTGAGCCGTACATGCCGAATCGCTTTGCTCGACAGTTCGGCTATGATCAGCTCTATGTCGGGAACCCCAATGCTCGACTCGCCTTCGAAGGGAACCTGTTCGAGGGTGCCCGGGCCTGGTACTATAGTGTGGCTGGAGGGACGGGAGTAACTTTCCGTCTACCTCTCGAAGGGCCCAAGTGCCGTACGAGCTTCAGTTCTGCACTTGGTACTCCCAGGCCATCCAAACACCAGACTTTTTTCCGGCGTCTTCATGCATCGAGAGCATCAATGCAAGTCTCGAGGCAAGGACGGATTCTAGTAAACCGACGAAACTCGTAGAACAGTACCTGAAGGCCCAAAAGGAGGTCGGGCGAAGAATGAGAAGGGAGCCACGAGCCATGGAGCCACGACCACCAAGGGCGGAGCCACAAGCGACTAGGGCAGAGCCGCAAGCAACTAAGTCTCGACAGGCGGTGAGCAAGCGTCGTCAAGGCTCTACTCCCACTGCTGAACCTGCTCCGAAGAAGGTTCGAAGAGACTTGACAACCGAAGTCTCTCAATCTGAAGAGATCCCTGCTGTCGTTGAGGCACTGAGGGAGGAAGAGATAGCTGAAGAAGAAACTCCTCTAGTCCGTGTTCCCAGGTCACTTAGCAGAGGCCACGGGTCTGCGGAGGAAGGGGAGCTCGTTGATCGATCCGCCGCCACTGACGAGACCGAGGAGCTCGAGGTCGATATAATGACCGGAGGCGATGTTGAGATTCTAGGGATCTCAGCTCAGCCCGAATCTTCCTCAGCTCAGAGGAGGGATGAGGCACCACAGCCTGGGTCCCTCTGTCTTCATTCCAGTCCTCGGATGGCTGACCCCAGCCCTACCACTGGGGTAATTGGAGCAAGGCTCCGGTTGCAGAGTTTCCTCGCGTTGAACTGTCTTCTTTCTCGTACTCAGGGGGAAAGCGATTTTGAGGACGAGGTTGACTAGGTGATGAACCCACTTTTCCTGATCCGAGAAAGTTCTCCCATATCTCGGAGGAGGAAATATACGGGGGTGAGCATCAACGGTATCGCAGCCGGCGGTTGTTCCGCGGGAGGTACTCTTTTGCCTTTTGACCTAATTCCCTTTTTAATTTTGAAGAGGAGGTTTTAACATTTCTCTTTTTTATTGCAGGATTGGCTGAGAATGTCGAGGCTGCACCCTCCTCGCAGATCGAGGAAATGGTACAAGAGTTGACCCAGCCAGAAGGGGTCACGGATTTGGTTGCCGAGATAACTCCAGCGGGGGCAACTACTGATGCCGGGGAGGTTTCTCCTTTGCCGGAAGAGGAGGCAACCCCTAAGGCCGGGGAAGAACCCACTCTGCCGGGTGAAGGGGTTACTATTGAAGCTAGGGAAACTTCCACTCCGCAGACTTCCCAAGGATTCGGCGTCTCTGGACCTCCCAGATGGTAAGGAAGTTCTGATATATTAAATGTTTCGCTTTTCTCCTTTGTGGCTAATGTCACAATAACTTGCAGAGAGAACTGAGGGGCTCAAATGGAGAGTCCGACGGTCGGTACCCTTCCAGAAGGCCACGCAGCTCAGGTCTCGGCTGAAGCTTCTGAAGAGGTTGCGCCATCATTAGCTGTGGAGGTTCCTGCAGGAGAACACCCCCAGAAGCGCCAGTGGTCGGTCTCGCTCTTGACGTATCGACGGTCAGCACGACTCTTGCGCAAAAAAAGAGGGCTTGCACCGTGACAGAAAAGGGGTCGGAAGCTTCCCAGGTGGTGACGATATGGGGGAACTGGCACGCCAGATGGTGCAACAATTCTTTGCTTCGATGGGTACATGTATTGACCTCATCTTACGTGGAAGCAGCTCCTTCAATTTTGCCCGGACGCTTCTCAGAAATCTGGCCGAGAACGTCGAATTAACCGGAGAGCCCCTCACTTGCCCAGGCATGTCTGCGGGTGGTGGAGCAACTGGGTGACGACCTGCACGAGCTGAAGTCTTTGGAAAATGCCAGCTCTTCTAGTGAGGCCCAGCCACCCTAGCCCGGCTCTTAGCTGCTCAAGAACAAGAGCGACAAGAGGCAGAGGCACAAATAGATGCAGAGATCCGCAGCCTCGAATATTCCCAGGCTGAATGTCAGAAAACTAACTGACGATTCAAGGGAATCCGAGATTGTCATGCAGAGCACGGGCACGTCATCATCAGTGCTCGGGACACCATTGCCAAGGCTCGGGACACCATTGCCAAGGCAGAAGCTGTGCTTGCGATCAATGAGAAGAAGCTTGTTACCATCAAAGAGGAACTTGCGGGGCAACAGGCGACTAAAGCGCGAGCTGAAGAGAGTCTGTCTCTACATGCTTCCAGGGTGGAATCTTTGCGAGCGCAGCTGGCTGCAAAACCCTTCCTATCTGAAGAGGAGCTGTGGGTCCAAGCTATGATGGAGGCTGAGAAGGCACGTCAGCACGAGATGCATCGCCTCAGGGAACGTATCCGTTCTTTGCCGGATCGGGACTTTTAGCCGTTTCCTTTTCTTTCCCCCCTTTTTTTTGTAAAGAAGATGACACTCTGTTAGAGTGTTGTATCCACTCTTACTATTTTCGATATAATAAAAGTTTTTGAAGTTTTTGTTCCATCTTCTTTGTTTAGCTGTGGATGAATTCAACTTCCTGATCACTGGCTGTGAAGATTGAACTTAGGCGAGACTAAGTTCTTTCAATGAGACGCGGCGTAGACTCTACGTCTTCTTGATGAGACGCGGCATTGATCCACAGAGTGAGACGCGGTCATCATTCCGTAGGAACTTAGATTTCACTAAGTCCTTTTGATGAGACGCGACAGGGTGAGACGCGGTCATCATTCCATAGGAACTTAGATTTCACTAAGTCCTCTTGATGAGACGCAGCGTCAATCACAGAGTGAACCTCGAATTGGTCTCGCTGAGTAAGACGCAGATAGGGCAGACGCGAGGGACGCAGCATTGTTTGCTGAAAGGACGCGATTTTGAGTCACATGGACGCTCCTTTAAAGCGCGGGTGACTGCCTTTTAATTTGAGAACGGTGACGCGGATTCTTAGACGCGGCTTTCCCATCTGCGTAATGCAGCCGGACGCGACTTTGCTGTCTGCGTTTGATGCAGCCTGACTTAAAGATTTGTGAGATCTTTGACCGTCAAGTCTTCACTGACGATTGGACGTCAGGTCTTCACCGACGTTGGGAAACCGGTCATCCGTTGTTTTCCAAGGCGGTTGTCCACGCGTCAATTTTCATTAGACTTGGGCATTTTAACGCTCTTTAATGCAAAGGGCTGGCGGTTGGAAACCGGTGTCTGCGACGGTTCCCAAAGCGACGCTCCACGCGTCAGTCCTCCATTGGGCTTTGACAGTCGTGCGCGACGGTTCTGATTGATGCACCATTAATAGCAGTATTAGGGTCTGCCTATAAATAGGGCTAACCCTCTTCTCTAACAGCGGCTGCTCAGACTGTGCTCTGTTTGAGAACGAGTACGCCAAGGGACTCTGCCTTCTCTCTTCAAGGCCCTATCAAGGGTTTGCCTCCATGGATGAAGGTGCCTCTGTGGATGAAGATTGACAGAGGCTTTCATGCTTCTGTTTGGTCTCTTCAAACGGAAGCGTCTCTTTGATCGCCTTTCATGTCCGCGTTTGGACGCAGAGAGCCCGACTCTTGGTAGAGCCTCTGTGGTACGCCGTCCCGATTAGCCATGATATTTATTCTACCATGGCCTGTACTTTGGCATCATCACTATCTGGAATGTTCCCATGAAGTATGAGTTGGTGCATTCCTTCTGGAATTTGCGCCGCCAACTTCCTCTCTGGACGCGAGTGCTGAAATCCTTGTCACTTGGCACTGGTTTTGTTCACAAAGTTTTGCGTTTCAAAGCCACTGTCTTGGCGCGTTTATGGCTACTGCCTTAGACGAATTCAAAAAAAGTTTCAGACCCGAGCCTTGCAACTCTTGTTCACTCAACAAGAAGATGGCAACCTTCGGCGTCTGTGCCTTTTTTGGCGTCTGTGCTTTTAGACTTGGGCGTCGTAGAATGAAGACCGCGTTTTGATTCGCGTTTGTATCTGCTGACGCAGCAGCAGTTGGCTCACCGCGTGGGTCATTCCGCGTCTGCTTGGCCGACTGCGTGGATCATTCCCGCGTCTGCTTGGCTGACTGCGTGGATCATTCTCGCGTCTGCAGTCTGCATTTGCAACTTAGTTTTTCTCTGTTGAAACATACTAAGTTGCAGATTGTTCTGATTCCTTTGTTCATTCCTTGCAGGTAGACTTGCTGGTTTGCTGGGCCCTGGAAGGATGCTTTGGCCGGCGAACTTGTTCGATGTTCACCTATAAGAGAGTATATTATGGTCCTCGTCACCTATAGAGAGTATATTACATCTCTGACGAGGACCCAACCCTCGCCAAGGTCTCTTCTGATCTGCTTCACCACTCATGCCTGCTGGCAAAAGATGGTCAGGCTATGCATGACGGCGATGAGGGTTCCGGTGGTTGCGGT
>JAVJIF010031709.1:0-238983 GCA_038442645.1 Agave tequilana
TGCGTCAGTGTACTGTTGAACTGATTTTGCAGAAGCAGGAGGCCGAACGCAGGTTCTTTTTCAAAAGCGGAGATGGTACTGCTGTAAAGACGCGATTTCTGTAAAGTGCGTCCTTTGGCAATGGAGACGCGACTGATCTTCATAAGGCAGACGCGATGTTCAGCTGAAGACGCGAACTTCGGAGAGACGCATCTTTTGAATATAGACGCGATTGTCTGGGCGCATTTATGGCGATGCTGATGGGGCATATCCACCGAAGAGACATGGCCGTCGGGTGCGAGTCCGTGCCACGTCATGATTGCTCTGCCAGTTGGCCTGGGGAACCGACGGGATTTCGCCTTTTGGCGCGCGGATTTCCTGGCGCATTAAATGATCCGTGCCACGAGTCGAGCGACGATTCACTGCCGAGTCGTGGCGCATGGTCTTCTCTGTGCGTTAAAGTGATTTTGTTCCACGCGTCGAACAGAGATTCGCCGCAGAATCGTGGCGCATGATCTTCTCTGTGCGTTAAAGTGATTTTGTTCCACGCGTCGAACAGAGATTCGCCGCAGAATTCATCGGGCCATACGCTGCGTATCTTCGCGAATCCTTGTGCCTATAAAAGGCCACAGTTGGGAAGATTCCTCTTCTTCTCCGAACGCACTCGCTGATAGAATTAAGAAAGAGAATTTCCCTTTTCCGTTCATCTGTTTAAACTTAGATCGAATTAGCAATGGCTCCCAAGACCAAGCCGATTGCTTCTTCTTCAAAGGCGACCGTCGCCGAGGCCCGGAGGGGCAGCTCCTCCTCTGCGCAGGATGTTGTTCTCCAAGGTCTCCAAGGTAAATGTCTTTTAGGCGGGAAGTTTCGCCATTAAAGGAAGTTCAAAGAACCTTTAAGAACCCTTAACACACGAATTTAAATCGTGTTTGATTCCCAGACGCAGTCTTTGGGTTGATAACCATGACGCGGGTTTGGACCCTCGCGCCATTGGGTCCTGCGCTTCAGATTCTTCACTTAGAATATTTTCTAATTGTGAAGGATTCAGACGCGGACTTAGTTTACAGAACGCGGATTTGATCCTTGCGTTCTGTTTCGTCAGCTGTTGATTTTGATGAATCTGGCACCCGAGTCCAAGCACTTTGACATCTGGGGATGTGAAAGGAAGGGAGTTACCCTCCTTAACTTCTGGCAATTATGGTGATGGAAGGGTTAAGGTGGATAACTCCCTTCTTTTCGCACCCCAGAAGTGACATTAAGGAGAATGTTGTGGAGACGTCGATCCTGCAGGTCTGGACGCGGATTTGATAATTCCTGCGTCCAGTGCCTCTTCTGCGTGGATGCGCAGGTCTGGACGCGGATTTGATAATTCCTGCGTCCAGTGTCTCTTCTGCGTGGATGCGCAGGCCTGGACGCGGATTTGATAATTCCTGCGTCCAGTGTCTCTTCTGCGTTCGGATTATGAACACTTAGCATTTTTTTTCTTTCTTTTGATAGAGTATCTAACTAAGTGTCCTTTTCTTTTTGCAGCGCCACGCCCTGCTACTTCACTCGCCAAGAAGCGCCACTTTGGACATGTAGGGGGTGCTGACCGGGACTTGACCTTGTGTTACAGAGGATTGTTCCTGTGACAGCTGACAAGTCGCAGGCTCGTGGGGAGAGGCTCTCGAATGTTGACATGAGGACTCTTCGGGTGCTTATGACTGATGCAGCATTTGCAACGGATGCTGGCATCAAACTGGAGAAGCCTGCCTTCTTCTTCGGAGATCGTATCCACGATGGCGGCCATAGCGTATATGACGGGACTTACAAATGGCTCCGTCAAATAAGGGGTGGAAGATTCTTTCTTCCGAACATGGAGAGGATGTTCCCGCTGTCCTACTTCCAGCACATGTCCGTCCCTCGGAAGATGGAATGGGACCTCTCGCGATATGTCCATGAGATTACTCTCGGTGATTTGGGCTCCACAAAGTGCATCGTCATGATAGCCATGACAGGTCAGTTATCGGCCTTTTCCTGGGTCGCGCAAGTCTGATGTTCCGGCTGGGGAGATACCACAACTTGGCACTACCTTCCTCAACGCATTCATGGAAGCGGAGGGTGATTATCCCGTTGGGTTCCGTGCGCCGGGGTGGGTCCATTCCACGGAGAACTATTGGTGGGGCAGGATGGTCGGCTTTGTCCTCACCGAGCTCGGGGATCTGCTAAAGCGTGTGGGACTGTACCCAGCGGTCAGAGCCGTGCAGTGGGGGATCCCTCAAAGCTCTCAGAACTTCTTCGGGATTCTAGAGCGTTATAATTCTTTGACGGGGACGTTCTTCACTCCGGTCGGGGAGATGGGCCTTGCTCTGCACGAGCTGCATGAGGTCTCGGGGCTGTCGACAGGGGACATTCCCTATGAGGAATATGTCCCGACCACGGTGGAGCTTCACATTTGAAGGAGGAGTTTCCCCTCATATATGAGACCTACTGGGAAGTGCTATGTCACTTCCACATTTGCGGCCAAATAACCAAATGGCGGTCGCAGGGAGTCAAGCAACTGTCTTGGGCCAGTTACTTGTTCGACAACGTCAACACCAAAGACCATCGGATAACTCGATTGGCTCCCAGCTCCGACAGGGAGGTTGAAGACAGGATCGACCAGGCTTCTGACAGTTTCTACACCACGGAGTCGAATGAGGACGGTTTCGACCCTGACTTGATTTTTGAGAGCTTTCACCATCAAGCCCGGACCCCTATCTCCGATCGGGCGCTGTTGGCGGGCTTTCTGATGCTGTGGCTGAAGCGCTGTGTGGTGCCCACGCTGCCACATGAAGTCATTGTTGCTGACGTGGTGTACCCGGCGGTGCTCCTGGCTCATGGCAACCCCATAGCCCTTCTCCCGGCCGTGGCGGCTGGTATTCAGAGCGGGCTGCGGGCGCTCACTAAGAGTTTCTGCGAGCCACCGAAAACTGCAGACTCCGAGGGAAAGCTGTATGTTGACTCAGAGGGGAATCCGACGGTGAAGCGTCCCAACCCTCGTGTCGAGCTGCCTTACACGTACCTCATGGCTTGGTACGTGATGCATTGCCCTTCCTTGATGACGGCGGTGCGTTGGAGGGAGAGTTCTGTCCCTTTTGTACAGCGGTTGGAGGGTTCGAAATGGCGTGATCCTTACATATATTACGTCCGGAAGTGCCTTTCAGACCCTGCGAACTACCAGCTCAATCGCTGCCTCCCCCAGATCCCTGGTGCATCTCTCGGGGATCTACTTGTTGATTCTGTTGGCCCAGATGACTTCACGAGGTTATCCGCGGGAGCCTTCTGGTGGTTGCTCAACATCCGGCCTGGATATGTGCTTTTCCGGCAAGGGACGTCATGCACCATTGAGCCGTACATGCCGAATCGCTTTGCTCGACAGTTCGGCTATGATCAGCTCTATGTCGGGAACCCCAATGCTCGACTCGCCTTCGAAGGGAACCTGTTCGAGGGTGCCCGGGCCTGGTACTATAGTGTGGCTGGAGGGACGGGAGTAACTTTCCGTCTACCTCTCGAAGGGCCCAAGTGCCGTACGAGCTTCAGCTTCTGCACTTGGTACTCCCAGGCCATCCAAACACCAGACTTTTTTCAGGCGTCTTCATGCATCGAGAGCATCAATGCAAGTCTCGAGGCAAGGACGGATTCTAGTAAACCGACGAAACTCGTAGAACAGTACCTGAAGGCCCAAAAGGAGGTCGGGCGAAGAATGAGAAGGGAGCCACGAGCCATGGAGCCACGACCACCAAGGGCGGAGCCACAAGCGACTAGGGCAGAGCCGCAAGCAACTAAGTCTCGACAGGCGGTGAGCAAGCGTCGTCAAGGCTCTACTCCCACTGCTGAACCTGCTCCGAAGAAGGTTCGAAGAGACTTGACAACCGAAGTCTCTCAATCTGAAGAGATCCCTGCTGTCGTTGAGGCACTGAGGGAGGAAGAGATAGTTGAAGAAGAAACTCCTCTAGTCCGTGTTCCCAGGTCACTTAGCAGAGGCCACGGGTCTGCGGAGGAAGGGGAGCTCGTTGATCGATCCGCCGCCACTGACGAGACCGAGGAGCTCGAGTCGATATAATGACCGGAGGCGATGTTGAGATTCCGGGGATCTCAGCTCAGCCCGAGTCTTCCTCAGCTCAGAGGAGGGATGAGGCACCACAGCCTGGGTCTCCCTCTGTCTTCATTTCCAGTCCTCGGATGGCTGACCCCAGCCCTACCACTGGGGTAATGGGGGCAAGGCTCCGGTTGCAGAGTTCCTCGCGTTGAACTGTCTTCTTCCTCGTACTCAGGGGAAAGCGATTTTGAGGACGAGGTTGACTACGGTGATGAACCCACTTTTCCTGATCCGAGAAAGTTCTCCCATATCTCAGAGGAAGAAATATACGGGGGTGAGCCATCAACGGTATCGCAGCCGGCGGTTGTTCCCGCGGGAGGTACTCTTTTCGCCTTTTGACCTAATTTCCCTTTTTAATTTTGAAGAGGAGGCTTTAACATTCTCCTTTTTATATTGCAGGATTGGCTGAGAATGTCGAGACTGCACCCTCCTCGCAGATCGAGGAAATGGTACAAGAGTTGACCCAGCCAGAAGGGGTCACGGATTTGGTTGTCGAGATAACTCCAGCGGGGGCAACTACTGATGCCGGGGAGGTTTCTCCTTTGCTGGAAGAGGAGGCAACCCCTAAGGCCGGGGAAGAACCCACTCTGCCGGGTGAAGGGGTTACTATTGAAGCTAGGGAGACTTCCACTCCGCAGGACTTGCCCAAGGATTCGGCGTCTCTGGACCTCCCAGATGGTAAGGAAGTTCTGATATATTAAATGTTTCACTTTTCTCCTTTGTGGCTAATGTCACAATAACTTGCAGAGAGAACTGAGGGGGCTCAAATGGAGAGTCCGACGGTCGGTACCCTTCCAGAAGGCCACGCAGCTCAGGTCTCGGCTGAAGCTTCTGAAGAGGTTGCGCCATCATTAGCTGTGGAGGTTCCTGCAGAGATAACACCCCCAGAAGCGCCAGTGGTCGGTCTCGCTCTTGACGTATCGACGGTCAGCACGACTCTTGCACAAAAAGAGCCGGCTTGCACCGTGACAGAAAAGGGGTCGGGAAGCTTCCCAGGTGGTGACGATATGGGGGAACTGGCACGCCAGATGGTGCAACAATTCTTTGCTTCGATGGGATCATGTATTGACCTCATCTTACGTGGAAGCAGCTCTTCAATTTTGCCCGGACGCTTCTCAGAAATCTGGCCGAGAACGTCGAATTAACCGGAGGCCCCTCACTTGCCCAGGCATGTCTGCGGGTGGTGGAGCAACTGGGAGACGACCTGCACGAGCTGAAATCTTTGAAAAATGCCAGCTCTTCTAGTGAGGCCCAGGCCACCCTAGCCCGGCTCTTAGCTGCTCAAGAACAAGAGCGACAGGAGGCAGAGGCACAAATAGATGCAGAGATCCGCAGCCTCGAATATTCCCAGGCTGAATGTCAGAAACTAACTGACGATTCAAGGGAATCCGAGATTGTCATGCAGAGCACGGAGCACGTCATCATCAGTGCTCGGGACACCATTGCCAAGGCTCGGGACACCATTGCCAAGGCAGAAGCTGTGCTTGCGATCAATGAGAAGAAGCTTGTTGCCATCAAAGAGGAACTTGCGGGGCAACAGGCGGCTAAAGCGCGAGCTGAAGAGAGTCTGTCTCTACATGCTTCCAGGGTGGAATCTTTGCGAGCGCAGCTGGCTGCAAAACCCTTCCTATCTGAAGAGGAGCTGCGGGTCCAAGCCATGATGGAGGCTGAGAAGGCACGTCAGCACGAGATGCATCGCCTCAGGGAACGTATCCGTTCTTTGCCGGATCGGGACTTTTAGCCGTTTCCCCTTCTTTCCCCCCTTTTTTTTTTTGTAAAGAAGATGACACTCTGTTAGAGTGTTTGTATCCACTCTTACTATTTTCAATATAATAAAAGTTTTTGAAGTTTTTGTTCCATCTTCTTTGTTTAGCTGTGGATGAATTCAACTTCCTGATCAATGGCTGTGAAGATTGAACTTAGGCGAGACTAAGTTCTTTCAATGAGACGCGGCGTAGACTCTACGTCTTCTTGATGAGACGCGGCATTGATCCACAGAGTGAGACGCGGTCATCATTCCGTAGGAGCTTAGATAGAACTAAGTCCTTTTGCTGAGACGCGGCGTCAATCACAGGGTGAGACGCGGTCATCATTCCATAGGAACTTAGATTTCACTAAGTCCTTTTGATGAGACGCAGCGTCAATCACAGAGTGAACCTCGAATTGGTCTCGCTGAGTAAGACGCAGATAGGGCAGACGCGAGGGACGCAGCATTGTTTGCTGAAAGGACGCGATTTTGAGTCACGGGGACGCTCCTTTAAAGCGCGGGTGAATGCCTTTTAATTTGAGAACGGTGACGCGGATTCTTAGACGCGGCTTTCCCATCTGCGTTTAATGCAGCCGGACGCGACTTTGCTGTCTGCGTTTGATGCAGCCTGACTTAAAGATTTTGTGAGATCTTTGACCGTCAAGTCTTCACTGACGATTGGACGTCAGGTCTTCACCGACGTTTGGGAAACCGGGTCATCCGTTATTTTCCAAGGCGGTTGTCCACGCGTCAATTTTTCATTGGACTTGGGCGTTTTAACGCTCTTTAATGCAAAACCGGCGCTGGCGGTTGGAAACCGGTGTCTGCGACGGTTCCCAAAGCGACGCTCCACGCGTCAGTCCTCCATTGGGCTTTGACAGTTGTGCGCGACGGTTCTGATTGATGCACCATTAATAGCAGTTATTAGGGTCTGCCTATAAATAGGGCTAACCCTCTTCCTCTAACAGCGGCTGCTCAGACTGTGCTCTGTTTGAGAACGAGTACGCCAAGGGACTCTGCCTTCTCTCTTCAAGGACCCTATCAGGGGTTTGCCTCCATGGATGAAGGTGCCTCTGTGGATGAAGATGACCCAGAGCTTTCATGCTTCTGTTTGGTCTCTTCAAACGGAAGCGTCTCTTTGATCGCCTTTCATGTCCGCGTTTGGACGCAGAGAGCCCGACTCTTGGTAGAGGCCTCTGTTGGTACGCCGTCCCGATTAGCCATGATATTTCATTCTACCATGGCCTGTACTTTGGCATCATCACTATCTGGAATTTTCCCATGAAGTATGAGTTGGTGCATTCCTTCTGGAATTTGCGCCGCCAACTTCCTCTCTGGACGCGAGTGTTGAAATCCTTGTCACTTGGCGCTGGTTTGTTCACAAAGTTTGCGTTTCAAAGCCACTGTCTTGGCGCGTTTTATGGCTACTGCCTTAGACGAATTCAAAAAAGTTTCAGACCCGAGCCTTGCAACTCTTGTTCACTCAACAAGGAGATGGCAACCTTCGGCGTCTGTGCCTTTTTTGGCGTCTGTGCTTTAGACTTGGGCGTAGAATGAGACCGCGTTTTGATTCGCGTTTGTCTCTGCTGACGCAGCAGTTTGGCTCACCGCGTGGGTCATATCGCGTCTGCTTGGCCGACTGCGTGGATCATTCCCGCGTCTGCTTGGCTGACTGCGTGGATCATTCCCGCGTCTGCAGTCTGCATTTGCGACTTAGTTTTTCTCTGTTGAAACATACTAAGTTGCAGATTGTTCTGATTCCTTTGTTTCATTCCTTGCAGGTAGACTTGCTGGTTTGCTGGGCCCCTGGAAGGATGCTTTGGCCGGCGAACTTGTTCGATGTTCACCTATAAGAGAGTATATTATGGTCCTCGTCACCTATAAGAGAGTATATTACATCTCTGACGAGGACCCAACCCTCGCCAAGGTCTCTTCTGATCTGCTTCACCATTCATGCCTGCTGGCAAGAGATGGTCAGGCTATGCATGACGGCGATGAGGGCTCCGGCGGTTGTGGTGGCGGACAAGATCCTCTTCCTCTCCCACTCTAGAAGTCACATCAAGGACAGTCTATGTCCGTTGGATGGCCTGCTGGGGGAAGAGATGTTCATAAACGAAGGGTTGCAGGACTTTCTGTTGCCACCAGACCTCAAGAACACCATTGCTCTTAGCTTAGTCAGCTAGGGCGCTTTCGATGTTTACATCATGCATCGTGGTGTAACCAGCTTCTATTGTAGCCACAAAACATCGCGTACTTGGAATCAGACGCGACTTATAAGGAGTGAGTGCAACCTCTAAGAGAGAGAGAGGGGACTTCTTTGTACTCCTTAATTGTAACACTCAATCTTATTGTATAAGAGAGCGTTTTTACTGTAACACTCCATCTTATTGTATAAGAGAGCGTTTTTACTGTAACACTCCATCTTATTGTATAAGAGAGCGTTTTGTATCACTTTCATATGTTTGGAAATAAATAAAAGCGACACTTTTCTTTTTGCCTCTTTCCTTGTCTTGAACTTTTTGTCTTAGACTCGTAGAAGCAAAGAATCTTTGACTTTGTTAAAATTATGATGGTAACTTTAATAAGTCAAACTTTGTGGAGGAGAGATCCTATTTCAGGAACTTCCACAGTACTGTCAGAGGTGTAATATTAACTTGACAGAGATGAAATAATCTTTGGTGGACCTGCCACTTTATAAGAGAAAGCGACAAGTAAATTGGTACCCCCAGGGAGGGTGAACTTTTATCAAGTGTTTGGGATTAACTTGATTGAGCTTAACTGGGGATTTGAGGGGAACACTGTTGATGGTGTAGTATTAACCTAACAATGTTTTTTAGGTAGACTTGTTATTCTGCTGAAGAGAATAACAAGTGGGACTAGACTCGTGGGGAATCTAGGAAAGTTTGTTACCGTCAGAGGTGGGATATTAACTTAACGGGTTGAAAGTGGTCTTGTCAGAAGTGTAATATTAACTTGACAAGGATGTGAGTCAGAGGTGTGATATTAACTTAACTCAGAAGTGTCACTGTCATAGGTGTAATGTTTAACTTGACAATGAGGGAATGCTAGAGGTGTAATGTTGAACTTAGCATTGGTCATCTCGGCTTGGATAAGGAAGTCCGAGGGAAAGTCATGGCTATAGGTGTATTGTTGAACTTAGCAATGACTTGGATGCTAGAGGTGTGGTGTTAACTTAGCATCATCCATTTCAGCTTCGATATGGAAGTCTGAAGAAGAGTGACTGTCAGAGGTGTAATATTAAACCTGGCAGAAACTTGATTACTGTTTAGAGGTGTGGTGTTGAACTTTAACAGTAATTTGTCAGAGGTGTGATATTAACTTGACAAAAATTGCCTCATGATAGAGCAATTTTGAGGACCTGTCATTCTATTGGTGAGAATTGACAAGTGAGATTTGAAGTGCCAGAGGTGTAGTGTTAACTTGGCAAAATGTAGAGTTGACAAGCAAGATTTGACAAGCAAGATTTGTACTCTACAAGGGGTTTCTCATTACTAAGGTATAGTGTTAACTTAGTAATGGTTGTATTTTGTAGACCTAACATTCTGTGGATGAGAATTGGTAGGGATTTTGGAGGAAGGAATGGAGCTAAATCCACTTAGGATTTTTAGCAAACCCTCAGCTATCAACGGATTTGAGGTGCCTTTACCAACTACCGTTTGAGTTGGGCTAGCCATGCTATTCCCCTCAGCATGATGAGTTATCGAAGACTTATGTTGGGCTTAAAAGCCAACATTTTCCTCTATCCTTAGCCGTCGGAGGCGTCGGATCAAATGGGAACATGTCCCTTAGGATTTTTAGCAAATCCTCAGCTGTCAACGGGTTTGATATGCCTTTACCAACTACCGTTTGAGTTGGGCTGGCCATGCTATTTCCCTCAGCATGATGAGTTGTCGAAGACTTATGTTGGGCTTAAAAGCCAACATTTTCCTCTATCCTTAGCCGTCGGAGGCGTCGGATGTTTTGATCAGAGGTGTACTTTTAACTTGATCGGCGGAAGGATACTATCTAGGGATAGTACTTCTTCAGGAACCTGCCGTTAATAGGCATCATGAGTGTATCGCCATTCGAGGTTATGAGGCGATATGATCCATTTGAGTAGACTGACTCTACTACAAATGGTCCTTCCCATTTGGGTTGGAATTTTCCTTTTGTCTTGTGCGTCATTACCATGGGTCTTCTGACGGCTAAGACTAGGTCGCCTTTCTTGAAAGTTCGCACTTTAACTTTCTTGTTGAAGGCTCTGGTGATTCGAGCCTGGTAGAGCTCGATTTGCTGTTGGGCTTGCAGACGCTTGTCGTCTAAGGCCTCCAGTTCCTGGAGTCGCTGTCGATGCTTCTCCTCTGTCGTCATCTCCGCTGTCAAGGCGACGCGTAGAGATGGAATTTGGATTTCCAGTGGGAGCACGGCTTCGCATCCGTATACCAAAGAAAACGGCGTGGCTTTAGTTGGGGTTCGCACAGTTGTGCGGTAGGCCCATAAGCATTCGCCGAGCTTGTCGTCCCAGTCTCGTTGACTCTTCGAGACGAACTTTTTGAGAAGCTTGCCAATAGTCTTGTTGAAAGCTTCTGCGAGGCCATTAGCGGCAGGATAGTATGCCGTTGAGGACACACTCTGGATTCTGAACTTAGCGCAGAATCTCTGGAAAGCTTGGCTGATGAACTGGGGTCCATTGTCATGAACAATTCGCCGAGGCACACCGAAACGGTA
The DNA here is from genome assembly GCA_038442645.1 of Agave tequilana. Lineage (NCBI taxonomy): Eukaryota > Viridiplantae > Streptophyta > Magnoliopsida > Asparagales > Asparagaceae > Agave > Agave tequilana. Next base: position 10,575 of record JAVJIF010031709.1, read on the forward strand.
AATAACGTGATGTTTCACGAACTTGATCACGTTCGACGACTTGACCTCCTTCAAAGGAATGGCTTCGGCCCACTTTGAGAAGTAATCGGTTATTGCCAGAATGAACCGATGTCCTTTCGATGATGGCGGGCTGATAGGTCCGACCACATCCATGCCCCACATTTCAAACGGCCAGGTAGAGGCCGTAGAGTGGAGGTAGCCTGGTGCTTGATGGATGAAGTCGCCGTGCACTTGGCAGGCGTGACATCTTTTGGCGTAGGTGACGGCGTCGGCAATCATCTTGGGCCAGTAGTAACCCAATCTTTGGAGTCGATGTGCCAATTTTGGGCCAGGTTGATGGGCTCCACACATACCGTCATGGGCCTCTTTCAATACCTCTTGTGCTTCGTTTGGTGAGAGGCACCGGAGTAAGATCCCGTCATGCGATCGACGATACAATGTTCGCGTAATCGCATTATAATAGAATTTGGGGGCTTTCCTTCGAATGGCAGCCGCTTCTTTGGCGTCTTCAGGCAGGATGCCATACAAGACGAAATCAATGTAGGGGAACCGCCAGTCTCTACACTCTGGACCGGTTGACGCTTCAAGTGCTTCTTCGCAGTGACGACCTCCCGTTGACTCCTGATAATCCTCGAGAGCATTTCTCGGGCAATACAGGTCGTGGCTGTAGACGAATATCTTCTCCATTGCTCCAGCTGGAAGAGCTAGGGAGGCAGCCAGGGATGCGAGTGCATCGGCGTGCGCATTTTGCCTGCGTGGTACATGGTCGATGTAGAAGTTGTAAATCCCTCGGCCATGCGGATAGTTGCATTGTAATAGGGTACTAAGTCTTCATGTCTGACTTCGTACTCCCCGCGAACTTGGCTGACGATGAGCTTGGAGTCGCCGTATGCCTCGAGATTTTTAACGCCAATCTCATCGGCGAATTGCATCCCAATCAAAAGAGCGTTGTATTCCGCCACATTATTGGAACAAGGCTCGGTCAGTGAGACAGCTCGGGGAATCACATAATTTTGTGGGGAGACGAGTATCACTCCTACTCCCGCTACTATGTGTCCCTTCGGGCTTGTTCTTGATGCACCGTCGAAGAAAAGTTGCCATACTTGACTTTCGAACGATGTCTGAGTCTGGTAGACTTCGGCAACTTCATCTGGGAGATCCTCGTAGAGTTTGACTGCCCTCGGATCTGGGTGTTCAGCTAAGAAGTCCGCCACCGCTTGTCCCTTAATAGCTTTTTGTGGCAGAAAATGCATCTCATATTGTGATAGCAATATGGCCCATTTTGCCAGTCGGCCATTTAGCGATGAAGGTTTAGTCATAAGTAACCTCAGAGGGTTGACTTTTGATATGACATTTATAGTTTGGCCTACCAGATAGTGTCGCATTTTCTGGATAGCGAACACCAGTGCCAAACATTCCTTCTCGATCGGGTTATACCGATGTTCGGCTCCGATCATTGTTCTACTTAGATAGTAGATTGCTTGCTCACGTCCTTCTTCATCATTCTGAGCTAGTAGAGCTCCTAAAGAATGATCCATTGCTCGGACATACACCAGAAACGGCTTTCCGGATACTGGAGCTGCAAGGACTGGTGGTTGGGTGAGGTATTGCTTGATTTCCTCGAACGCTTGTTGGCAAGCGTCATCCCAAATGAATGAGACACCCTTCTTCATCAGCTTAGCGAAGGGTTGGCATCTTCCGGAAAGGTTTGAGATGAACCTGCGGATGTACGCCAATCGTCCTTGTAATCCCCTGAGTTCCTTGAGGCTTTTCGGGGGTTGCATCTCCTGGATAGCGCGGATCTTTTCCGGGTCCAAGTGGATTCCGGTGGAGGTTACAACAAATCCTAAGAATTTGCCACTGGCCACCCCCAGGAAGGACTTCGTGGGATTCATCTTCAATTGATGAGCCCGCATGATGTCGAAGACTACCTTCAGGTCCGCTACGTGATCACCTTTAGTGCGACTTTTTACCGCGATGTCATCAACATAACATTCCACCGTTTTGCGTATTTGCTGATGGAAAATGGCATTCATGGCCCTTTGATATGTTGCCCCTGCATTCTTCAGTCCGAAGGGCATGACGGTGTAGCAATACACTCCTAGAGGTGTTCTGAAGGAGGTATGCTTTTCGTCATCAGGATACATTTTGATTTGATTGTATCCTGAGAATCCGTCCATGAAGGACATTCGTTCGAATCCACAAGTATTGTCAATCATGACATCTGTGATCGGCAATGGGAATTCGTCCTTGGGGCAGGCCTCGTTTAGGTCGCGGAAGTCGATGCAGATCCGGATCTTCCCGTTCTTCTTGGAAACGGGGACGATGTTGGCTACCCAGTCGGGATGCTGTTCTTCCCTGATGAAGCCAGAATCAATAAGTTTTCTGACTTCTGATTGAATTGCCTCCATTATTTCTGGGCGAAACCGTCGCTGCTGTTGTTTGACAGGTTTTACGTCCGGATTGATGTTGAGGCGGTGCATGGCCACTTGAGGATCAAGTCCTGGCATGTCCTCATAATTCCAGGCGAAGACGTCTATATACTCTTGTACAAGAGATATTAGATCCTTCTTCTCCGATGGTGACAGGCCGTCACTTATGAAGATGGGCTTGGGGTTGGCCTCATCTCCTAGGTTGATCTGAACAACCTTGTCTTCTGTGGGTGGCTCACGCTGTTCAAAGCGGGTATCCCAAAGAGCATTTAAATGTTTGATCCATGGATCTGTATCAGATTGGATCATTTCTTCATTTCCATCTTCCAGGTGGCTTGTCGAAACCATGTTCACTGAAAGTTCCTTGAAGATGTTGCCGACACTGACATCTGACTCCCAAGATGATGTGTCTGAAGAGTAATCGTTGCTCGACGATTCTTGAGAATCAGAGGCTGATGGGACCGGAGTTGATACATAGCCCAACCCCCGGCGCGTCCGATGATAATAATCGGGGGCCTTCCCTTTCGGCACAAAGGGTCGAAGTAGCGTTCTCCTTCCTTTGCCAAAGTTCAACCCGGGTCTGTTGGTTAGATCATACCCCATGCACTTCATCATTTTGAGCGCTTTTGGTTCATAATGACTGAGCTGAGGGGATTCCTCTTCGCTTTCCGAGTCTTCGCGGGGCATTGGCTCAGATGAGATTCGCCCAAAGAGAATTGGTTTTTGGCCTTTCCGTCTTGTCGGAACCATGAATATAGATTCCTGCGCATTACCATTATCCTGGTATGTCCCGAAAGATGATTTTACTGGTACATGCAATGATGTCAAAGCATCTATTGCCGACCAGATGTCATCGTCTACGTCGGTACTAGTATCCGACGGTATTGAATCGGATGCACACGCAGAAAAATACTCAAAGTCTAAATTCTCATTAATATACCAACCGCCTGCATCGTCGGTGGTATTATCAACATCGAGCTTATTAGTGCTCTTTACAAGTGGTTCCAACTTCCACAGGCACTCTTCTTGCTCGGGCTCAGTGTCAGCCTCATTACCAGGGTCTGGCACTTCCGGTTGCGGGGTTTCATCCACCGGATCCTGATATAGGAGGGAGTCCGTGAAATAATTTTCGACCCCCTTAAACGGATACCTTTCGGCAACCAACGTTTGCACCTTCCCACTCGCGTCAATGTATTTCATGACTTGGTGAAGAGTGGAGGGAACGATGGAGTTGCGGTGAATCCATGGTCGTCCCAGCAGCAGATTGTAGGAAGTGTCGGCATCGATGACGTAGCACGTCACCTCCGACTTGAGGCTCCCAATCTGGCACTTGAGCTTGATCTTCCCCATCGGACGGGTGCCGTTGGCATTGAACCCGTAGATGGTCGTCTGTGTAGGGCTCAGACGGTGGGTAGGGATGCCGAGGTGTTGCATGACTCGGCGAGGCATGATGCTCAATGCGGACCCTGGATCTACCTGAATGCGGTTCACCTCAGATGATCCGATATAACCTGTGAAGTACAGGGGTCGATCATGCTTCCCTTTGACCTGCATATCATCTGCCGTGAAGGTAATGCAGGGAGCATTCTGGGAGGTGTGGAGACAATTCTCTACCTCTTCCTTCTTCGGCACCTGGGTCATAAAGACCTCAGCGTTTGCCAGCGCTTCTTGTAGAGCCTCCCTGGTCGACTTTGATAGTCTTAGAAGCTCATACAGGGTGATCCGCGCCGGGATGTTGGCCAATTGAGCCAGGACATCAAAGCGGTAAGGCGTTGTGGATCCCTCCGCTATACCCTTTTGAAGAGCTCGAGAGAATCGAGTCTCTTTTTGTTTCTCCACTGGTGGCTTCGTGGAGGGCCTAGTTGGCTCTGCAGTTGGTTGTGGAGGGGCTACTGCCGTCTCACCGTACTGTTTCAAGTACGCCTGTCCTGAACGAGTCCCCGTCATTGGTTGGTTGGGCTCTGCGGCCAAGACTATTGTTTCCTCTTCTGAATCAGTCAGTGAGGGAACATCATCCTCTGCTTCTCGGGAGGAAGCACATACCACATGGCAGGACGAAGCTTTTGCCTTGCCTTTGGACTTCCTGTTGGTTACAGTAGTCCACTGCTGGCTGTCTACTAAGTTAGGGTGGACCCACATAATTTCCCCTTGAGGCGTAGGGACGGGTACCAAGCCCTTCTCCTGCTGCTGGTGAGGGTCTGTGTTGACCACTCTTAATTCTCCCTTTGGAATAGGAGTTACCCCCGCAGGTGTTGGAGGTTGTCTCCCGAACTGGAGAACCGACGTCACATTAGCCGTGACCTTCTTCTGCTCTGGTCGGAGCTTTAGCACCTCCGCGTCAATCAGAGCCTGAAGGATGTCCTTGAAGACGTAGCAGCTTTTGGTAGGATGTCCCAACATCCTGTGGTACATGCAGTAGTTGGGATTGTCGGTCTTGCCGACTTCTTCCGGGCGCCTAATTTCAGGGAGCTTCAGTCGGTTGCTCTTGTTGAGTAGCTTGAAGAGCGAATCGACATGTTCCTCCTTGAAGGAATACTGCTTGTTGGCGCGGGGTTGGCTTGAAGAGCCACTCGCCTTGGCTGGTTGAGGTTTGGTGGGAGATTTGGTCTCCGTCGCCAAATTATCCTTCCGCTTCGTCTGGAGGGAGGTGTCTGGCGCTCGCCTAGTTGACCTTTCCGGCCTAGGCTTGCCTTCTTCTGCCCTGACGCGGGCAACAATCTCCTCAGCCTGTTCACCTTGTTGGACTAATTGTTTCCAGGTGCGGCTTTCAGCAACTCCTATTTGAGCAAGGAGTGAGGTTTGGAGGTTGTGGCGGCACGTTTCCACCAGGGTGGCCTGGGTCATACCGCTTGGACACCGGAGTGCCACGTTCCGAAATCTCTCCACGAAAGATTTGACGGACTCTCCCTTTCGCTGTCTCGTAGCTAACAGGGTGGGCATTGTGACCTCGGAGTCATCTTCGAAGAAGCGTGTTAAGAACAGCTTCTCCAAGTCGCCCCAGTTCTTGATAGAACCTTCCGGGAGTTTCATGAACCACTCAAAGGCCAACCCTTTCAGGGTGCCGATGAATAGTCGCGCCAGGATGGCGTCATTATCTACTACATTCCCGGTTTGGGATTTGAAGTAGTAGATGTGCTGATTAGGGGACCCCTTCCCATCGAAGGCTTGGAGGGTTGGAGCCTTGAACTTAGGAGGGTACGGGACTAGATCCCACTCAGCTGGATAGGGCCGTACCACTCCAACTTCTTGGAGGTCTTTGCGACTGGCAAGGGCATTGAGGCGTTCCTCCAATTGACTCATCCTTTTAGCATGAGTTTTCCCTGGGTCTTGGTCGCCTTTTACTTGCGACGAGGGTTTGGACGAACTGGAGGTAGATTGCTGCCTCTCTTCAGAAGGTTCGGAAGATGAGCTTCCTCCCTTTCTCCCTTTGCCCTTTGACCTCCTAGGAGGAGATTTCCTCCTGTCTTCCAGCAGTTGTGCAATCGCCTGCTTGAGGGAGTCAATCGACGCCTGCTGAGAAATAATCATGTCCATTTGTGCTTTCTGGACCTGCTCTATACGTCTTGCCGTCTCCTCAGGAGTGCCTGTCATGTAGGCAGAGGTCTCCTTCTCGACGGAAGAGTTCGAAGCCCCTGATTCCACTACGGCGGAGTGGGAATCATTCACTCTGACGCCGTGGGCTAAGGCATTATAGTCAATTGGGGGAATGGCCCCCGTCCGGGTGCGAGTGTGTCGATACACCCCTTCCGGTTCAGAGTCAGACTCGGAGTCATCTGAGCCGACTGCAATTTGTTTTCCCTTGCTCCTGCTTGTCATATTTGCAGTGAGCTCGGGGTACTCAACGTCAGAGAAGGTTCTCCTTCTGTGGGAGCGTCTTCTTTTAGCTGACGGAGGAATCAGGGTCAGCTGTCTGACCAAAGACTGCTGGTGTACGCCTGATTCGCAACGGCACTCTGAGAGCATGGAGATGAGCCGTTGGCAGCAGCATGATGAAGTGACCTGATTGGCACTTCTTTTCTTCGTCAAATAATCCCTCAAATCCATAGGAGGGGGATTGAAAAGATTAGCCTCGCAACGTCGAAGACGGGAGGCATCCATGCGCTGTGCAGTCTGGACGCAGACTTCAGAGACGCGGTTTCTGCGTCTCGGCTGTGGAACGCGCGTCCGGCGTCTCTGTTGAGATGAGACGCGGGTCTCGCGTTGCTGTTTGGTGCGTAGAGGGCGCGCGAGAGAGAGTGGGCTGCAGGGCGCCTCGTCTCTGGGCGCGTGCTTCTTGCGTTTGACGAGACGCAGAAGCTTCATTCTGGCGTTTGGTAAGTTGGTCCTCAGAGGACTCAACTTGAGGAGTTGCGCGCTTGGGCCGCCAAACGCGGATTTCACGTACTGGACGTGACGCGGGCAAGGCGCGAGACTGTACGTCGCGTCCAGCTTCAGTTGGACAACCAACGGTTCCAACTTGCAGTTGACGCGCACGTCTCCTCTGTCGACGCTCAGCATTCCGGTTGCGTCGAGGAGGTGGAGAGAAACCAACAACATCCTGATGTTGAACATCAGGGAGTTTAACCACGCGGGTCTCCTGAGAGACGTTGACACGGGTTTTCTGTGCGCCGGAGTTGGTCGCAACAGCAACTGTGCTTGAGATCGCGCGGGCCTTCTGAGAGGCGTTGACGCGTGAACTTTGCTGGGCACAGTGGGCAACAGCAGCGGCGCCCAAGAGAGCTTCAGGTCGGGCTTCGGGGCCATTCCCCGCCGAGACCCTGCGACAGACGCGGGTCTTTGGGCTCTTGGAGCCAGAAGAGAGAAACTCTTCATACTTCGCCTGGTCGAACTCGACGACGAGTGATTCGACCATCTTCCCCTTACGGAGGAGATCATCCTGCGCCACGGCTTGTTCGTCAGTGACAAACGTAGTCCCCAGCGGAGTCGCCATCTCTTGTTGGACGCGGAAAACTGTAAAAGCGGACTGGAGCAACTTTTCCTTGAATCAGATGAAAAATTACAACAGGCTAATCTTCCGGTTACAAGGGAGGGAGAATATTGAATCTTGAATTCCCCCTTTGTTTAGTGCTGGGTTCTTCGTGTGGCGGTGGAGAGTGAATCTTGTTCTCCGTTGACCAGATGACCGTCAGTACCGTCGAGGGATCTTCTCCTTGGTAGGTAGAAGGAGTAACTCAGCCCCGTCCACCAAAACTCTAAAAGAGAAGGTAGGCGAAGAGCAACTTGTACGCAGCAAGCTGGCTTGAAGAGTCGAGCTCTCTCTCTCTGTTGATGATCTCTCCTTTTTTTTTTTCGAAAAATCCGCCCCTCTTCAATAGTGACGGGACTATTTATAGGGTTTTTAGGGGGTGATCGTGCCCCCTAAAAGTGCTCCACGATGAGGGCCAACTTCCCCGCTACATGGGCGGTGGATGGCGCCATAATCGGGGTGGTTACAACCAAGGTGCGGGCACCTTGTTGCTTGATGCTGAGACGCGGGCGTTGAGCCAACGCGCCTTGATGCTGAGACGCGGGCGTTGAGCCAACGCGCCTTGATGCTGAGACGCGGGCTTGGACTTTCGCGTATTGATTGTCACATTTAGCCTTGCGCCTGGATCTTGGATCTCTGCGTTTTGGTGGCTTGTCTTGGTGATTTTTAGACAGCCTACAATGTGGATTATATGTTCTAGCCTCTGCTGGACAACTGATTGGTAGTGAAAAGTGCATTTTTATCATCATATTTACCGTCACATTTTCATATTTATTTATATAATTATGCACATTTATTAATAATTTGTAATTTATTGTGTGCAGGGCTCGAATTCTTATTTTTACAATAAATAAAGCTTAAAGAGCCCAAAAGCCCAGATCCAAGCCCATGTTTGAAGCCCAGGTGTAAAAGTGCAAATATCAATTGTCAAAATTGCAAATACACAAGGGCCAAAGTTGCAAATACAAAGAAGAGGGAAGGATAGACTTCTATTCAACCCTAAACACTTGCAGGATAGGATAAAAGCTAAAAGAAGAGAAGGAAAATTCGTGGAAAAGATTTGGGATCTAGGTAACTTGATTCCCAAGTTATATCCAAATCCAAAGATTAAGAGCCAGGATTCAATTTCCAGAAGGAAAATCCCAGATGGACGGACCAGGAGAGGCCACGCGCCAAAGCGCGCGGCCAGAAGCCACTAAAGTGCCGCGTTTCCGCGGCGCTTTGATCTCATCCAGATCCCAATTTTCGTGGGCAGTTTCTTCCGGGACTCTGTAGCCTTTTGCACCTATAAATATCACCTGCAGTGCAACGCAAAGGGTGTCCAGCGTCCAGCAAAGGGCCAAAGTTCAGATTTTTAGGGTTTTTCCTCTTTCTTCTAAGAATAATAAAAATCTGAATTTAGGGTATGCCGGATAAGACCATTCCGGCACAATTTGTTGACTGATTTTTCCTGCACACAAAAATTAGAATATTAGATTAAGAATAGATCGTGCGAGGAATCAGTTCTAATCCGCGGTAGCAGGGCTATGCGGGTCGTGATCCTCAGGGAGGGACTGCGATGGAAGCGTTAAGCAAGTTTCTCTAACAATTTATCTTTTTTTAGTTATTTTGTTAGTCACGATGGTATTTACAATGGGTGGTATTTACAGTGAAGTGGAAAGAAGAATTTAGGAAGATGTGGATCTAAACTAAAGAAGAAAAGAAAATAAAAGAAAAGAAAGGAAAACTTATCTCTTTATTTGCTTGCCGTTTGAACCGTTGCGATGATTTCCCTTTTCTTGAAAGCGTACAAGCACGGCTTATGGATCGTCCGCCTTCTTAATCTACTCTACGAAATAAAACAACAAGCTATGAAGACTTGTTCATCGCCATGGGCCGTCAAGGTTCCTTCTTCGGCTAGGTAGTCTCAAAGCGTCAAGTTCTCACAGTTTGCAAGACATCAGAGAAGGAAACAATATAGAAAACAAGATCAAAGAGAACAAGAACACAACATAAAATAGAAGAGATGAACAAATAAACATAACAAAAACAAACCTTTGAATGGATTTCATTAACAATTGAAGAAGAGTTGGCTTACACCGCTGTCACCTCAGTACAAGCATGGACTCTTTCCTCCATGAAAGCTTCCTCCACTCTCAGAATTTACAAAAGATAAACAAAAAGAAAACCTAACTAGAAGAAAGAGGAAAAACCCTAAAAATCTGAACTTTGGCCCTTTGCTGGACGCTGGACACCCTTTGCGTTGCACTGCAGGTGATATTTATAGGTGCAAAAGGCTACAGAGTCCCGGAAGAAACTGCCCACGAAAATTGGGATCTGGATGAGATCAAAGTGCCGCGGAAACGCCGCGGAAACGCGGCACTTTAGTGGCTTCTGGCCGCGCGCTTTGGCGCGTGGCCTCTCCTGGTCCGTCCATCTGGGATTTTCCTTCTGGAAATTGAATCCTGGCTCTTAATCTTTGGATTTGGATATAACTTGGGAATCAAGTTACCTAGATCCCAAATCTTTTCCACGAATTTTCCTTCTCTTCTTTTAGCTTTTATCCTATCCTGCAAGTGTTTAGGGTTGAATAGAAGTCTATCCTTCCCTCTTCTTTGTATTTGCAACTTTGGCCCTTGTGTATTTGCAATTTTGACAATTGATATTTGCACTTTTACACCTGGGCTTCAAACATGGGCTTGGATCTGGGCTTTTGGGCTCTTTAAGCTTTATTTATTGTAAAAATAAGAATTCGAGCCCTGCACACAATAAATTACAAATTATTAATAAATGTGCATAATTATATAAATAAATATGAAAATGTGACGGTAAATATGATGATAAAAATGCACTTTTCACTACCAATCACACCCCCACACTTATCTTTTTGCTCGTCCTCGAGTAAAAACAAAGAAAAAGAAAAAGAAATAAAAAGTTAATCTAACCTAACTCACTTTCGTAGGAATCACGATTGCACTTAGCACGTGCAACAAGCCGTTAAACCCCTAGGTTACCCTAGAGGACGAGTGTTGTCTCGTGAGGGTTTTCAGCGGATTGCACCCACAAAATCCATAAAAAAGAAAATATTTGAATTATTATTGAAGAGACTAAGTAGTCTATAAGTTTTAGGATCCTCATTTTTATTCATTCTTTAAACCTAGTCTTAATAAAGTAAATTGTTTTCCATTTTAGGTAAGAATTAAAATTGAATTTCTAATATAGTCTTTTTCGTTACCAAAAGTCATATGCAACCTTATGTTTTTACTAGGAATTCCTTAACTTGGACTCTCATGCCTCTTTATTATTTTTATAACTTCATCTAATTTTCTTTCGTGTAAGTATCAAGGCTTCTTGAGGCCCTAATACCTAACTAATTGATTATTAGATGTGTTAATATAATTTTTTTTTTTTTTTTTGGCATGTATAACTCATCTAATTTTCTTTCGTATAAGCATCAAGGCTTCTTGAGGCCCTCATACCTAACTAATTGATTATTAGATGTGTTAATACATATATTATATTTCTTAGTCTTCTTAGGCTTTCTAATCCACCCATGTAACGAACTTAAAGTCGATGGCTCCCAAACCGGTCGGCTTTAGGGCACCAGGTGAGAAAACACCCCGCGGACTCAAATTCGAGTGAACTAGGCCACAAAACTAAGGACTTTATTTTATTTAGAACTCACCTTTAGGCATGAATACTTATGCTTCTTGAGGCACATGTATCAGCTTAATTGGTGATTTTTTTTTTTTTTTATATGAGGCACAAGGTCTTTGTCTTAGAATCCTAGATATGCATTTGGTATGCACATTTCATTAAGGTAAAAATCAAGACTAATTATTTATTCAATTTCTCTCCTATACTAAAAAATTTAAACAATTTATTTATTTTGACCAAGTTTTTAGAAATCCTAATCATGATTTTCCTAATCCTTAAAACTAACTTAAATTTCTTTCAAAAAATAAGTCAAAATATTTCCTTTTTATAACATTTTTTTTTTTTTAGCAAATTTTGTTAGTGTCTACCTATGTTAGTATGTTAGTAAAGCCCACCCCCACACTTATCTCATGCATTGTCCTCAATGTATGAATGAATGCATATATGCATGAAACAGAACAAGGGAAGGCAGAAAATTACCTTAGGGGGTGGTTCCGGTGGTGGTCTAATTGGGCCAAGCGTTGCTACCCAATCAAGATAATGTAGTAGTTGGTGAAACCCACCAGAAATTTTTCGTCTATAACCCACTAAAATGTATGTGTGATCATTTTTTAAAATTTCCACCCCATCAAATTTCCGCCAAAGTTCAGATTTTTAGGATTTTTAGGGTTTGTGTTGGTGTGATATGGCATATAAGAATAATTCCAATTTTAATCCATATTACACCCCTAACTATTATTCGGATATTACCAACCCGGCATACCCTAACTTTGACCAATCTAGTGTGCCGGAATGGTCTTATCCGAATGAGTATAACCCACACCCCCCATCTTATGACTATAATTTCCATAATAATTTCAACTCGTCACAGAGTTCATGGGGTTTCGAGTCCCCCGAGTCTAATTCTCAACCAAATTGTCCTCCATATCCATCTAGTCCACATTCTTCCCAGATTCATACTCAGATCCACCCATTCAGAATAGAAATCCATCTATCTTGGAAATGATGAGTAGAAATGAGTCCAAGCAAAAATCACCATCAATTTTAGACATGATGATACGTGAGTCCACCGACTCACAACTTTATCACGACTACCCTTCCTATTTTCAACAAGAAGCACCTATCGACTATGAAGGGATGCTAGCTGCCATGACCGAGGCTAAATTAGCCCGTGATCATGATATTGATTTGATGGTTCAATGCTTACGTTCTAACCGTCCGGCTGATTCTGATATCGCTGACCACTCTTTTAAAGCCGACGAACCAAGTTGCTTTGGACAACAAGATTCTAATTCAGTACCATCATGTGAACTTGCCGAAACTTCAAATTCTGATAACTTGGCAAGTTTTTCCTTTCCCGAATTAGAACTTGAACATGACCTAGATTCTCACAATCTCTTCACTTCTGAAACTGGTTGTACAATTCTGACGGAAGATGTTGACCTTAGTTTTGAAGAATTGTATGGCGATGAGCTAGAATTCCTTAATATTGGAAGTAAAGAGATATCATCCATATTAGGTCACATTCCATTTTGGGAAGAAGATTGTGGACTTGAGTTTCAATTTCTTGACTTGGACCCAATTCTTGAACCGAGAAATAAAAAGAACAAAACGAACCTCGAGTTGATTTATTTAACAATGGTGGAAAAGCAAAACTTACACCGATTGTCACCCTCAGTACAAGTAGATCTCCTTCCTCCATGAGAACATCCTCTCCTCTCGGTTTACAAAAAGAAAATAAAAAATATACAAAGGTGGAAAGAAAACCTAAAAACCCTAACTTTGGCCCTTTGCTGGACGCTGGACGCTCTTTACGTTGCACTGCAGGAGATATTTATAGATGCAGAAGGCTACAGAGTCCCGGACGAATCTGCCCACGAAATTTGGGATCAGGATCTTATCAAAGTGCCGCGGATTTGCGGCGGTTCCGCGGCACTTTTGTAGCTTCTGGCCACGCGCTTTGGCGCGTGGCCTCTCCTGGTCCGTCCATGTGGGCGCCTGCTTCTAGAATTGTAATCCTGGCCTTTTAAATCTGGATTTTCGAGGTAACTTGGTAATCAAGTTACCCTTAATCCAGATTTCTTCAAATCTTCCTCCCACGAATTTTCTTCTTATCTTGGCCTTTTATCCTCATCCTGCATGTGTTTAGGGTTAGATAGAAGTCTATCCTTCCCTAATCTCTGATATTTGCAACTTTTAGCCCTTGTATTTGCATTTTGACTCTTTGTATTTGCGCTTTGACTCTTGGGCTTCAAACATGGGCTTGGATCTGGGCTTTTGGGCTCTTTAGGCTTTATTTATTGCTAACATAACAATTCGAGGCCTGCACATATTAAATAAAGAAATATTAATAAATGTGCATTATAATATGACTAAATGTGCAAATGTGACGGTATATATGATGATAAAAATGCACTTTTGACTACCAATCACACCCCCACACTTATCTTTTTGCTCGTCCTCGAGTAAAAATAAAGAAAAAGAAAAATTAATCTAACCTAACTCACTTTCGTAGGAATCACGGTTGCACTTAGCATGTGCAACAAGCCGTTAAACCTCTAGGTTACCCTAGAGGACGAGTGTTGTCTCGTGAGGGTTTTCAGCGGATTACACCCACAAAATCCATAAAAAGGAAAATATTTGAATTATTATTGAAGAGACTAAGTAGTCTATAAGTTTTAGGATCCTCATTTTTATTCATTCCTCAAACCTAGTCTTAATAAAGTCAATTGTTGTCCATTTTAGGTAAGAATTAAAATTGAATTTCTAATATAGTCTTTTTCGTTACCAAAAGTCATACGCATCCTTGTGAATCTAGGAATTCCTTAACTTGGACTCTCATGCCTCTTTATTATTTTTATAACATCATCTAATTTTCTTTCGTGTAAGTATCAAGGCTTCTTGAGGCCCTCATACCTAACTAATTGACTATTAGATGTGTTAATATATTTTTGGCATGTATAACTCATCTAATTTTCTTTCGTATAAGTATCAAGGCTTCTTGAGGCCCTAATACCTAACTAATTGATTATTAGATGTGTTAGTACATATAAGTAATTTTTCCTTAGTTCCCTCGGACTTTCTAATCCACCCATGTAGCGAACTTAAAGTCGGTGACTCCCAAACCGGTCGGTCTTAGGGCACCAGGTGAGAAAACACCCCGCGGACTCAAATTCAAGTGAACTAGGCCACAAAACTAAGGTATTATTTTTTTTTTACTCACCTTTAGGCATGAATACTTATGCTTCTTGAGGCACATGTATCAGCTTAATTGGTGATTTTTTTTTCTTTTTTTTTTTTTTTTTTATATGAGGCACAAGGTCTTTGTCTTAGAATCCTAGATATGCATTTGGTATGCATATTTCATTAAGGTAAAAATCAAGACTAATTATTTATTCAATTTCTCTCCTATACCTAAAAATTAAACAATTTATTTATTTTGACCAAGTTTTTAGAAATCCTAATCATGATTTTCCTAATCCTTAAAACTAACTTAGATTTCTTTCAAAAAATAAGTCAAAATATTTCCTTTTTATAACATTTTTTTTTTTTTATTTTTTTTTTTAATTTTTTTTTAATTTTTTTTTTTTTTTAAATATATTACATACCCTTCCCCCACACTTGTTTCATGCATTGTCCCTAATGTATGAATGAAATGTATGGAATGCATGAATTGGCAGAAAGATATAATCACCGATACAGTGGGTCAAAAAGACCCATCGCCGCATTAGCTTCCGGTACAGACTCCAAAAAGATTTTAAGACGTTGACCATTTACCTTGAATGAATTGCCATTTTTGGGATCGTAGATCTCTATGGCTCCGTGTGGAAACACCGTCTTAACAATGAATGGTCCTGTCCATCTTGACTTCAATTTGCCGGGAAAGAGATGAAGTCTAGAGTTGTAAAGTAAAACTTTTTGTCCTTGGACAAAAGTTTTTCTCGTGATGAATTTATCGTGAAAAACCTTAACTCTATCCTTCGCAATCTTCGCATTCTCGTATGCATCATTCCTCAACTCCTCTAGTTCAGAAATTTGTAATCTCCGAAACTCACCGGCTCTATCTAAATCGAAATTTAGCTGCTTAATTGCCCATAGGGCCCGGTGTTCTAGCTCGACAGGAAGGTGGCAAGCCTTTCCAAAGACTAGTCTATAGGGAGACATTCCTAGAATCGTCTTGTAGGCAGTCCTATATGCCCATAGGGCATCCACCAGTTTGATGGACCAGTCCTTCCTATTCTGATTCACAGTCTTCTCCAAAATGAGCTTGACCTGTCTATTGGAAACTTCTACCTGTCCGCTAGTTTGAGGATGGTAGGGCGTAGACAACTTATGTGTTATGGCATATTTTCGCATAAGAGCTTCAAAAGTTCTATTGCAAAAATGTGTGCCATTGTCGCTAATGATGGCTCGAGGGATTCCAAAGCGTGAGATGATATTATCTTTCAAGAATTTGACAACAACTTTGTTGTCATTTGTCTTGCAAGGGACAGCTTCTACCCACTTCGACACATAGTCTACGGCCAACAAGATGTATTGGTGCCCAAACGAATTAGGGAAGGGTCCCATAAAATCAATGCCCCATACGTCGAAAAGTTCTACTTCTAGAATGGGATTTAGGGGCATCATATTTCGTTTGGAAATTCTTCCTATCATTTGACATCTTGTGCAAGTCTTGCAATACTCAAATGCATCTCTAAACACAGTTGGCCAATAAAAGCCACTTTGCAGAATTTTCTCGGCAGTTTTGCGAGGACCAAAATGTCCACCGCAAGCGAACTCATGACAAAAAGCTAGCACACTTCTAGTCTCCTCATCGGGGACACATCTCCTAATGATTTGGTCGCTACAATATTTGAAAAGATAAGGATCTTCCCACATGTAATACCGAACTTGAGACAAGAATCGGTATCTATCCTGTTTGGACCAACTAGGTGGTGTTTGGTTTGTGACTAAGTAGTTTACTATGTCCGCAAACCATGGCTCCTTAGAGATGGCTAGAAGTTGCTCATCGGGAAAATTGTCATTGATGGGCAGCTCGACAGAAGGTGCGTTGGGCACACGAGAGAGATGGTCAGCTACGACATTTTTGACACCTTTTTTATCTCGAATTTCGAGATCAAATTCTTGCAGTAGAAGGATCCAACGAATGAGTCGGGCCTTCGCATCTTTCTTAAGCATAAGGTATCGCAGAGCAGAATGGTCAGTGAAGATCGTGGTCTTAGTCCCAAGTAGGTATGGACGGAATTTCTCCAAAGCGAACACTACTGCCAAGAATTCCTTCTCTGTGGTAGTATAGTTCATTTGGGCCTCATTAAGCGTCCTACTCGAATAGTAGATCACGTGCTGCTTATTGTCCTTACGCTGTCCTAAGACAGCACCTATCGCAAAATCAGAAGCGTCACACATGATCTCAAAAGGCTTGGACCAGTCCGGAGGTGAGATGATAGGGGCAGATATAAGTTCCACTTTCAATTTCTCCCAAGCACTATGGCACCTATCATCAAAGATGAAGGACACGTCCTTAGCTAGAAGGTTTGTAAGGGGTCTAGCAATTTTGCTAAAGTCCTTAATGAACCTACGATAAAATCCGGCGTGTCCTAAAAAGGCCAAGATAAGAAGGAAAATTCGTGGAAAAGATTTGGGATCTAGGTAACTTGATTCCCAAGTTATATCCAAATCCAAAGATTAAGAGCCAGGATTCAATTTCCAGAAGGAAAATCCCAGATGGACGGACCAGGAGAGGCCACGCGCCAAAGCGCGCGGCCAGAAGCCACTAAAGTGTCGCGTTTCCGCGGCGTTTCCGCGGCACTTTGATCTCATCCAGATCCCAATTTTCGTGGGCAGTTTCTTCCGGGACTCTGTAGCCTTTTGCACCTATAAATATCACCTGCAGTGCAACGCAAAGGGTGTCCAGCGTCCAGCAAAGGGCCAAAGTTCAGATTTTTAGGGTTTTTCCTCTTTCTTCTAGGTTAGGTTTTCTTTTGTTTATCTTTTGTAAATTCTGAGAGTGGAGGAAGTTTTCATGGAGGAAAGAGTCCATGCTTGTACTGAGGTGACAGCGGTGTAAGCCAACTCTTCTTCAATTGTTAATGAAATCCATTCAAAGGTTTGTTTTTGTTATGTTTATTTGTTCATCTCTTCTATTTTATGTTGTGTTCTTGTTCTCTTTGATCTTGTTTTCTATATTGTTTCCTTCTCTGATGTCTTGCAAACTGTGAGAACTTGACGCTTTGAGACTACCTAGCCGAAGAAGGAACCTTGACGGCCCATGGCGATGAACAAGTCTTCATAGCTTGTTGTTTTATTTCGTAGAGTAGATTAAGAAGGCGGACGATCCCATAAGCCGTGCTTGACGCCTTCCAAGAAAAGGGAAATCATCGCAACGGTTCAAACGGCAAGCAAATAAAGAGATAAGTTTTCCTTTCTTTTCTTTTATTTTCTTTTCTTCCTTTAGTTTAGATCCACATCTTCCTAAATTCTTCTTTTCCACTTCACTGTAAATACCACCCATTGTAAATACCATCGTGACTAACAAAATAACTAAAAAAAGATAAATTGTTAGAGAAACTTGCTTAACGCTTCCATCGCAGTCCCTCCCTGAGGATCACGACCCGCATAGCCCTGCTACCGCGGATTAGAACTGATTCCTCGCACGATCTATTCTTAATCTAATATTCTAATTTTTGTGTGCAGGAAAAATCAGTCAACAAATTGGCGCCGTTGCCGGGGAGGGACGGTAAGTTATCTCTAAAACAAAAAAATTTAATTTTTAACTAATTCTTTATTCTTTTCTGTTTGCAGGTTTGGAGAACAGGAAACAGAAACTTATCGCAGCAGTGGACATATAGCTATCCTGTGTCTCTGCCCTCGAAGGCAGAGCACGAGGACCTGCAACTTTGCCGCGGAAACGCGGCCAGAGCCGCGGATCCGCGGCAATTGCAGTGAACTACTCACTGAATTTTTTTGCAGGTCTCTGTGAATTAAAATACTGCTTACTGATATATTCTGTTTTGTTCTGTGATACACCTGTAAATTGCTAATAATTCAACAGTAAATCATTGGTTGTTAAAAATAAAAATTGATTAGACGTTTGCATATTAGGCACGTGTCTTTTCAATTATTTTTATTTACTGTTGAAGAGTGCTGGAGAAGCAAGGTACGTACGCATTGCATGTAGAATAGGAATCATCTCTTGGTTGATTATCTGCTTTGAGTGAATTCTATTTATTTATCTTGTACACTTGCACGAATTCATCTTAAGGGCATAACCCATTAACAAGATAAGGTGGGGATTTCATCACCCTTCCTTAGCCCAAAAATCATATCCCAAGCACTCACTAACCCAAGCCTAACTTAAAAATTAGTAGACGTTGGCCCTAGGGACATCTCGGACTCAATTAGGAGATTATCCTAAGGGGGAATGGTGTTAGAAGTTGACTCTTGCCAAATCAGTGTCTAGGAAGGGGATTGAGGGCCGAAAGCTCGAAGTGTGGTGGTTATTTAATTAAGGAACGTCTTTGACGGAAAACCTCCCACCACTCTTGCCCTGACCTGGCTGATTAACTTGTGGTCAAAGTCTGCACCCAACCTCCTGTGGACGGTCTAACCAGTTAGGAGTCGTCTAGGTCATAGGTCTACCCTAACTTAGGTTAGAATTTTTCTTTTTTGTTTGTTTATTTGTTTGTTGTGTTTGTGTTGGTGTGATATGGCATATAAGAATAATTCCAATTTTAATCCATATTACACCCCTAACTATTATTCGGATATTACCAACCCGGCATACCCTAACTTTGACCAATCTAGTGTGCCGGAATGGTCTTATCCGAATGAGTATAACCCACACCCCCCATCTTATGACTATAATTTCCATAATAATTTCAACTCGTCACAGAGTTCATGGGGTTTCGAGTCCCCCGAGTCTAATTCTCAACCAAATTGTCCTCCATATCCATCTAGTCCACATTCTTCCCAAGATTCATACTCAGATCCACCCATTCAGAATAGAAATCCATCTATCTTGGAAATGATGAGTAGAAATGAGTCCAAGCAAAAATCACCATCAATTTTAGACATGATGATACGTGAGTCCACCGACTCACAACTTTATCACGACTACCCTTCCTATTTTCAACAAGAAGCACCTATCGACTATGAAGGGATGCTAGCTGCCATGACCGAGGCTAAATTAGCCCGTGATCATGATATTGATTTGATGGTTCAATGCTTACGTTCTAACCGTCCGGCTGATTCTGATATCGCTGACCACTCTTTTAAAGCCGACGAACCAAGTTGCTTTGGACAACAAGATTCTAATTCAGTACCATCATGTGAACTTGCCGAAACTTCAAATTCTGATAACTTGGCAAGTTTTTCCTTTCCCGAATTAGAACTTGAACATGACCTAGATTCTCACAATCTCTTCACTTCTGAAACTGATTGTACAATTCTGACGGAAGATGTTGACCTTAGTTTTGAAGAATTGTATGGCGATGAGCTAGAATTCCTTAATATTGGAAGTAAAGAGATATCATCCATATTAGGTCACATTCCATTTTGGGAAGAAGATTGTGGACTTGAGTTTCAATTTCTTGACTTGGACCCAATTCTTGAACCGAGCCCGACTCCTGAGCCCTTACTTGATTTGAGCCTCTTCCCTGAGTCGGTATTCGTTCCCGCACCCATAATGTCCAAGTCAATAATTCCATCTTTTCATACTCCATTTTGGGACAAGGAGGTTGAGACAATTAACTCTGAAATTTATTATGAAATTTGGAAATTTGATGGGGTGGAAATTTTAAAAAATGATCACACATACATTTTAGTGGGTTATAGACGAAAAATTTCTGGTGGGTTTCACCAACTACTACATTATCTTGATTGGGTAGCAACGCTTGGCCCAATTAGACCACCACCGGAACCACCCCCTAAGGTAATTTTCTGCCTTCCCTTGTTCTGTTTCATGCATATATGCATTCATTCATACATTGAGGACAATGCATGAGATAAGTGTGGGGGTGGGCTTTACTAACATACTAACATAGGTAGACACTAACAAAATTTGCTAAAAAAAAAAAAATGTTATAAAAAGGAAATATTTTGACTTATTTTTTGAAAGAAATTTAAGTTAGTTTTAAGGATTAGGAAAATCATGATTAGGATTTCTAAAAACTTGGTCAAAATAAATAAATTGTTTAAATTTTTTAGTATAGGAGAGAAATTGAATAAATAATTAGTCTTGATTTTTACCTTAATGAAATGTGCATACCAAATGCATATCTAGGATTCTAAGACAAAGACCTTGTGCCTCATATAAAAAAAAAAAAAAAAAAATCACCAATTAAGCTGATACATGTGCCTCAAGAAGCATAAGTATTCATGCCTAAAGGTGAGTTCTAAATAAAATAAAGTCCTTAGTTTTGTGGCCTAGTTCACTCGAATTTGAGTCCGCGGGGTGTTTTCTCACCTGGTGCCCTAAAGCCGACCGGTTTGGGAGCCATCGACTTTAAGTTCGTTACATGGGTGGATTAGAAAGCCTAAGAAGACTAAGAAATATAATATATGTATTGAGGAATCCCTGCATTGAATTAGTTATATGAGTTGTGGCTCCAGAGTCAATCCACCAAGTATTAGAAGGAACTTCAGCAAGATTTGATTCATAACATACAAAAGAAAGATTCATACCTTTCTTTTCGAACCAAGCCTTTCTCTTGTTGCAATCCTTCTTCACATGTCCTTTTCTGTCACAAAAGTAGCATTTGACAGTGAAAATCTTTCCATGACCCTGGCTACTTTCCCCAGGTTCATTCCCTTTCTTTGGTGGAAACCTCTTACCTCTTCCATATTTTCCTTTCTTATGTATAGCTCCTTGAGTTACTGCCAACACTGAGTGATGTCCTTCTTGCCTCAGTCTCACTTCCTCTTGAACACACATATTAGTCAGCTCATTCAGATTCCACTTATCCTTATGAGTATTATAGTGAATCTTGAATGATCCGAATTGAGGAGGAAGTGAGTTGAGGATGAACTGTACCAAGAAGGATTCATCTACTTTCATTCCCAGTGTTCCTAACTTCGCAGCTTTATCAGTCATATTGAGGATATGTTGTTGTACTCCTCTACTACCATCATATTTCATGGTAGTTAACTCAGCCATAAGGGTGCCAGCCAATAACTTATCAGCAGATTTAAACCGGTCTTTTACAGCAGTTAAAAGCTCTGATACCAAATGTTAGAATTAAACTTCATGATAATTATTTCATCTATCATGGATCTAGAATCAATATGCATCTAGAAAGAGACCTAGTCGACTAGTCTTATGGGCAAGTCGACTAACAGTCGATGAAACAGTTATCGAAATGGCAGTTTCTGTTTAATCGACTGAAGCCATTACAATAGAAAATTAGGGTTTGTAATTCAACTAAAATCAATTCTGATCCAAGGAATTGTACAATTAGAGGAATATTAATAGAATTAATAGAATCTCGAAGGAAAACTACTAACACCTCTTAAAAATTCTACAATTGAATGATCAAAATTTCATTTTAAAACAATTAATAAAAAAAAACCCTAATTTCCCATAATCTTTATTCTGAGATGTATTGATTCTTAAACGAAGCTCTGATACCAAATGTTAGAATTAAACTTCATGATAATTATTTCATCTATCATGGATCTAGAATCACTATGCATCTCAAGAAGAAATATACAAATGCATATACATACCTGAAGCCATTAGATTGAGTGATGAAGATTTCAATCCCTTCCTTGATCCTTGCAAACCCTAATTGCAAACCTTAATCTGTAGAACTCCTTCTTCTCTTTGTCTCCTTTCCTTTGCACAAACCCTAACTGAAGTTGATGGAACACCACAAAAAGAGGGAGAGTTTGTTTTCTATTATGGAGGAGAGATGAGGGTCTACGTTTGCAAGTAACCACATGTGATAAAACCACCCATCATGGCCCCTTTCTATCCCACATGATTATTAAACTTTATACAAAGTAACCTTTATATTTGGGCATACATAATATCAGTTAGGCTATAATTATGGAATCCAATTAAAAACCCAAAGGTTAGTGGGCCACTTAATGTGAGATTAACAAGATATTGATATAAATACTGACCACATATTATTGATTATGACTAATTAGGAGGAAAAATGAGTGAGCCCCTCATTTCAGACATTCTTTCGTTAAAACTAAGGAAAATATATAAAGTTACAATAGTTATTGATAATTATGTTGCATAAGTTACTAATAATCATCTTTAACAATGCAATAGAACAAAGTCTTTTTGTATATTCAAATAATATTTTAGATAGTTTTGTACTTTATGCGTGGTCATACATTAAGTACATGGATATTTAATATCCATATTTGTCAAGCAGCAATCTGAACCAGTTTTTTTTTTTTTTTAAATAAAAACGGCAAGCGTATCCGTCTCCTCACGTTTCATTAGAAAACTTCTAATTAAAACATACAAAAAAGAATGCCGCAAAAGGTAAAAGAGAATCTTCCTCAAAGGGCATTATGCACTCGCGGGTGCTGGAGGAACAAAAATATACAAAATACAATGCAGGCTGCAGACAAAAACATCGCTTGTTTGTATGTGGCATTTATTTACTTACACTGTACTGGAGCAAGTCTTACATCTATGGAGAATTAACTCAAGTAGCTCACCTCCAAAGTTGGTTCTAAACACAACGGATGAAGAGCTTATGAAATAAGAAAGAAAATCAACAAGAAGTACCATTCATGAATCTTATCAAACAAGAAAACACAACCACACACTGGAGCGCAAAAACATCCAGCAATCCTTAATCCAATGACCCAAACCATTCTCTTGTTTATCTATGGGTGGGTGGGTGGGTGGGTGTGTGTCACGCCCCGCTTCTCAAAATACACAAAATTGGGTACGTGACAAGAGTCGGCGACGTATTTTCAATTAAAATACGCTAAGCCTCAATGTATTAAATCAAAACATAAAGTTCACAATTTATTCCAGCATTCAAAAGCAAGTACAATAATGTCTCGAAGGTTCACTTATCAAAAACATAACAAGAATAAAAGCAAAAATACTAAAAGTCCTTACGAACTGAACTGCGGATGGTCTACTGAAGATCTGCAACGCGCTCAAAGTACTACTGGTCCTGCAATGTGCTCAGATCTGGATCTGAGCATAGCAAACTCAGGGTCGTCAATAAGCGACCTAGTGAGTGGTAAAATAAAAAGGGGAAGATGCACATGCATGTAATGTAAAAGCATATGAAAAGAAAATATACATGATAAGAGTGAACAACATGCCAGCAAGAAATAAATAATAGCTAAATAAGTCAGCGATATAATCAAAGGTACCTCAGGTCATGAATATAATTAATGTCTATAATAACATGCAAGTCAGAATGTCAAGTTCAGTTTATAGTATCAATATAAGGATTCAGTTTTCATTATTAAATTATGTCAGCGAACACCAATTGCCACATGTAATAGACGCATCCCATACTACGCCTATTACACGTGCCAATCGAGGTCCTCAGTTATTGAACTGATCGGTTGGAGACATTGTCTGTGTTTTAGGTGGGTCCCGTGCATACCCGGGACCACGGCCCAGACTCCTGGCGCTGAATCAGGACCTACCGCAAGGTAGTCAGGAACATGTAAACAGGAACAGGTACATGTATAACATGTATAACATGAACAGGAAACATGACGGGGTGCCAGTCACCCCACGGGAACCCTGCAGTGGAACCCTCTTTCGGCTGCGCAACCTAAATCCTAGGTCCACCCAAAATACAGACGCTGTCTCCTCCATCAATCTCCCCAATCCCAGTGTAAGTTATTTAATTTAGTTGTCAGGATTATTAATGTACATGTTACCTAAATCTACTGGGATAACTCGGTAATGGTGACAGTAACAACATAGCAGTGAAATCGTGATACATGTATAACAGGATATATATGGCGGTGAACATGATAAACAGGATGAGGTTGTTACCGTCTAATAACATTTTTCCCAGTAGTTGGATAACATGAACTTGGTGGTCATAAATGTCATTCAGGTGAGTCTTAGTGGTAAAGTCCTAACCGGTGTCATGTAATGATCAAGGAGGCCATTTATCAATAACAAATGTGCTAAATTGCATACAGGAATGCATAAACATGCTACAAATAGTACGTGCAGGTAATTCATGAAATCATAAAATTTCTAAGTACTAGCACATTAGTTTAAACAACATAATTAGATAAGTAGATAAAATCCTTCCTCACAAGAATTCTTGTGAGCTGAAGGAGGAAAAAGCACTCACCTGCGGTAGATCTCAATCCAAGGCACTGCAAATCCTAGAATCCCGGAAAATCTACACAATTTATTTCAATAGAAATTGTTAGGATCTTTTATTTATTTAATCCTTATTAATTAACTTAAGGTTGGGAGTATGATCCTATGAATTACATGAACTTAATAGGTTTAATTTACTAAATTTTAAATTCTCTATTGTTGAGTTTTTAAAACTTGTTAACATTAATTTTCTTAACGGGTTCGAATTTACCATTTAACAAAACCGACTTTAAAGGGAGTAATTTAATTTAATTTATTTTTCTATTCTTCTGAAAATTTTCTCATGAAAAGTAGAGACAGTGCAGATTGTTAGTTATATTTTTCTCTATTTTTCTGATATTTTTAACTAATTATTTTAATTATTATTCTGCAGGTTAACAAGTCTGAAATTTACTGTTGGGTCGGATTTTGTTGTGCGGGAGTGGATCCACAAGGGTACAGCCCATACAAAAAAAAACTGGGCTGAAACAGGCTGTGGGCCTCTGTTAATAATTTTTTTTTCCTAAATGAGCCCAACCCGGGCCTGCAAGGCCCAGGCTAGGCCAGGCCGGCCAGGCCCTGCACAGCAGGGCACAGCCCTGCTGTGCAGTGTAGCGCCTGCTCTCGGCTTGGCCGAGAGCAGGTGCAGATTTTTTTTTTTTTTTTTATACTTACAGAAATAAATTATGATTCTTAACAAATTAAATGGTACATTAGTAATCTATCTTCATAAGATTGACAGCATTGTGAAATGCCGCCAGGAATTGGATGAAAGCAACAAAGAAACCATATATTATTTTAACTGATACTAACATATGTAGGCTTAATATTTTAAAAAGTGTAACTCTTAGTTTTATGACAGGATGTGGAAAGTTAAATCTAACATTTCATGGTTCGAAATTACTAATGAGAATCCTCATAAAATTCTAACTGAAATTGAAAATTCGAAAGCACAGGAACCTTAAAATGTTGGGAATATCTTGTATGCATTTTATCTCTTAGTTTTCAAAAAAAAAATTTTAACTAAATAAAGGGAATATTTGGTTTGGATCTCCATATGATTCTATTTTGTATGAACCACCTAAATGTCATTATTAGATATTAGATAAAACAAGTGTCTCTGCTTAAAGCCGGTATCATGAGCAACAAACATTATCAAGTGTTTCCCACGGAATGGAATGGGATGTCACAAGAGCTTCTAGTATGTATCAATCTTTTTTTTTTCCTTGTTCCTGTCAATCTAGCATAACCTTGGATTCTGGATGATTTATTCCAAATGATTTTATAGTTGACAGAGAAAAGAAAGAACCTTTATGCCAAAAAGATGCAATAGAACAAACATTTTCAACTACCAGCCTTATTGTTGTGTGGAACAATGTGAGTTACATGAGCTTAAAATTAAGAAATCCTCATTGATTTGGTCACTCATAATTTTATACCAATAAGGGAAAAAGAGGGGTATTTTGTTGTTAATGGTGATATATGTTCTGAAATAAAAATAGACTCAAATACCAACTATTATAGCCAATTTCTTTTCTGAAGTCATTAGAGCAAATATCCATACAAATTCATACTATTCTTATTATTATGAATTTTCAGTTTCATAAAAAGTACTTTAAATCATGATATGTTATTAAGATTTAATTCGTAAAAATTAAACATTTACTTACTTGGATTTAGCCTGCTTCTCAATCTCCACGCCTCCTTCTCAATCTCCACGCCTCGGAACCGTTCTCTGTCACGATCAACTCCAAATTCAAATCTAACTCTAAGGGGTGAAGAGGATGAGAATGATGGGCTAGGAGTTCTTTCTGCTTGTCGTTCTTTTATTTTTTAACGGAGGAAGAGAAGAAAGTTACGGATAAAATCTTTTAAGATTTTAGCAATCAGGTTGTTAAGATGTGAATCTAGGTTGTTAGGATAAGAGATCCCAAAAGATCTCTTGAGATCTTACTGTTAGATATTTAAATCTTAAATTTGACCTTGGGTTGTTTAAAATAATTTAGCTCTCCTACTTAACCACACGCCAATGTGGCATTATGGTTAAGGCATGAGGATTAAGTACAAAGGAACCGAGTTCGAAACTTGGTATAAACATATATATATATATATATTATTTATTTATTTATTTTTTCATTATTGGCAAAAAAATAAGAGTATTACATTCTACCCACCTAATAAGAAAATTTCGTCCTCGAAATTTAAATTCAGGCGGGGAAAGAAAAAAAATACCTAATCATCACGGAAAAGGTGGGAATAGCTATCGCGGATGACATCTTCCCGCTCCCATGTTGCTTCTCCTGGAGGTCGATTTCCCCAAGATACTAGAACAAGTGGAATAGTCTGCTTCTTCAATTCCTTGGTAGTCCGATCTAGGATAACCGCAGGCCTCTCAGTGTAGGATAGGTCTGGTCTAAGTTTCAACTCAGAATGATCTACCACATGACTGTCATCTCGGATATACCTCCTTAGCTGAGAAACATGGAAGACATCATGCACGCCATCTAAAGATGGGGGCAACGCTAGTCTATAAGCCACCGCTCCCACTCGCTCCAAAATCTCAAAAGGTCCAATAAACCTGGGACTCAGCTTCCCTCTGCTGCCGAACCTGATCACTCCCCTCGTTGGTGATATCTTTAAGAATACTTTATCTCCAATCTCAAATTCCAGTGGCCTTCTGTCCAGATCTGCCCATTTCTTCTGTCTATCCTGAGCTGTCTTGAGGCGTTCTCTGATAATCTTAACTTTCTCCACTGTCTGAGTTAAGATCTCCGGTCCCAGTAGCCGCCTATCACCAACGTCGTCCCAACACAAAGGAGATCTGCATTTCCTTCCATACAAGGCTTCAAAAGGTGCCATCTTGATACTAGCCTGGTAGCTGTTGTTATAAGCAAACTCCGTCAAGTGTAAATGATCCTCCCAAGATCCCTTGAAATCAAGCATGCATGCCCTCAACATGTCTTCGAGAATCTGAATCGTCCGTTCAGATTGTCCATCAGTCTGCGGATGATATGCAGTGCTGAACTTCAAGCGGGTCCCCAAACTTTCCTGAAGACTCCTCCAAAAGTGGGACAGGAATCTAGTGTCTCTGTCAGATACTATGCTA
Source organism: Agave tequilana (assembly GCA_038442645.1). Classification (NCBI taxonomy): domain Eukaryota; kingdom Viridiplantae; phylum Streptophyta; class Magnoliopsida; order Asparagales; family Asparagaceae; genus Agave; species Agave tequilana. The sequence goes on from JAVJIF010031709.1 coordinate 38,030, forward strand.
ACTGGCACACCATGAAGTCTCACTACCTCCTGCATGTACTTCTCCGCTAACAACTCGGTAGACTGACCCAGTCTGAAAGGAATAAAGTGTGCTGATTTCGTGAGACGATCCACTATGACCCATACTGCATTATTTCCCTTCTGGCTGCGAGGTAAGGCAGTGACGAAGTCCATAGTAATGTGCTCCCACTTCCATTCCGGAATCGGTAGAGGTTGAAGTAGTCCAGCTGTCCTCTGATGTTCAGCCTTCACTTGTTGACACACCAAACACTTCGCCACATACCGAGCAATCTCCCTTTCATTCCATGCCACAAGAACTGCTGCTTCAGGTCTTGGTACATCTTCGTCCCCCCTGGATGTATGGAATAAGCCGAGCTATGGGCCTCAGCTAACACTTCTTGCCGAATCTCTCCCTTCGGCACACAAATTCTGTTGCCGAAACGGAGCGTTCCATCCACATAGATCTGCATATCTGACCTCAATTCAGCTTTCACTTGCTCCCTGAATTCTTGTAACTTGGGGTCTCTGTCCTGTGCTTCCCTGATCTTCTCCAATAAGGTTGGTTGAATCTGTATAACCATCAATTTCCCAGGAGATATTGCTCTTCGTATCACCATCAGGTCCATCCGTCTCATCTCCTCGAATAATTCCTTCTGTTGAGTGATCTGCATTGCCATAGAAGCTTCGGGCTTTCTGCTCAAGACATCAGGTACTACATTGATCTTCCCAGGGTGATACTGTAGATCAATATCGTAATCTGCCATCAACTCTAACCATCTCCTTTGCCTCATGTTTAGCTCCTTTTGAGTGAAGATATACTTCTAACTCTTGTGATCAGTGTATATCAACACTTGATCTCCCAACAGATAGTGCCTCCAAATCTTTAAGGCAAAAATGACTGCTGCAAGTTCTAGATCATGTGTAGGATAATTCTTCTCATGACGCTTAAGCTGTCTGGACGCATAAGCTATCACATGACCATGCTGCATTAGCACACACCCCAAACCTCGCCCTGACGCGTCACTGTATATGACCATACCTCCAGTCCCGTCAGGCATCTTCAAGACTGGGGCCGTGATCAATCTGTTCTTTAACTCTTCAAAAGCAGCAGCACACTCCGTAGTCCATACATACTTCACTCCCTTCTGAGTAAGCTTGGTTAGAGGCCCTGCAATCCTTGAGAAATCCTGCACAAACCTACGATAATATCCAGCCAGTCCTAGAAAACTTCTGATTTCTGTCGCTGACTTCGGGACGGGCCAATCCTTCACTGTCTGAACCTTACTGGGATCCACCGTTATGCCTTCACCTGAAACAATATGACCAGGGGCGGCTCAACCTCTAGGCAAATGAGGCAGTCGCCTAGGGCCCCCAAATATAATAGGGCCTCCAAAATTATAGTGTAAATTAGTATTTAACTAAAATAAGAAATATAAAATATTGAATGTTTTTTATTTGTTCAAGTGGGCGCTCTGGAGTGGTTATTGGACATGACTAGAAATTGTGTGGGCTTTGCCTGCGCGAGTTTGAATCCTTTCATCCATGCTTTTTTGATTTTTTTCCCCTCTTCATTTTTATATTAACAAGAAAAGCATGAGTTTCTTCCACTTTCCCAAGCTAATATCCTCCACTCCCTATAACTATTTAATTATAATTAAAGAGGAGTCTCTTCCACTTCCTCAGCTGTCTTTTTCACTCTCCCTAACTATTTAATTAAAATTAGAGAATTTTTCAAAATTAAAACTCTCTCTGTGCAGCCTCGCTCTTCACCCCCCGTCGTCCAGACCTCAGACTGACGGCAGGGCCTGCAACTGCTCTATAAAAAAAGATACATTAACAAAACTTGAATACAAATACTTAATTAAAAATTTTGCCTCTTAAAAAGCTAGAAGAATTATTTTTCAATAAAATAATAATTAAATAAAAAAATAGTTAATATTAATTACTTTTTAAAGTATATTTTAAAAGGGCCCATTTGAAATTTTCGCCTAAGGTCTCCCTAAAAATTAAGCCGCCCCTGAATATGACCTAGAAAAGCTACACTCTTCAGCCAGAACTCACATTTGCTCAGTTTGGCGTAAAGCTTTTCCTGTCGAAGGGTCTGCAACACAATCCTCAAGTGCTCTGCATGTTCTTCTTCATCCTTGGAATAAATCAGGATACCATCTATGAATATTACTACAAATTTATCCAGAAATGAAGAGAATACCCGATTCATCAAGTCCATAAAAATTGCTGGGGCATTGGTCACTCCAAATGGCATAACTAGGAACTCGTAATGACCATAACGAGTCCTAAAAGCCGTTTTCGGAATGTCTTCCTTCTTCACCTTCAGTTGATGATATCCAGAACGAAGGTCCAACTTTGAGAACACCTTAGCTCCACAAAGTTGATCGAATAGGTCATCAATCCTGGACAAAGGATATTTGTTCTTGATGGTGACCTTGTTCAAGTCGCGATAGTCAATGCACATCCTCCTGCTGCCATCCTTCTTCTTCACCAATAACACCGGAGCTCCCCACGTTGAAACACTAGGTCTGATAAATCCTTTATCTGAGTACTCTTGTAACTGCTTCTTCAGCTCTGCAAGCTCCACGGGCGCCATCCGATACGGTGCCTTAGAGATTGGGGCCGTACCGGGAATGACATCTATGGAAAACTCTAGGACTCGGTCTGGCGGCAATCCGGGTAAGTCTTCTGGGAATACATCTAAAAATTCTTCCACCACTGGCTTCGGCATCTCCTCGGCTTCTGTGATGATGCAATCTCCTTGATGCCTCTGTCTGGATGCCTTAGATTCTCCAACAAACTGAAACTCTGGTTGATGCGGAATTCGGAATATTACACTCTTATTCCGACAATCAATTACCGCATGATACTTGCTAAGTCATGTCATGCCCAAGATCACATCGTATCCCCCAGTGTTTATCATAAACATGTCTGCACTAAACTCCCTTCCACAAATCACTACAGAACAAGATTTGCATAATCTACTAGTAGTTATGATCCCATTTCCCGTACTAATCTCCCATGGAGTATCCATTTCATAACAGAGTATAGAATGCTTTGTTACGAAACTAGTAGATATATAGCAATGTGAAGCACCAGAATCAAATAATGATATGACTGGAACTGAATAAACCAGAATGGTACCTGCCACCACCTCCTCTGATGCCTCTGCCTCTTCTGCAGTCAAATTGAAAGCCTGGCCTCTCCCACGACCTGCTCCTGCCCTCCTCTGGGACTGTCTGTACATCTGTCGTGGTGGAGGCAAAGGAACTCCTCTACCTGCAGGTGCTGGATTCCTTTTGGCCGCTTCTGATGCTGGAGCAACGATCACGATACTCCTTTGATCTTTGAACGGACAGTTCATTAGTTGATGATCTTTAGCTCCACAAGCCAAGCATAGTCTGTTCGCCCTTCTGCACTCCCCTCGATGATGCCCCGGTAGCTGACAAAATCCGCAAACAATTGTCCGCGGAGAAGAAGTAAACTGTTGCTTGTTATATGGAGCTCCGCCGAATCTGGATGTAGGTCTCTTAATCACCTGGTCAAAGGGACGCTTCAGCGGCCTTGCCTGCACCTTACTCTTATTTTCCTTCTCTACCACCTGCTCCAAGCTACGGGCAGCACTGAGAACCTGAGAGTAAGTCCTCAACGGCTGTGTGACCAAGAACTTCTGAATATCCAACCTCAGACCTTGCTGGAAACGGTTAGCCCGATCTTCCTCCTTTGCCACCATGTATGGAGCGAAGCGGCTCAACCTTAAGAATTCCGCAGCGTACTCATCAATGCTTCGACTCCCCTGTTGCAGGTTGATGAACTGTTATTCCATTTCCCTTCTAGCTGTCTTGGGAAAGAACCTCTCATAAAAGCTGTCCATGAATTGCTCCCAAGCGATTGGTGGCTCCAACCGCTCTTCCTATGCAAGCCACCATGTTCGAGCCACGTCTGTCAGCTGAATCTTGACTACCTCGACTTGCTCGTCCATGGGAATACGAGCTGCAGTTAAGAGATTTGTCATATCAACCAACCACTGTTCCGCATCCAACGGCTTTTCAGTACCGGCAAAGGTGGCCGGCTGTAACCTCCTGAAGTCGGAGATGTTGCCGGGCTTTGGTTCCCGAGGTGCCGTTGACCTCTCTATGGCCGCTGTGGCCGTCTGTTGAGCTGCCAACAATCCATCTCGAAGGAGTGCTGTCTGTTCCTGTTGAGACTCCATCATACCACGGAGCACTCCCATCAAATCAGTGGCCTCATTACGAGCAGCAATACGGGAGGAGGGAGGTCGTTGGGCCATTGCTCTGGAACAATCAAAATAAAATTTAGGAAAAATATATAGATATGCTTTCAATATACCATAAACATTATTGTACTTGTAGCTGGAGTGTATGATTTTTAACATTGCCGGTAAGAGCTTGGCTATTAACTTAATTATACACCCTAAATATAACCTGGCTCTGATACCAAGAAAACCCTGTCACGCCCCGCTTCTCAAAATACACAAAATTGGGTACGTGACAAGAGTCGGCGACGTATTTTCAATTAAAATACGCTAAGCCTCAATGTATTAAATCAAAACATAAAGTTCACAATTTATTCCAGCATTCAAAAGTAAGTACAATAATGTCTCGAAGGTTCACTTATCAAAAACATAACAAGAATAAAAGCAAAAATACTAAAAGTCCTCACGAACTGAACTGCGGATGGTCTACTGAAGATCTGCAACGCGCTCAAAGTACTCCTGGTCCTGCAATGTGCTCAGATCTGGATCTGAGCATAGCAAACTCAGGGTCGTCAATAAGCGACCTAATGAGTGGTAAAATAAAAAGGGGAAGATGCACATGCTGTTGGCCCAAGGTTACAATCAACCCATGTTTAGTGTATTTTGATGATTACAAAACATATTAGTTATTTGTACTAATATTATTTGTTGTTTAAGTGTGTTTCAGGTTTATTATCATACTAGAAGTACTCTCACTCATATACAAAGTTTTTGGACTCAAATACAAGCTATTGGACTCAAGACAAGTCAAATTGGGCTCAAATTGCAATATTGAAGATCAAGAAAAGATAGCTCAAGTTGAAGTCTTGAAGACCTGTGTAGTTTGTAAGTTTAGTTTTGTAAAGATAGAATATGTGAAATTTGGCTCTAGGATTTGCACACACATTTGTTTTGTATGTTTCTATGTTTTCAAAATATTTATTTCTAGGTTTATGCCTTAGTTTATACATACATGTACCCTAAGCTTTACATCTTCAAAAACTTGTTTAAATACATGTATATAAACTATTTTCAGCATAAAACTTAGCTTCAGATTTTTAAAGATTTTATACAAAATTTTCCATCTTAAAATCTGCCCAGAAAAACTGTTTTCCAGGCAGACCGGTCGACCGGCCCAGTCGACCGGCTGCTGTGCCCGGACATGCACAGGTTGTGCATGTCTGTCGGTCGACCGGACCTATATACCGGTCGACCGAAAACAGACGTTTGCTCTCTGTATCTTTCCGGTCGACTGGGTCGGTCGACCGGTAGAAGGAAACTGTGTTTCCTCTCTTGTGATCGGTCGACCGCAGTCGACCGGAGCCACAACGGCTCTTTTGCCAGCAGAGTCCCGGTCGACCGGCAGTCGACCGGTAGGCCTGCAACACCTCCAACGGCTCTTTCCTCTTTGGGCTGTTCTGAAAATCTGTTTTATTTTCTGTTTTAACAGACTTTTTAGAGGGTTGTTGGGGTGCTTTTGCAGGTGATATTAGCTGGAAAAATCAGAGTTTTTAACCTATTCTCTCCCTATAAATAGTGGGAAATAGGCCTTAGTTATTGACCAAGAAAAATACAAGTTTTCATAGTTTTTCAAGAGAAAGAGAAAAATAGTTTAAAGCTTTCATTTCCATTCTTTTAAGTTTGATTTTCAGTTGTTGTTTGATTCTTAATATCACTCTACAACTGAAGCTTTTCTCACAAACACTTCATTGAGCCAAAAATTTCATATTCTTTCTATAGGTGAAGTTGTAAAAGTGTGAGAGTGTTTGTAAAAGAGAAAGAGTGTTGTGGTCTAGTTGAGATCACCAATTTGTAATCCTTTGTTCTTGTGGAGACAAGTTCCTAAGGGGAATTTCTTTGTAAGGTGAAGCTACGGGCTTGAGGTCTTTGGAGGCCTAACTTGTACGGGATCCTAAGGGGATAGTGGAAACCCTTCACGGAGGTGAAGGCGGGGACTAGAGCTACGGGCTCGAACCTCGAAACAAATCACTTTGTTTGCGATTGGCTTGGCGTTCTTCTTGCTTAATTTCTTGCTTTAAATTACTTCCAATCTATTGCTTGTGAACTAACTTTTATTTGTGTTATCCATACTTGTTTATTTTACTTGCTTTCAATATTTCTTGCTATATTTCTTGTGTGCATTTCATCATCGCATTTCATACTTGGAATTGTTCGATCACACCTCAATACAACACGGTTGCATTGCGCACCTCTAACCCATTTAAGGGGAATTGGGAGGAAGGAGTTCAGAACCTCGCAAGGGGTATTCGGCTCTTAGTCGTGTTTTGAGAGATCGTTGCATCACTCACTTAAGTTAAATTTAAAAAGAGCATTAGATTAGCAATTACACCTATTCACCCCCCCTCTAGGTGTATTTCAATTGGTATCAGAGCTTGGACTCTAGGATTTGGCTTAACAACCTTAGAGAGATCCTTATATTGCTAATCACTTCATTCATTTCCACATAGTAAACATGGCCGATGGTATTAAGACACCCCCTAAGTTTGATGGACTTAACTTTCCCATATGGAAGGTTAAGATGACCGTTTTCTTGCAATCTCTAGGTAGTCGAGTTGCAAAGGCCGTGACTAAACAATTTAGTGTACCCCCCGGTGATGAATCTACTTGGTCCGAAATTGAGACCAAGGAGTTTGATGCCAATGCTAGGGCACATTATGCACTCCTACAAGCCCTCAATGATGATGACATAGCTAGAGTCATCCATTGCAAATCCGCCTATGAGATTTGGACCCATTTGCTAGTAACACATGAGGGGACATCACAAGTGAAGAGGGCCAAGATAGACCTTCTTCGGTCCCAATATGAAAATTTTAGCATGCAAGAGAATGAAACCATAGATGATATGGTTACTAAGTTTACAAAGATTACTAATGGTCTTGCTTCTCTAGGTGAAGAAATCAACAATGATCAAAGGGTGAGAAAGATCATCCGGGCTCTTCCTCCATCATGGGAAGTGAAAGCTACAACATTGAAGGAACTCAATGACAAAGATGAGATTGAGCTCATTGGACTCATTGGGAACTTGAAGACCCATGAGATGGAGAGAAAGGCAAGGGAGGACATGGCACCTACCAAAAAGAAGACCATTGCCTTCAAAAGTCATGCTACCTACTCCGACGAAGATGACGAAGAAGAAGATGACGAGGAGCTCTCACTTCTAGTCAAAAATGTCCGGAGGATGTACAACAAGGCAAAGTACCAAGGAAGGAGGAGATGGCAAGGAGGCAAGGAAGAAAGGAAGATCATTTGCTTTAATTGCCAAAAGCCGGGACACATAGTAGCGGAGTGTCCGGAACAAGTGAAGCCATCTTCATCCAAGAAGCCATACAAGAAGAAGGCTATGAAAGCAACATGGGATGACGAAAGTGAATCCGAGGAGGAGATCGACACCGCCAATATGTGCTTCATGGCAAATGAGAGCACAAGCAAGGTAACCCCCTCAACTCCTTTTGATGGAGATTTATCCATGGATGAGCTAGGAGAAGCTTTTATGGAACTTTCTAGTAATTATGATTTCTTAAAGAAGAAATATTTAAAAATGAAAAAGGATAATGAATCTCTTAATATTCAAATTGTAAATCTTTCTAAAGAAAATAATGATTTACATTCTTCTTTAGTTTCCACTAAAAATGATTTTGAAAAATATAAGATTGCTTGTAAAGGAAAGACCCCATTTGTAGACCCTAATGAGATTGCCATGCTTAAGGAAAGATTAGACTCATTAGATGTTGTTTTGAAAAAGTGTAGTGAATTTGATAAGAAGAAGATGGAGAATATGTTTCCTAAGAAACAAGCTCCTAAGAGAAATATTCATCATGCTCATGCTCATGCTCATGTACATGCTACACAACCTATGCATCATGGTAAACCCCCAAAGCATGCTCACACTTCACATACACACCATGCATTCATGTATAGAAAAGTGTATTCATGTTCACATTGTGGACGGAAAGGACACTTAGCTAATTTTTTTTATGATAGACTAAGTGCATCACACCATAATGTTTGGGTTCGTAACACTAACTTTCAAGGACCCAAGAAAGTTTGGGTACCAAAGTCAACTATTGTTTTAAATGATGTAGGTACTTTCCAAAGCTCAAAGACGTAGAGGTTTATGGTATCTTGATAGCGGTTGCTCAAGGCACATGACTTGGGACATCAACAACTTTGCAACCCTATCAAGATATCATGAAGGTGGCACCGTCACCTTCGGAGATGACGCCAAGGGTAAAATCATCGGTATTGGTAATGTAAAACTTGGCACCTCTCCTTTAATTGAAAATGTGGTTTTAGTTGATGGCCTCAAGCATAATCTCTTGAGTGTTAGTCAACTTTGTGATAAAGGTTTTGATGTTGTTTTTGATAATGTTTCTTGTAAAGTGATTGATAGAACTTCTAATGTTTGTGTATTTTCCGGTTTTCGTGAAAGCAATGTTTATATGATTGATATGTTAAATATGTCTTGTAATATAACATGTTTAAAAGCCCTCGATGACGACTCTTGGTTGTGGCATAGGAGATTAGGCCACGTTTCTTTTGACCATATTTCTAGGCTTAACTCTAAGGAAATGGTGAAGGGTATTCCTTCATTGAACTTTGAAAAGGACCGAGTTTGTGACGCATGTCAATTTGGGAAACAAACTAAATCCTCATTCAAATCAATTAAGGATATCATGTCATCACGTCCATTGGAGCTAATCCACATGGATTTATTTGGCCCAACTCAAACCAAAAGTTTAAGTGGGAGTAGATTTGCTTATGTTTTAGTAGATGATTTTTCGCGTTTTACTTGGGTTTATTTTCTTGAACATAAAAGTCAAACCTTTTCACATTTTCAAGCCTTTAAGAAAAGAGTTGAAAAGGAAAATGGCTCCTCAATAATTAAAATAAGAAGTGATAGAGGAGGTGAGTTCATTAACCTTCCCTTTACCACTTTTTGTGAGGAACATGGAATAAAACATGAACTTTCTTGTCCTAGAACTCCACAACAAAATGGAGTAGTTGAGCGGAAAAATCGTACTTTACAAGAGATGGCTAGGACAATGTTAAATGAATATGGTCTACCACATTATTTGTGGGCCGAGGCCGTTCATACTTCATGTTACATTGCAAATCGTGTTTTCCTATGTAAAAATACTACTAAGACTTCTTATGAGATGTATTTTTCTAGAAAACCTAATGTTTCTTATTTCAAAGTGTTTGGTTGCAAATGTTTTGTTTTAAATACAAATATTAATTTGGGAAAATTTGATGCTAGATCATATGAGGCTATTTTTGTAGGTTACTCAAATACTAGTAAGGCTTATAGAGTCTTCAATAGGTCAACTTTGACTATTGAGGAATCTATTCATGTTAAATTTGAGGAATCTAACAAGTTTGTTAAGAATTGTGTAGAAATTGATGCTTTAGATGAAGGTTTGGAGAAAGTGACCTTGGAGGATGCTTCTACCATGGGAGACAAGCCAAAGGATGGTGATGGAAGTGAAGCCAAAGTGGAAGAGGCTCAAGGAAATGAACATCGAGCAAATGAAAAGGAGCACTCTCAACCACTACCAAAGGATTGGAGATTCAATCCTCATCATCCCAAGGACCTCGTCATAGGTGAAGTATCAAAAGGGGTAACCACTCGCTCTAAGATTCAAGATTTTTGTGGTAATTTTGCTTTTATTTCACACATAGAACCTAAAAATGTCCTCGAGGCCGAGGCCGATTCATATTGGTTGCTTGCAATGCAAGAGGAGCTCAATCAATTTGAGCGCAATCAAGTTTGGCACCTTGTTCCTAGGCCCCAAGATAGACCAACTATTGGCACTAAATGGATCTTTAAGAACAAGTTGGATGAATCGGGTAATGTAGTTAGAAACAAGGCTAGGTTAGTTGCCCAAGGTTACACTCAAATCGAAGGGATCGATTTTGAAGAAACCTTTGCACCCGTAGCACGGCTCGAAGCCATACGGATGACCTTAGCATATGCCTCATTTAAAGATTTTAAGTTATTTCAAATGGATGTAAAGAGTGCCATTCTTAATGGTTATATTGATGAGGAGGTGTATGTTGAACAACCCCCCGGGTTTGTTGATCCTACACACCCTAATTATGTTTATAAATTAGATAAAGCACTTTATGGTTTAAAACAAGCCCCTAGGGCTTGGTATGAAAGATTGTCTTCATTTTTGATTTCAAATGATTTTAAGAAAGGAAAAGTTGATAAAACATTATTTACCAAACATATAGATCAAGATATCCTCATAGTTCAAATTTATGTTGATGACATTATTTTTGGATCTACTAATGTTTCACTTTGCAAGAATTTTGAATCATGCATGAAAAGGGAATTTGAGATGTCTATGATGGGGGAGCTCAACTTCTTCCTTGGACTTCAAATCAAGCAACGTAGTGATGGGACATTCATCAACCAAGCCAAGTACACCAAAGAACTCATCAAGAGGTTCGGGCTTGAAGGATCCAAAGTAGCAAAGACTCCCATGGCAACCACTACGAAACTTGACAAGGACGAACAAGGTAAGGAAGTAGACATCAAATTATTTCGTAGCATGATTGGTAGTTTACTCTATCTTACGGCTAGTGGGCCGGATATAATGTTTTCCGTATGTTTATGTGCACGTTTTCAATCATGTCCTAAGGAATCACACTTAATAGCGGTAAAACGCATAATTAGGTATCTTAAGGGCACAATTGATTTAGGTTTGTGGTATCCGAAAACTAACCAATTTACCATGACTAGTTATTCGGATGCCGACTATGCCGGTTGTAGGGTAGATAGGAAGAGCACAAGTGGCACTTGCCAATTCTTGGGCAATTGTCTTGTGTCTTGGTCTTCCAAAAAGCAAAATAGTGTAGCCCTTTCAACCGCCGAGGCGGAGTATGTAGCAGCCGGAGCTTGTTGTGCACAAGTACTCTGGATGAAACATACTCTTCTCGATTTTGATTTACATTTTGATCATGTTAAGATTTATTGTGATAATACTAGTGCTATTCACATGACCAAAAATGCTAATCAACATAGTAAAACCAAACATATAGACATTAGATATCACTTTCTTAGAGATCACTTTGAAAAAGGTGACATAGATATTGATTTTGTTTCTACCGATTTTCAACTTGCGGATATTTTCACAAAACCTTTGGATTATGCAAGATTTTCATTTATTTGTGGTGAATTGAATGTATGTAAAATTGATACTTAAAATATCTTGTTTGTTTTGTTTTGGTTTCTAATATGTTTGTTTTGTTTTGGTTTCTAATATGTTTGTTTTGTTTTGTCTTAAATTTTTTTAACCCTTTTTGATGTATGACAAAAAGGGGGAGAAAAATATATGAGTTTGGAAGTTTGGAGAAATATACTAGTTTGCTTTAATATTTGTTTCTTGTTGAAGTTTTCATTTATGGTGACTTTGTTTTAAAAAAAAAATGCTTTTTGTATGCTTACATAGTTTTTCATATTCATGTTAAATACATAGCATTGTTTAAGGGGGAGCTTTCCAAGCTCTTTCCTCTTTTTATTTGTTTAATAACTCATATGTTTTGTCATCATCAAAAAGGGGGAGATTGTTGGCCCAAGGTTACAATCAACCCATGTTTAGTGTATTTTGATGATTACAAAACATATTAGTTATTTGTACTAATATTATTTGTTGTTTAAGTGTGTTTCAGGTTTATTATCATACTAGAAGTACTCTCACTCATATACAAAGTTTTGGACTCAAATACAAGCTATTGGACTCAAGACAAGTCAAATTGGGCTCAAATTGCAATATTGAAGATCAAGAGAAGATAGCTCAAGTTGAAGTCTTGAAGACCTGTGTAGTTTGTAAGTTTAGTTTTGTAAAGATAGAATATGTGAAATTTGGCTCTAGGATTTGCACACACATTTGTTTTGTATGTTTCTATGTTTTCAAAATATTTATTTCTAGGTTTATGCCTTAGTTTATACATACATGTACCCTAAGCTTTACATCTTCAAAAACTTGTTTAAATACATGTATATAAACTATTTTCAGCATAAACTTAGCTTCAGATTTTTAAAGATTTTATACAAATTTTCCATCTTAAAATCTGCCCAGAAAAACTATTTTCCAGGCAGACCGGTCGACCGGCCCAGTCGACCGGCTGCTGTGCCCGGACATGCACAGGTTGTGCATGTCTGTCGGTCGACCGGACCTATATACCGGTCGACCGAAAACAGACGTTTGCTCTCTGTATCTTTCCGGTCGACTGGGTCGGTCGACCGGTAGAAGGAAACTGTGTTTCCTCTCTTGTGATCGGTCGACCGGCAGTCGACCGGAGCCACAACGGCTCTTTTGCCAGCAGAGTCCCGGTCGACCGGCAGTCGACCGGTAGGCCTGCAACACCTCCAACGGCTCTTTCCTCTTTGGGCTGTTCTGAAAATCTGTTTTATTTTCTGTTTTAACAGACTTTTTAGAGGGTTGTTGGGGTGCTTTTGCAGGTGATATTAGCTGGAAAAATCAGAGTTTTTAACCTATTCTCTCCCTATAAATAGTGGGAAATAGGCCTTAGTTATTGACCAAGAAAAATACAAGTTTTCATAGTTTTTCAAGAGAAAGAGAAAAATAGTTTAAAGCTTTCATTTCCATTCTTTTAAGTTTGATTTTCAGTTGTTGTTTGATTCTTAATATCACTCTACAACTGAAGCTTTTCTCACAAACACTTCATTGAGCCAAAAATTTCATATTCTTTCTATAGGTGAAGTTGTAAAAGTGTGAGAGTGTTTGTAAAAGAGAAAGAGTGTTGTGGTCTAGTTGAGATCACCAATTTGTAATCCTTTGTTCTTGTGGAGACAAGTTCCTAAGGGGAATTTCTTTGTAAGGTGAAGCTACGGGCTTGAGGTCTTTGGAGGCCTAACTTGTACGGGATCCTAAGGGGATAGTGGAAACCCTTCACGGAGGTGAAGGCGGGGACTAGAGCTACGGGCTCGAACCTCGAAACAAATCACTTTGTTTGCGATTGGCTTGGCGTTCTTCTTGCTTAATTTCTTGCTTTAAATTACTTCCAATCTATTGCTTGTGAACTAACTTTTATTTGTGTTATCCATACTTGTTTATTTTACTTGCTTTCAATATTTCTTGCTATATTTCTTGTGTGCATTTCATCATCGCATTTCATACTTGGAATTGTTCGATCACACCTCAATACAACACGGTTGCATTGCGCACCTCTAACCCATTTAAGGGGAATTGGGAGGAAGGAGTTCAGAACCTCGCAAGGGGTATTCGGCTCTTAGTCGTGTTTTGAGAGATCGTTGCATCACTCACTTAAGTTAAATTTAAAAAGAGCATTAGATTAGCAATTACACCTATTCACCCCCCTCTAGGTGTATTTCACATGCATGTAATGTAAAAGCATATGAAAAAAAAATATACATGATAAGAGTGAACAACATGCCAACAAGAAATAAATAATAGCTAAATAAGTCAGCGATATAATCAAAGGTACCTCAGGTCATGAATATAATCAATGTCTATAATAACATGCAAGTCAGAATGTCAAGTTCAGTTTATAGTATCAATATAAGGATTCAGTTTTCATTATTAAATTATGTCAGTGAACACCAATTGCCACATGTAATAGACGCATCCCATACTACGCCTATTACACGTGACAATCGAGGTCCTCAGTTATTGAAACTGATCGGTTGGAGACATTGTCTGTGTTTTAGGTGGGTCCCGTGCATACCCGGGACCACGGCCCAGACTCCTGGCGCTGAACCAGGACCTACCGCAAGGTAGTCAGGAATAAACAGGAACAGGTACATGTATAACATGTATAACATGAACAGGAAACATGACGGGGTGCCAGTCACCCCACGGGAACCCTGCAGTGGAACCCTCTTTCGGCTGCGCAACCTAAATCCTAGGTCCACCCAAAATACAGACGCTGTCTCCTCCATCAATCTCCCCAATCTCAGTGTAAGTTATTTAATTTAGTTGTCAGGATTATTAATGTACATGTTACCTAAATCTACTGGGATAACTCGATAATGGTGACAGTAACAACATAGCAGTGAAATCGTGATACATGTATAACAGGATATATATGGCGGTGAACATGATAAACAGGATGAGGTTGTTACCGTCTAATAACATTTTTCCCAGTAGTTGGATAACATGAACTTGGTGGTCATAAATGTCATTCAGGTGAGTCTTAGTGGTAAAGTCCTAACCGGTGTCATGTAATGATCAAGGAGGCCATTTATCAATAACAAATGTGCTAAATTGCATACAGGAATGCATAAACATGCTACAAATAGTACGTGCAGGTAATTCATGAAATCATAAAATTTCTAAGTACTAGCACATTAGTTTAAACAACATAATTAGATAAGTAGATAAAATCCTTCCTCACAAGAATTCTTGTGAGCTGAAGGAGGAAAAAGCACTCACCTGCGGTAGATCTCAATCCAAGGCACTGCAAATCCTAGAATCCCGAAAAATCTACACAATTTATTTCAATAGAAATTGTTAGGATCTTTTATTTATTTAATCCTTATTAATTAACTTAAGGTTGGGAGTATGATCCTATGAATTACATGAACTTAATAGGTTAAATTTACTAAATTTTAAATTCTCTATTGTTGAGTTTTTAAAACTTGTTAACATTAATTTTCTTAACGGGTTCGAATTTACCATTTAACAAAACCGACTTTAAAGGGAGTAATTTAATTTAATTTATTTTTCTATTCTTCTGAAAATTTTCTCATGAAAAGTAGAGACAGTGCAGATTGTTAGTTATATTTTTCTCTATTTTCTGATATTTTTAAATAATTATTTTCATTATTATTCTGCAGGTTAACAAGTCTGAAATTTACTGTTAGGTCGGATTTTGTTGTGCAGGTGTGGATCCACAAGGGTACAGCCCATACAAAAAAAAAACTGGGCTGAAACAGGCTGTGGGCCTCTGTTAATAATTTTTTTTTCCCCTAAATGAGCCCAACCCGGGCCTGCAAGGCCCAGGCTAGGCCAGGCCCTGGCCATCCTGGCCAGGCCGGCCAGGCCCTGCACAGCAGGGCACAGCCCTGCTGTGCAGTGTAGCGCCTGCTCTCGACTTGGCCGAGAGCAGGTGCAGAATTTTTTTTTTTTTTATACTTACAGAAATAAATTATGATTCTTAACAAATTAAATGGTACATTAGTAATCTATCTTCATAAGATTGACAGCATTGTGAAATGCCGCCAGGAATTGGATGAAAGCAACAAAGAAACCATATATTATTTTAACTGATACCAACATATGTAGACTTAATATTTTAAAAAGTGTAACTCTTAGTTTTATGACAGGATGTGGAAAGTTAAATCCAACATTTCATGGTTCGAAATTATTAATGAGAATCCTCATAAAATTCTAACTGAAATTGAAAATTCGAAAGCACAGGAACCTTAAAATGTTGGGAATATCTTGTATGCATTTTATCTCTTAGTTTTCAAAAAAAAAATTTTAACTAAATAAAGGGAATATTTGGTTTGGATCTCCATATGATTCTATTTTGTATGAACCACCTAAATGTCATTATTAGATATTAGATAAAACAAGTGCCTCTGCTTAAAGCCAGTATCATGAGCAACAAACATTATCAAGTGTTTCCCACGGAATGGAATGGGATGTCACAAGAGCTTCTAGTATGTATCAATCTTTTTTTTTTTTCTTGTTCCTGTCAATCTAGCATAACCTTGGATTCTGGATGATTTATTCCAAATGATTTTATAGTTGACAGGAAAAAGAAAGAACCTTTATGCCAAAAAGATGCAATAGAACAAACATTTTCAACTACCAGCCTTGTTGTTGTGTGGAACAATGTGAGTTACATGAGCTTAAAATTAAGAAATCCTCATTGATTTGGTCACTCATAATTTTATACCAATAAGGGAAAAAGAGGGGTATTTTGTTGTTAATGGTGATATATGTTCTGAAATAAAAATAGACTCAAATACCAACTATTATAGCCAATTTCTTTTCTGAAGTCATTAGGGCAAATATCCATACAAATTCATACTATTCTTATTATTATGAATTTTCAGTTTCATAAAAAGTACTTTAAATCATGATATGTTATTAAGATTTAATTCGTAAAAATTAAACATTTACTTACTTGGATTTAGCCTGCTTCTCAATCTCCACGCCTCCTTCTCAATCTCCACGCCTCGGAACCGTTCTCTGTCACGATCAACTCCAAATTCAAATCCAACTCTAAGGGGTGAAGAAGATGAGAATGATGGGCTAGGAGTTCTTTCTGCTTGTCGTTCTTTTATTTTTAACGGAGGAAGAGAAGAAAGTTACGGATAAAATCTTTTAAGATTTTAGCAATCAGGTTGTTAAGATGTGAATCTAGGTTGTTAGGATAAGAGATCCCTAAAGATCTCTTGAGATCTTACTGTTAGATATTTAAATCTTAAATTTGACCTTGGGTTGTTTAAAATAATTTAGCTCTCCTATTTAAGCACACGCCAATGTGGCATTATGGTTAAGGCATGAGGATTAAGTACAAAGGAACAGAGTTCGAAACTTGGTATAAACATATATATATATATATTTATTTATTTATTTATTTATTTATTTTTTCATTATTGGCAAAAAAATAAGAGTATTACATTCTACCCACCTAATAAGAAAATTTCGTCCTCGAAATTTAAATTCAGGCGGGGAAAGAAAAAAATACCTAATCATCACGGAAAAGGTGGGAATAGCTATCGCGGATGACATCTTCCCGCTCCCATGTTGCTTCTCCTGGAGGTCGATTTCCCCAAGATACTAGAACAAGTGGAATAGTCTGCTTCTTCAATTCCTTGGTAGTCCGATCTAGGATAACCGTAGGCCTCTCAGTGTAGGATAGGTCTGGTCTAAGTTTCAACTCAGAATGATCTACCACATGACTGTCATCTCGGATATACCTCCTCAGCTGAGAAACATGGAAGACATCATGCACGCCATCTAAAGATGGGGGCAACGCTAGTCTATAAGCCACCGCTCCCACTCGCTCCAAAATCTCAAAAGGTCCAATAAACCTGGGACTCAGCTTCCCTCTGCTGTCGAACCTGATCACTCCCCTCGTTGGTGATATCTTTAAGAATACTTTATCTCCAATCTCAAATTCCAGTGGCCTTCTGTCCAGATCTGCCCATTTCTTCTGTCTATCCTGAGCTGTCTTGAGGCGTTCTCTGATAATCTTAACTTTCTCCACTGTCTGAGTTATGATCTCCGGTCCCAGTAGCCGCCTATCACCAACGTCGTCCCAACACAAAGGAGATTTGCATTTCCTTCCATACAAGGCTTCAAAAGGTGCCATCTTGATACTAGCCTGGTAGCTGTTGTTATAAGCAAACTTCGTCAAGTGTAAATGATCCTCCCAAGATCCCTTGAAATCAAGCATGCATGCCCTCAACATGTCTTCGAGAATCTGAATCGTCCGTTCAGATTGTCCATCAGTCTGCGGATGATATGCAGTGCTGAACTTCAAGTGGGTCCCCAAACTTTCCTGAAGACTCCTCCAAAAGTGGGACAGGAATCTAGTGTCTCTGTCAGATACTATGCTAACTGGCACACCATGAAGTCTCACTACCTCCTGCATGTACTTCTCCGCTAACAACTCGGTAGACTGACCCAGTCTGAAAGGAATGAAGTGTGTTGATTTCGTGAGACGATCCACTATGACCCATACTGCATTATTTCCCTTCTGGCTGCGAGGTAAGGCAGTGACGAAGTCCATAGTAATGTGCTCCCACTTCCATTCCGGAATCGGTAGAGGTTGAAGTAGTCCAGCTGTCCTCTGATGTTCAGCCTTCACTTGTTGACACACCAAACACTTCGCCACATACCGAGCAATCTCCCTTTTCATTCCATGCCACAAGAACTGCTGCTTCAGGTCTTGGTACATCTTCGTCCCCCCTGGATGTATGGAATAAGCCGAGCTATGGGCCTCAGCTAACACTTCTTGCCGAATCTCTCCCTTCGGCACACAAATTCTGTTGCCGAAACGGAGCGTTCCATCCACATAGATCTGCATATCTGACCTCAATTCAGCTTTCACTTACTCCCTGAATTCTTGTAACTTGGGGTCTCTGTCCTGTGCTTCCCTGATCTTCTCCAATAAGGTTGGTTGAATCTGTATAACCATCAATTTCCCAGGAGATATTGCTCTTCGTATCACCATCAGGTCCATCCGTCTCATCTCCTCGAATAATTCCTTCTGTTGAGTGATCTGCATTGCCATAGAAGCTTCGGGCTTTCTGCTCAAGACATCAGGTACTACATTGATCTTCCCAGGGTGATACTGTAGATCAATATCGTAATCTGCCATCAACTCTAACCATCTCCTTTGCCTCATGTTTAGCTCCTTTTGAGTGAAGATATACTTCTAACTCTTGTGATCAGTGTATATCAACACTTGATCTCCCAACAGATAGTGCCTCCAAATCTTTAAGGCAAAAATGACTGCTGCAAGTTCTAGATCATGTGTAGGATAATTCTTCTCATGACGCTTAAGCTGTCTGGACGCATAAGCTATCACATGACCATGCTGCATTAGCACACACCCCAAACCTCGCCCTGACGCGTCACTGTATATGACCATACCTCCAGTCCCGTCAGGCATCTTCAAAACTGGGGCAGTGATCAATCTGTTCTTTAACTCTTCAAAAGCAGCAGCACACTCCGTAGTCCATACATACTTCACTCCCTTCTGAGTAAGCTTGGTTAGAGGCCCTGCAATCCTTGAGAAATCCTGCACAAACCTACGATAATATCCAGCCAGTCCTAGAAAACTTCTGATTTCTGTCGCTGACTTCGGGACGGGCCAATCCTTCACTGTCTGAACCTTACTGGGATCCACCGTTATGCCTTCACCTGAAACAATATGACCAGGGGCGGCTCAACCTCTAGGCAAATGAGGCAGTCGCCTAGGGCCCCCAAATATAATAGGGCCTCCAAAATTATAGTGTAAATTAGTATTTAACTAAAATAAGAAATATAAAATATTGAAATGTTTTTTATTTGTTCAAGTGGGCGCTCTGGAGTGGTTATTGGACATGACTAGAAATTGTGTGGGCTTTGCCTGCGCGAGTTTGAATCCTTTCATCCATGCTTTTTTGATTTTTTTCCCCTCTTCATTTTATATTAACAAGAAAAGCATGAGTTTCTTCCACTTTCCTAAGCTAATATCCTCCACTCCCTATAACTATTTAATTATAATTAAAGAGGAGTCTCTTCCACTTCCTCAGCTGTCTTTTTCACTCTCCCTAACTATTTAATTAAAATTAGAGAATTTTTCAAAATTAAAACTCTCTCTGTGCAGCCTCGCTCTTCACCCCCATCGTCCAGACCTCAGACTGACGGCAGGGCCTGCAACTGCTCTATAAAAAAAGATACATTAACAAAACTTGAATACAAAAACTTAATTAAAAATTTTGCCTCTTAAAAATCTAGAAGAATTATTTTTCAATAAAATAATAATTAAATAAAAAAATAGTTAATATTAATTACTTTTTAAAGTATATTTTAAAAGGGCCCATTTGAAATTTTCGCCTAAGGTCTCCCTAAAAATTAAGCCGCCCCTGAATATGACCTAGAAAAGCTACACTCTTCAGCCAGAACTCACATTTGCTCAGTTTGGCGTAAAGCTTTTCCCGTCGAAGGGTCTGCAACACAATCCTCAAGTGCTCTGCATGTTCTTCTTCATCCTTGGAATAAATCAGGATATCATCTATGAATATTACTACAAATTTATCCAGAAATGAAGAGAATACCCGATTTATCAAGTCCATAAAAATTGCTGGGGCATTGGTCACTCCAAATGGCATAACTAGGAACTCGTAATGACCATAACGAGTCCTAAAAGCCGTTTTCGGAATGTCTTCCTTCTTCACCTTCAGTTGATGATATCCAGAACGAAGGTCCAACTTCGAGAACACCTTAGCTCCACAAAGTTGATCGAATAGGTCATCAATCCTGGACAAAGGATATTTGTTCTTGATGGTGACCTTGTTCAAGTCGCGATAGTCAATGCACATCCTCCTGCTGCCATCCTTCTTCTTCACCAACAACACCGGAGCTCCCCACGTTGAAACACTAGGTCTGATAAATCCTTTATCTGAGTACTCTTGTAACTGCTTCTTCAGCTCTGCAAGCTCCACGGGCGCCATCCGATACGGTGCCTTAGAGATTGGGGCCGTACCGGGAATGACATCTATGGAAAACTCTAGGACTCGGTCTGGCGGCAATCCGGGTAAGTCTTCTGGGAATACATCTAAAAATTCTTCCACCACTGGCTTCGGCATCTCCTCGGCTTCTGTGATGACGCAATCTCCTTGATGCCTCTGTCTGGATGCCTTAGATTCTCCAACAAACTGAAACTCTGGTTGATGCGGAATTCGGAATATTACACTCTTATTCCGACAATCAATTACCGCATGATACTTGCTAAGTCATGTCATACCCAAGATCACATCGTATCCCCCAGTGTTTATCATAAACATGTCTGCACTAAAGTCCCTTCCATAAATCACTACAGAACAAGATTTGCATAATCTACTAGTAGTTATGATCCCATTTCCCGTACTAATCTCCCATGGAGTATCCATTTCATAACAGGGTATAGAATGCTTTGTTACGAAACTAGTAGATATATAGCAATGTGAAGCACCAGAATCAAATAATGATATGACTGGAACTGAATAAACCAGAATGGTACCTGCCACCACCTCCTCTGATGCCTCTGCCTCTTCTGCAGTCAAATTGAAAGCCTGGCCTCTCCCACGACCTGCTCCTGCCCTCCTCTGGGACTGTCTGTACATCTGTCGTGGTAGAGGCAAAGGAACTCCTCTACCTGCAGGTGCTGGATTCCTTTTGGCCGCTTCTGATGCTGGAGCAACGGTCACGATACTCCTTTGATCTTTGAACGGACAGTTCATTAGTTGATGATCTTTAGCTCCACAAGCCAAGCATAGTCTGTTCGCCCTTCTGCACTCCCCTCGATGATGCCCCGGTAGCTGACAAAATCCGCAAACAATTGTCCGCGGAGAAGAAGTAAACTGTTGCTTGTTATATGGAGCTCCGCCGAATCTGGATGTAGGTCTCTTAATCACCTGGTCAAAGGGACGCTTCAGCGGCCTTGCCTGCGCCTTGCTCTTATTTTCCTTCTCTACCACCTGCTCCAAGCTACGGGCAGCACTGAGAACCTGAGAGTAAGTCCTCAACGGCTGTGTGACCAAGAACTTCTGAATATCCAACCTCAGACCTTGCTAGAAACAGTTAGCCCGATCTTCCTCCTTTGCCACCATGTATGGAGCGACGCGGCTCAACCTTAAGAATTCCGCAGCGTACTCATCAATGCTTCGACTCCCCTGTTGCAGGTTGATGAACTGTTGTTCCATTTCCCTTCTAGCTGTCTTGGGAAAGAACCTCTCATAAAAGCTGTCCATGAATTGCTCCCAAGCGATTGGTGGCTCCAACCGCTCTTCCTCTGCAAGCCACCATGTTCGAGCCACGTCTGTCAGCTGAATCTTGACTACCTCGACTTGCTCGTCCATGGGAATACGAGCTGCAGTTAAGAGATTTGTCATATCAACCAACCACTGTTCCGCATCCAACGGCTTTTCAGTACCGGCAAAGGTGGCCGGCTGTAACCTCCTGAAGTCGGAGATGTTGCCGGGCTTTGGTTCCCGAGGTGCCGTTGACCTCTCTATGGCCGCTGTGGCCGTCTGTTGAGCTGCCAACAATCCATCTCGAAGGAGTGCTGTCTGTTCCTGTTGAGACTCCATCATACCACGGAGCACTCCCATCAAATCAGTGGCCTCATTATGAGCAGCAATACGGGAGGAGGGAGGTCGTTGGGCCATTGCTCTGGAACAATCAAAATAAAATTTAGGAAAAATATATAGATATGCTTTCAATATACCATAAACATTATTGTACTTGTAGCTGGAGTGTATGATTTTTAACATTGCCGGTAAGAGCTTGGCTATTAACTTAATTATACACCCTAAATATAACCTGGCTCTGATACCAAGAAAATCCTGTCACGCCCCGCTTCTCAAAATACACAAAATGGGTACGTGACAAGAGTCGGCGACGTATTTTCAATTAAAATACGCTAAGCCTCAATGTATTAAATCAAAACATAAAGTTCACAATTTATTCCAGCATTCAAAAGAAAGTACAATAATGTCTCGAAGGTTCACTTATCAAAAACATAACAAGAATAAAAGCAAAAATACTAAAAGTCCTCACGAACTGAACTGCGGATGGTATACTGAAGATCTGCAACGCGCTCAAAGTACTCCTGGTCCTGCAATGTGCTCAGATCTGGATCTGAGCATAGCAAACTCAGGGTCGTCAATAAGCGACCTAGTGAGTGGTAAAATAAAAAGGGGAAGATGCACATGCATGTAATGTAAAAGCATATGAAAAGAAAATATACATGATAAGAGTGAACAACATGCCAACAAGAAATAAATAATAGCTAAATAAGTCAACGATATAATCAAAGGTACCTCAGGTCATGAATATAATCAATGTCTATAATAACATGCAAGTCAGAATGTCAAGTTCAGTTTATAGTATCAATATAAGGATTCAGTTTTCATTATTAAATTATGTCAGCGAACACCAATTGCCACATGTAATAGACGCATCCCATACTACGCCTATTACACGTGCCAATCGAGATCCTCAGTTATTGAAACTGATCGGTTGGAGACATTGTCTGTGTTTTAGGTGGGTCCCGTGCATACCCGGGACCACGGCCCAGACTCCTGGCGCTGAACCAGGACCTACCGCAAGGTAGTCAGGAACATGTAAACAGGAACAGGTACATGTATAACATGTATAACATGAACAGGAAACATGACGGGGTGCCAGTCACCCCACGGGAACCCTGCAGTGGAACCCTCTTTCGGCTGCGCAAACTAAATCCTAGGTCCACCCAAAATACAGACGTTGTCTCCTCCATCAATCTCCCAATCCCAGTGTAAGTTATTTAATTTAGTTGTCAGGATTATTAATGTACATGTTACCTAAATCTACTGGGATAACTCGGTAATGGTGACAGTAACAACATAGCAGTGAAATCGTGATACATGTATAACAGGATATATATGGCGGTGAACATGATAAACAGGATGAGGTTGTTACCGTCTAATAACATTTTTCCCAGTAGTTGGATAACATGAACTTGGTGGTCATAAATGTCATTCAGGTGAGTCTTAGTGGTAAAGTCCTAACCGGTGTCATGTAATGATCAAGGAGGCCATTTATCAATAACAAATGTGCTAAATTGCATACAGGAATGCATAAACATGCTACAAATAGTACGTGCAGGTAATTCATGAAATCATAAAATTTCTAAGTACTAGCACATTAGTTTAAACAACATAATTAGATAAGTAGATAAAATCCTTCCTCACAAGAATTCTTGTGAGCTGAAGGAGGAAAAAGCACTCACCTGCGGTAGATCTCAATCCAAGGCACTGCAAATCCTAGAATCTCGGAAAATCTACACAATTTATTTTAATAGAAATTGTTAGGATCTTTTATTTATTTAATCCTTATTAATTAACTTAAGGTTGGGAGTATGATCCTATGAATTACATGAACTTAATAGGTTAAATTTACTAAATTTTAAATTCTCTATTGTTGAGTTTTTAAAACTTGTTAACATTAATTTTCTTAACGGGTTCGAATTTATCATTTAACAAAACCGACTTTAAAGGGAGTAATTTAATTTAATTTATTTTTCTATTCTTCTGAAAATTTTCTCATGAAAAGTAGAGACAGTGCAGATTGTTAGTTATATTTTTCTCTATTTTTCTGATATTTTTAACTAATTATTTTAATTATTATTCTGCAGGTTAACAAGTCTGAAATTTACTGTTGGGTCGGATTTTGTTGTGCAGGTGTGGATCCACAAGGGTACAGCCCATACAAAAAAAAACTGGGCTGAAACAGGCTGTGGGCCTCTGTTAATAATTTTTTTTCCCTAAATGAGCCCAACCCGGGCCTGCAAGGCCCAGGCTAGGCCAGGCCCTGGCCATCCTGGCCAGGCCGGCTAGGCCCTGCACAGCAGGGCACAGCCCTGCTGTGCAGTGTAGCGCCTGCTCTCGACTTGGCCGAGAGCAGGTGCAGAATTTTTTTTTTTTTTATACTTACAGAAATAAATTATGATTCTTAACAAATTAAATGGTACATTAGTAATCTATCTTCATAAGATTGACAGCATTGTGAAATGCCGCCAGGAATTGGATGAAAGCAACAAAGAAACCATATATTATTTTAACTGATACCAACATATGTAGACTTAATATTTTAAAAGTGTAACTCTTAGTTTTATGACAGGATGTGGAAAGTTAAATCCAACATTTCATGGTTCGAAATTATTAATGAGAATCCTCATAAAATTCTAACTGAAATTGAAAATTCGAAAGCACAGGAACCTTCAAATGTTGGGAATATCTTGTATGCATTT
Source organism: Agave tequilana (assembly GCA_038442645.1). Lineage (NCBI taxonomy): Eukaryota > Viridiplantae > Streptophyta > Magnoliopsida > Asparagales > Asparagaceae > Agave > Agave tequilana. The sequence continues at coordinate 62,801 of JAVJIF010031709.1, forward strand.
TATCTCTTAGTTTCAAAAAAAAAAATTTTAACTAAATAAAGGGAATATTTGGTTTGGATCTCCATATGATTCTATTTTGTATGAACCACCTAAATGTCATTATTAGATATTAGATAAAACAAGTGCCTCTGCTTAAAGCCGGTATCATGAGCAACAAACATTATCAAGTGTTTCCCACGGAATGGAATGGGATGTCACAAGAGCTTCTAGTATGTATCAATCTTTTTTTTTTTTTTCTGGTTCCTGTCAATCTAGTATAACCTTGGATTCTGGATGATTTATTCCAAATGATTTTATAGTTGACAGGAAAAAGAAAGAACCTTTATGCCAAAAAGATGCAATAGAACAAACATTTTCAACTACCAGCCTTGTTGTTGTGTGGAACAATGTGAGTTACATGAGCTTAAAATTAAGAAATCCTCATTGATTTGGTCACTCATAATTTTATACCAATAAGGGAAAAAGAGGGGTATTTTGTTGTTAATGGTGATATATGTTCTGAAATAAAAATAGACTCAAATACCAACTATTATAGCCAATTTCTTTTCTGAAGTCATTAGGGCAAATATCCATACAAATTCATACTATTCTTATTATTATGAATTTTCAGTTTCATAAAAAGTACTTTAATCATGATATGTTATTAAGATTTAATTCGTAAAAATTAAACATTTACTTACTTGGATTTAGCCTGCATCTCAATCTCCACGCCTCCTTCTCAATCTCCACGCCTCGGAACCGTTCTCTGTCACGATCAACTCCAAATCCAAATCCAACTCTAAGGGGTGAAGAGGATGAGAATGATGGGCTAGGAGTTCTTTCTGCTTGTCGTTCTTTTATTTTTTAACGGAGGAAGAGAAGAAAGTTACGGATAAAATCTTTTAAGATTTTAGCAATCAGGTTGTTAAGATGTGAATCTAGGTTGTTAGGATAAGAGATCCCTAAAGATCTCTTGAGATCTTACTGTTAGATATTTAAATCTTAAATTTGACCTTGGGTTGTTTAAAATAATTTAGCTCTCCTACTTAACCACACGCCAATGTGGCATTATGGTTAAGGCATGAGGATTAAGTACAAAGGAACCGAGTTTGAAACTTGGTATAAACATATATATATTTATTTATTTATTTATTTATTTATTTATTTATTTTTTTCATTATTGGCAAAAAAATAAGAGTATTACAGTGTGGGTTAGAGCTTGTTTGGTTGTCGTAACTGACCGTAATTCGTAAGTCATAATTAGTAAAGTCTTTTATAGTTGTAAATGAGTTACATGCATGTAACCTTTATGGTGTTTGGTTGGTAATATAAAGTTGTAAGTGGAAAAGTGTATTGTGTTTTACGGTGTTTGGTTGTCGTAATGTGTAAGTCGTAAGTGAAAAAGTTGATCACAAAATTAACTATTTGATGATTTAAAAAGTTTTAATATTGCAAATAAATATTAAAAATGCTAAATATTTAAAAAAATTAATATTAACATTAAAAAAATACAAATTTGCATGACCACAAAATTAACTGTAACTGAGCTGTAAGTGAGTGGTAATTGGGTTGCAAGTGAGTGGTAATTGGGTTGTGTAAGTCTTTTACGAATTACGGTCCAAACAAACGTCATAGTTGTAACTGGGTTGTAAGTCATTTACAAATTACGAACTTTTACGCGAAACAAACGGCCCCTTAGTATGGTGAAGCTTTGAATTTGATTGCAACTATATCCTAAAAAGATTTACTAAATAACAACCATAGCAAGGGGGTTGCCTCCCCTTAGTGAAAATCTCAAGAAGATATGGTTTCAGTAATCAAAATTTAATTACTGATAGGAAATCTTGGACATCTTCTTATTATATATAGTCTTTGATTAGCTTATCAAAGGTTTGAAGCTAACCTGAAGACTCTGTCCATCTCTTCAGTCTTCACTCTGCTGAAATGGCGAGCGCGCCTCTACCCCTCTCCATTCTCATCGTTGTGTTGCTCCTATCCCTTAGCTCTGGTAAAATCTTGATATTCTCATGCCGCTCTCCAAGTTATTCTACATTATTTCTACGAAGCTACGCAATCCAAAATCTTTTCCAGTTCTTCTCGTAATAGGATCCATCTTGCACAATTCTAATAAATCACTGCATATTTGAAGATGTTTGATTGATGTTACGAATGAAATATTTACATGAACTCGCGAGCTGAGCATATGTTTTTCTTTTAAACTTGTAGGTGGAAGCATGAACCTGGACGGGGGAATGGTATTTCCAACATCCTTAGTTTGTGTAGATTTCTGACTTATATCTGTCCAAAGATATTTCAGTTTCATGTAAAAGAAGTTTGAACATTTCTCTTGTGCAAACAGAAGTTTGAAATGTCAGATATGGTTGTTTAGATCTATGTGCTTTAATATGCAGGGGATGTGGTGTGTGGCGAAGCCCTCGGCTAATGATACAATTCTTCAGTCTAATATCGACTTCGCCTGTTCACACGTTGATTGCAGTTCTCTCCAAGAGGGTGGCCCTTGCTTCGGACCCAACACTCTCATATCTCATGCCTCAGTGGCCATGAACCTTTATTATGCAGCTAATGGCAAGACTTACTTGAACTGTTTATTCAGGGACTCTGGTCTCATTACCGTTACTGATCCAAGTATGTATATACACTCACCTCTAACAACTAGAGGATCGACCAAATTCTTTGTATGATTTTATAATTATTCGTATGTTTATTTGATCGATTTGGTGATGATATATCTAAGAGATACTCTCATGTTTGCAGGTTTTGACAACTGCAAGTATTCATAAGTGGAGTTCTGTGTCACCGATCCTCTGCTGTCTTCAAGTTGTGTGATGAATAGAGAGAAGAACAATAATGTGTGCCTGGTGTTCTCTTTGAATAAAATTAACTCAAAACTGTTTCTCTTGGTTATACAAGATTTTATACAAATAGAGACCTAGAGCTCTTTCCAGATTCTTAATATGAAGCACCTCATTATGTTTCTTTTAACATATTTTTCTCTGACATTTATAAACACCATCAATAATTAACAAAGCCCTCATCTCCAACAATTAATAATTATCAAGCAACCGATTGTACTCCTTACAAAGGGAAAACAAGCAAATAAAATAAACACTAGATTGATAGTATCAGCAAAATTCATCTCCAAACACACATCAAATCTAAGCTTATCAGCAAAATTCATCTCCGCCATATCAACCATCGATCTATTGGAAACACTTGTCCAAAGTGAAATGAAAAACAAAGCATAGATAGCATCAAGCCTAGTTGAATAAATCTCAGGCCTTCTGCTTAATGTCATGTGTATTCACTATCCTCTCCGGTGGAAGCCCTGAGACCTCAGCAAAGACTTCTGGAAACTCATCCCACACTGGCACTCCCTTCAGAACCTCCGAAGTGGTCATCTGAATCTCCTTCTTAGCAGGCTTCACCTCTCCACTAAACTGGAACTCCGGCTGATGAGGGATTCTGAAATTGATCTTCCTTCCTCTACAGTCAATCACTGCATAGTACTGACTGAGCCAGGTCATGCCTAAGATTACGTCGTACCCTTTGGTGTCTAGTACGAGCATATCTATGGCCAAGGTCTTCCCACAAAGTTCCACTGGGCAGTCAGCACAAACTCTAGAAGATATAACTACCCCATTCCCGGTACTTATCTCCCACTTGTGGTCTAAAGCCTTAACAGGTATGGAATGAACAGCCACAAAATGGTCGGAGATATAACAGTGGGATGCACCCGAATCGAAGAGAGCGAGAACAGGTATAGAATGAACTCTGATGTTACCTGTAATCACCTCCTCTGAAGCCTCAGCCTCCTCTGCTTCAGGTTGTAGGCCTGACCTCTGCCACGCCCTGCTGCTGTCCGGGCTCCTCTCTGCACTGGGCGAGCAACATGCGGTGGAGGAAGGGGAAGAGCTCTCCTCACCACTGGTCCCTGGTGCCTCTGCCCAACTGGCCCTGGTAGTGCCCTCTGTCCATTCTGCCCTTGAGGTGCCGGCAAGGTTTGATTAGCAAACCCCATTCTCCTGTGAGGACAGGTCTCTACGGCATGGTCTCGTGCTCCACACACCAAACACAATCCATTTGCCCTCCGGCAATCCTGCTGAGAGTGTCCTGGTTTCTGGCAAAAGTTGCAGATAAGACCTGGTCGAGCCATCTGGTAAGGAACTGCTCTGAATGGTTGCCTGGCCTGGACCTTCGCTGCTCTGGATGGTCCTCCTCTATCCACCGGTACAAACGGCCTCTTCATGGCCTGGTCCTTCCTCTGATCTCCTTGCTTCTTCTCAAACCCACGCTCCACCTCTCGAGCGCTGGTGAGAACTTCTGCATAGGTCTTCAGATGATGGGGCATTAGGAACATCTGAATGTCCATTTGCAGACCTTGCTGGAACCGGCTTGCCCTCTTCTCCTCATCTGCTATCATGTACGGGGCGAAGCGACTCAACCTGAGAAATTCTGCAGCATACTCATCTACGGATCTATCCCCCTGTTGAAGCTTGATGAACTGCTCCTCCATGTCCTTCTGAGCAGTGGCGGGAAAGAACCTGCTATAAAAGCTCTTGGAGAATGTATCCCAAGAGATAGGCTTCTTCAAGCGAGCCTCCTCTGCAAGCCACCAAGTCCTGGCTATGTCCTTCAGCTGGATCTTTGCAACCTCCACTTGGTTCTCCTTAGGCACCCTGGCGGCGTTCAGCAGATCGGTGGTGTCTGTTAACCACTGTTCAGCCTCCAATGGCCTCTCGACTCCCGTGAATACGGCCGGCTGTAGCCGTCGGAAGTCTGAGATGTTCCCCGGCTTCTGCTCCTTCGGGGCTGCCAACTCCTGCCTGAGGAGCTCAGTCTGCTGATGCTGATTCTCCATCTGCTGTTGCTGGTTTCCCAGCATAGTCTGAATGATCCTCAGGATATCAGCACCCTCTCCTCCTACGGGTCCATTCGGTACTTGCCCGACATTGTTGCGACCCGAACGTCTCTCCATACCGAAAGGGATAAGATCTGGAATTGGAAACAAAGGGAAGGAGTTTAGGATACGAGGATCGAATCAAGGACGAAGTCAAGAAGGACTATATAACTTTGTACATTGTAGTTGGCATTAGCAAATCACTAGAATTTGCCACTTGGTTGTACTTTTAGGTTTGAGAGCCTAGGCTCTGATACCAACCTGTAACGCCCCGATCCCAAAGATACGGGAACGTCACTGCAACGCATATACGTAGGTCAGATGGTGCCCCCACGTATATACGCTAAGCATAAGTACAACAAGTATCAGAGTACAACACACAGCGTGGTATATTCATATGCCAACTTACAAAAGATAAATACAAAGCTATACAAGTTATGATAAGCAAAATCACTTTACAAGTGTCCTTTATCACAACCCAAGTCCAAAATGAATCCTATATAACCAAAAATACAAAAATGCTCACGAAATGGATGGAGATCCCGTGAACCAAAAGGAAGAGTCTGGCACGAGGACCGGAGCTAATCTGCCTGCTCACTAAAGAAAGCCTGATCTTCGGTGGATGGCTCCACTTCGACCCAGGCCTCGGAATCTGAATATGCAAATCCAAAGGGTCAAGACATATAATAACAAATAAAAGATAGTCAAGTGACATAAGGATCATGAATAGAGGTAATGAAGTTACAATAAATAGCAATGAATAACAAGCGATGTAAACTCAATAAGGTAAGATCATATGCAATGAATCTATAGTTAATGTCTTATTATTATTACTCGTCTTACTGTGATATCTAGCTATGTGATCCAGCGTCCCAGAGCACATAGATCCATATCCTAGTAAAACAAGGTTGTTATTGGAAACAGCGGTTGTATCGACGAACTATGTTTACAGTGGGTCCCGTGCATACCCGGGACCACGGCCCAGGATTGTTCCGTTGCTTGAAGACGGAACCTGCCGCTAGGCTAACAGGAGGGTCTTATGTATGCCCTTGTCATGACAGTAAACAGGAAAGGGAGGAAGCACTCCCCTCGGTCCCCTGGAGTACCGCAGGTAAGACCGGAAAATATAGTGCACAACCTAATACCACTGTAAACACGAACACATATCGATATCCGCATATTTCCCCCGACCCATATGTAAGTTGGTGCTTTTTATGTAAAATTCAAGTGTATCATGCTTAGTTTTAAGAGATGGCATGATAGGTGGTGATATTACTGTTTAACATGTCATGAAACGAGTATATGCAATAATAAGTCATGAGGTAACAAGGGATACATCCATTCAGTAATAAGTCATGTTGTGCCAGTATTGAAGCATGAATAAGCAAGATATAATACACATGTATCAAGTATAAGAACCAGATTCAGAACAGAAATTAACTATGACACACAGTCAGGATTAGTCGACTAGGGGTAAGGGTTAGTCGACTAATACTGGGATACAGAGAGTTAGAATTCTATTTCAGGGAAAGTTAGTCGACTAGGGTAGGAAGGTTAGTCGACTAATAGGGAGTTCTAGTCGACTAATGGACACTTAAGGCGACTAAGTCTGCTGATACAGAAAGTTGGGTTTCTGGTCCAGGAAGGATTAGTCGACTAGGTAAATTTAGGAGTCGACTAATATGGGTTTCCAGAGAGTTTGTTAGTCGACTAATATTTGGGGCAAGTCGACTAATACTGGGTTTTTCCAGAAAACTAAGTTTCAGCTAAGTGTTCTAGTCGACTAGTTCCTATGATGAGTCGACTAATACTGTGAAGAACAGTGAGCAGATCAGAATTTCTGGAAGTGTGTTTGATGGTTCAATTCGTAGTTTTTGGTGACCTAGGTGTACAAGAAGTGTAGATATAAGTATTCTAGGGCTAATACAAGTCTTGGTGAGTGAAATACTCACTTGGGATAGGTTCAATTGTGACTTGATTCAAGGATGAGGATGATGGCTTCACTCCACACTTGTTGTTGAAGCTTGAGGTGAAGAAGTGCTCTTGGAGTTGCCTTGGGCTGGAGGGAAAGGTCTTGAAGTGATCTTGGAGCTAGGGTTCAGTTGTGGAAGGAGGAGATTATGGAGCTTCTCTTCTCTTGTTGAAGTGAAAGAGAGAAAAAGAGTGATTTGCAAATGAATAGGAATTTATAGTTTGGGATTTTTGTAAAGGGGTTGGAAATTGGATAGAAGTGAGGGGTTTTCTTGCAAAAGGAGGGGTGAGGTGAGTGTCCTCTCTTTGGCCACTTGGCCGGCTGTGGGAGAGGGAGAGAGTGAGTGGGGTTAGGTGAAGTGTGAGTGGGAAATGAGGTGGCACATGAGGTGGAAAAGGAATTTTGCAAATTTTGAAAAAATGTCCGAAATTCAAGTATCTCGGATTGGTCTGAAAATTTTACCAAAAATCAAGAAAAATATTTGGAGACTCATGGTGAAATCCGTTTGAAGAAATACTGTATAGATTTTTAATTAAAAATCCCGGAATCAGTTATTTACCGACTCCGAAAGAATTTTCATAAATTCATAAAATTCTCAGAAAAAGTGTATAAGTAAGAAATATGATTCTAAGAAATAAAGTCTAAAGGACTTTCTAGAAATTCCTAACAGTTTGGAAGATAAAAATTCGGAAATCGGCCAGCGGTACTGGCCGACACCGGTTTTGAAGAAATTCATTTTAATTCCAGAAAATTCCAGAAAATCACATAAAATCTAAAATATTGGAAAATGATATTTGAAATTAAAATCGGTCAAATACGGAAGGTACATCGGAAAATACGGTCAAAGGACTGAATACGTAACTAGGCACGTATTCCGGGAGAGGGGTATTACAATCTACCCACCTTACAAAAATTTCGTCCTCGAAATTTCATAAGGTGAAAGATAACAGGAAAAGCAACAGATAGATATGGATACAAGGAAAGATAACGGTAAAGAAGAGTAGAAGAAAAGAGTCTTACCCAATCAAGATGTGAAAAGTTGAGGATAACGCTCCCTGATAACGTCCTCACGCTCCCAAGTGGCCTCTCCTGGCGCATGCCTGTTCCATGACACCAATACCAATGGAATCGCTCTGTTCTTCAGTGTCTTGACACTCCTATCCAGGATGGCCAACGGCTGCTCTTGGTATGATAAATCCGGTTGTAGCTCCAGCTCGGAATGATCCAGAATATGGCTGTCATCCCTGACATACTTCCTCAACTGAGACACGTGGAAGACATTATGCACCCCGTCCAAAGATGGCGGTAATGCCAATTTATAGGACACATCTCCCACACGATCCAGGATCTCGAATGGGCCAATATACCTTGGACTTAGCTTCCCACGAGCACCGAACCGGATCACTCCCTTGGTAGGTGATATCCTCAAGAATACATGATCTCCAACCTGGAACTCCAATGGCCTTCTCCGAGTGTCTGCCCAACTCTTCTGCCTACTCTGAGCAGCCCTGAGATGATTTCTGATAACTCTGACTTTCTCTGTAGTCTGCATCAGAATCTCTGGTCCCAAAAGACTCCTCTCACCGACTTCATCCCAACAAATCGGTGATCGGCAGTTCCTACCATACAATGCCTCAAAGGGTGCCATCTTAATACTTGCCTGGTAGCTGTTGTTATATGAAAACTCAGCCAAGTGAAGATGGTCTTCCCAAGATCCTCCAAAGTCAATCATGCAAGCCCTCAACATATCTTCAAGGATCTGGATAGTCCTCTCAGATTGTCCGTCTGTCTGAGGATGATAAGAAGTACTGAATTTCAGACGAGTTCCCAGACTTTCTTGGAGACTCTCCCAGAAATGAGATCTGAATCTGGTGTCTCTATCTGACACAATACTAACTGGAACTCCATGCAGACGAACCACCTCCTTCATATACTTATCTGCCAGAACCTCTGTCGACTGGCCTACCCTGAACGGTATGAAGTGAGCTGACTTGGTGAGGCGATCAACTATAACCCACACAGCATTATTACCCCTGGGACCCCGAGGTAATGCCGTCACAAAATCCATGGTGATATGCTCCCACTTCCATTCGGGTATCGGCAAAGGTTGAAGAAGTCCAGCTGGTCTCTGATGCTCGATCTTTATCTGCTGGCAAACCAAGCACTTGGCAACAAACTGGGCTATCTCCCTCTTCATAGCATTCCACCAAAAGTGCTTCTTCAGGTCCTGGTACATCTTGTTTCCCCCAGGGTGTATAGAATAAGCTGAACTGTGTGATTCCTCCAAAATCTTCTGTCTGACTTCTCCTCGGGGAACACAAAGTCTATCTCCAAAATACAATGCACCATCTGGACGAATACTGATATCAGTCCTCAATCCAGCCTCCGCCTGAGCTCTGAATGTCTGCAATCTGGGGTCCTCCATCTGAGCTTCCTTGATCTCCTCTATCAATGATGACTGGATCTGTAAAGCCATGAACTGCCCGGCCTTCTCACCTCCTTGCACTAACATCAAATCCAATCTGATGAATTCCCGAATCAACTCCCTCTGCTGCGTGAGGTGGACTAGCACTCTGTTCTCTGGCATCCTGCTCAGTGCATCTGGAACTGTATTGACTTTGCCTGGATGATATTGCAAGTCAATATCATAGTCCGCCATAAGCTCCAACCACCTCCTCTGCCTCATATTCAACTCCTTCTGTGAGAAAATATACTTGAGGCTCTTGTGATCTGTGTATATCAACACTTTGTCTCCCAGAAGGTAGTGTCTCCAGATCTTCAAAGCAAATATCACAGCTGCCAACTCCAAGTCATGAGTTGGGTAATTCCTCTCATGAGGCTTCAATTGCCTAGATGCATATGCTATAACATGATCATGTTGCATAAGCACACACCCCAGGCCTTTACCTGATGCATCACAGAAAATGACCATCCCTCCTCTTCCTGAAGGAGTCCTCAAGATTGGAGCTGTGATAAGCCTCTGCTTCAACTGCTCAAATGCTGCATCACAATCTTCTGTCCATATGTATCTCTCCCCTTTCCGGGTGAGCTTGGTCAACGGAGCTGCAATCCTAGAGAAATCCTGGACAAAGCGCCTGTAATATCCGGCTAGCCCAAGAAAACTCTTAATCTCAGTCACCGTCTCCGAATAGGCCAATCCTTCACTGTCTGGACTTTACTAGGATCAACTGAAATTCCTTCTGCTGAAACTATGTGTCCAAGGAAAGCTATACTGTCCAACCAGAACTCACACTTGCTCCTCTTGGCATGAAGCTGTTCCTGCTGGAGGGTCTGCAACACAATCCTCAAGTGTTCTGCATGCTCCTTGTTGTTCCTGGAATAGATCAAGATGTCATCAATGAAAACAACAACGAACTGATCCAAGTAGGGCGAGAACACTCGGTTCATCAAATCCATGAAAACCGCAGGGGCATTGGTGACTCCGAAAGGCATAACTAGAAATTCATAGTGGCCATAACGGGTCCTGAATGCCGTCTTCGGAACATCCTCCTTCTTCACCCTCAGCTGATGGTAACCCGACTGCAAATCTAACTTAGAAAATACACGGGCTCCATGGAGCTGATCAAACAAATCATCAATCCGGGGCAAGGGATACTTGTTCTTGATGGTGACCTTGTTCAACTCCCTATAATCAATACAAAGCCTCTTACCACCATCCTTCTTATTCGCCAAGAGCACTGGAGCTCCCCATGGTGAAGTGCTCGGCCGAATCAATCCCTTGTCCGAATACTCCTGCAGCTGCTTCTTCAAGATCTCCAACTCCGTCGGTGCCATCCTGTACGGAGCCTTGGATATAGGAGCTGTCCCTGGAACTGTATCAATGGAGAACTCCACTATCCTCTCCGGTGGAAGCCCTGAGACCTCAGCAAAGACTTCTGGAAACTCATCCCACACTGGCACTCCCTTCAGAACCTCCGAAGTGGTCATCTGAATCTCCTTCTTAGCAGGCTTCACCTCTCCACTAAACTGGAACTCCGGCTGATGAGGGATTCTGAAATTGATCTTCCTTCCTCTACAGTCAATCACTGCATAGTACTGACTGAGCCAGGTCATGCCTAAGATTACGTCGTACCCTTTGGTGTCTAGTACGAGCATATCTATGGCCAAGGTCTTCCCACAAAGTTCCACTGGCAGTCAGCACAAACTCTAGAAGATATAACTACCCCATTCCCGGTACTTATCTCCCACTTGTGGTCTAAAGCCTTAACAGGTATGGAATGAACAGCCACAAAATGGTCGGAGATATAACAGTGGGATGCACCCGAATCGAAGAGAGCGAGAACAGGTATAGAATGAACTCTGATGTTACCTGTAATCACCTCCTCTGAAGCCTCAGCCTCCTCTGCTTCAGGTTGTAGGCCTGACCTCTGCCACGCCCTGCTGCTGTCCGGGCTCCTCTCTGCACTGGGCGAGCAACATGCGGTGGAGGAAGGGGAAGAGCTCTCCTCACCACTGGTCCCTGGTGCCTCTGCCCAACTGGCCCTGGTAGTGCCCTCTGTCCATTCTGCCCTTGAGGTGCCGGCAAGGTTTGATTAGCAAACCCCATTCTCCTGTGAGGACAGGTCTCTACGGCATGGTCTCGTGCTCCACACACCAAACACAATCCATTTGCCCTCCGGCAATCCTGCTGAGAGTGTCCTGGTTTCTGGCAAAAGTTGCAGATAAGACCTGGTCGAGCCATCTGGTAAGGAACTGCTCTGAATGGTTGCCTGGCCTGGACCTTCGCTGCTCTGGATGGTCCTCCTCTATCCACCGGTACAAACGGCCTCTTCATGGCCTGGTCCTTCCTCTGATCTCCTTGCTTCTTCTCAAACCCACGCTCCACCTCTCGAGCGCTGGTGAGAACTTCTGCATAGGTCTTCAGATGATGGGGCATTAGGAACATCTGAATGTCCATTTGCAGACCTTGCTGGAACCGGCTTGCCCTCTTCTCCTCATCTGCTATCATGTACGGGGCGAAGCGACTCAACCTGAGAAATTCTGCAGCATACTCATCTACGGATCTATCCCCTGTTGAAGCTTGATGAACTGCTCCTCCATGTCCTTCTGAGCAGTGGCGGGAAAGAACCTGCTATAAAAGCTCTTGGAGAATGTATCCCAAGAGATAGGCTTCTTCAAGCGAGCCTCCTCTGCAAGCCACCAAGTCCTGGCTATGTCCTTCAGCTGGATCTTTGCAACCTCCACTTGGTTCTCCTTAGGCACCCTGGCGGCGTTCAGCAGATCGGTGGTGTCTGTTAACCACTGTTCAGCCTCCAATGGCCTCTCGACTCCCGTGAATACGGCCGGCTGTAGCCGTCGGAAGTCTGAGATGTTCCCCGGCTTCTGCTCCTTCGGGGCTGCCAACTCCTGCCTGAGGAGCTCAGTCTGCTGATGCTGATTCTCCATCTGCTGTTGCTGGTTTCCCAGCATAGTCTGAATGATCCTCAGGATATCAGCACCCTCTCCTCCTACGGGTCCATTCGGTACTTGCCCGACATTGTTGCGACCCGAACGTCTCTCCATACCGAAAGGGATAAGATCTGGAATTGGAAACAAAGGGAAGGAGTTTAGGATACGAGGATCGAATCAAGGACGAAGTCAAGAAGGACTATATAACTTTGTACATTGTAGTTGGCATTAGCAAATCACTAGAATTTGCCACTTGGTTGTACTTTTAGGTTTGAGAGCCTAGGCTCTGATACCAACCTGTAACGCCCCGATCCCAAAGATACGGGAACGTCACTGCAACGCATATACGTAGGTCAGATGGTGCCCCCACGTATATACGCTAAGCATAAGTACAACAAGTATCAGAGTACAACACACAGCGTGGTATATTCATATGCCAACTTACAAAAGATAAATACAAAGCTATACAAGTTATGATAAGCAAAATCACTTTACAAGTGTCCTTTATCACAACCCAAGTCCAAAATGAATCCTATATAACCAAAAATACAAAAATGCTCACGAAATGGATGGAGATCCCGTGAACCAAAAGGAAGAGTCTGGCACGAGGACCGGAGCTAATCTGCCTGCTCACTAAAGAAAGCCTGATCTTCGGTGGATGGCTCCACTTCGACCCAGGCCTCGGAATCTGAATATGCAAATCCAAAGGGTCAAGACATATAATAACAAATAAAAGATAGTCAAGTGACATAAGGATCATGAATAGAGGTAATGAAGTTACAATAAATAGCAATGAATAACAAGCGATGTAAACTCAATAAGGTAAGATCATATGCAATGAATCTATAGTTAATGTCTTATTATTATTACTCGTCTTACTGTGATATCTAGCTATGTGATCCAGCGTCCCAGAGCACATAGATCCATATCCTAGTAAAACAAGGTTGTTATTGGAAACAGCGGTTGTATCGACGAACTATGTTTACAGTGGGTCCCGTGCATACCCGGGACCACGGCCCAGGATTGTTCCGTTGCTTGAAGACGGAACCTGCCGCTAGGCTAACAGGAGGGTCTTATGTATGCCCTTGTCATGACAGTAAACAGGAAAGGGAGGAAGCACTCCCCTCGGTCCCCTGGAGTACCGCAGGTAAGACCGGAAAATATAGTGCACAACCTAATACCACTGTAAACACGAACACATATCGATATCCGCATATTTCCCCCGACCCATATGTAAGTTGGTGCTTTTTATGTAAAAGTCAAGTGTATCATGCTTAGTTTTAAGAGATGGCATGATAGGTGGTGATATTACTGTTTAACATGTCATGAAACGAGTATATGCAATAATAAGTCATGAGGTAACAAGGGATACATCCATTCAGTAATAAGTCATGTTGTGCCAGTATTGAAGCATGAATAAGCAAGATATAATACACATGTATCAAGTATAAGAACCAGATTCAGAACAGAAATTAACTATGACACACAGTCAGGATTAGTCGACTAGGGTAAGGGTTAGTCGACTAATACTGGGATACAGAGAGTTAGAATTCTATTTCAGGGAAAGTTAGTCGACTAGGGTAGGAAGGTTAGTCGACTAATAGGGAGTTCTAGTCGACTAATGGACACTTAAGGCGACTAAGTCTGCTGATACAGAAAGTTGGGTTTCTGGTCCAGGAAGGATTAGTCGACTAGGTAAATTTAGGAGTCGACTAATATGGGTTTCCAGAGAGTTTGTTAGTCGACTAATATTTGGGGCAAGTCGACTAATACTGGGTTTTTCCAGAAAACTAAGTTTCAGCTAAGTGTTCTAGTCGACTAGTTCCTATGATGAGTCGACTAATACTGTGAAGAACAGTGAGCAGATCAGAATTTCTGGAAGTGTGTTTGATGGTTCAATTCGTGGTTTTTGGTGACCTAGGTGTACAAGAAGTGTAGATATAAGTATTCTAGGGCTAATACAAGTCTTGGTGAGTGAAATACTCACTTGGGATAGGTTCAATTGTGACTTGATTCAAGGATGAGGATGATGGCTTCACTCCACACTTGTTGTTGAAGCTTGAGGTGAAGAAGTGCTCTTGGAGTTGCCTTGGGCTGGAGGGAAAGGTCTTGAAGTGATCTTGGAGCTAGGGTTCAGTTGTGGAAGGAGGAGATTATGGAGCTTCTCTTCTCTTGTTGAAGTGAAAGAGAGAAAAGAGTGATTTGCAAATGAATAGGAATTTATAGTTTGGGATTTTTGTAAAGGGGTTGGAAATTGGATAGAAGTGAGGGGTTTTCTTGCAAAAGGAGGGGTGAGGTGAGTGTCCTCTCTTTGGCCACTTGGCCGGCTGTGGGAGAGGGAGAGAGTGAGTGGGGTTAGGTGAAGTGTGAGTGGGAAATGAGGTGGCACATGAGGTGGAAAAGGAATTTTGCAAATTTTGGAAAAATGTCCGAAATTCAAGTATCTCGGATTGGTCTGAAAATTTTACCAAAAATCAAGAAAAATATTTGGAGACTCATGGTGAAATCCGTTTGAAGAAATACTGTATAGATTTTTAATTAAAAATCCCGGAATCAGTTATTTACCGACTCCGAAAGAATTTTCATAAATTCATAAAATTCTCAGAAAAAGTGTATAAGTAAGAAATATGATTCTAAGAAATAAAGTCTAAAGGACTTTCTAGAAATTCCTAACAGTTTGGAAGATAAAAATTCGGAAATCGGCCAGCGGTACTGGCCGACACCGGTTTTGAAGAAATTCATTTTAATTCCAGAAAATTCCAGAAAATCACATAAAATCTAAAATATTGGAAAATGATATTTGAAATTAAAATCGGTCAAATACGGAAGGTACATCGGAAAATACGGTCAAAGGACTGAATACGTAACTAGGCACGTATTCCGGGAGAGGGGTATTACAAAGTGAGCCTCCCTATTAAATTTTTAGCTCATTAGTAAATCATGATTGTTTGCAAAAATCAGAAAATCAAGAAAAATTCAGGACGTAGCGATTTCCCATTTTCTCTTTCCTTACAAAATCAGTGAAAACAAGCCGAAAAACTAACATCATGATCTATCTGCCAAACAGAATCTAATGTGTCATAGAGGCGGACTTTATGCATCCAAAAAATTAGATGCATGTTCTAAAAGACCCCAATGACTCTTGAAGAAAACAATGGGTTGTTTGGATTTAAGGAAGTGGGCGGAAGTAAGAAAATGAAGAAATGTCATTTCTTACTTTCTTATCCATCTAAACACTGATAAATAAAAATGAGAAAATTTCTTTTCCTTTTCTCTTTTCTCTTTTCCCTTTTACACAATTATTTTATTACTTTCTGGATGCTACAGTTAATTTTGTGGTCATGTAAATCTCATTTGTAATAAGTTGTAGCACAAAACAGTTAATTTTATGATCATGTAAATCTCACTTGCATTCTAATTGCAGTCTAATTTTTATTTTTCTTAATTGATTTTTATTTTAATATTATTTTGCGGTCAAGCACCAAAAAGAAACATAACATTTTTCAAAACACACTTCCCATTAATATCTAAACACTGAAAAACTTACAAATCAATTCTCAAATTCCTAAGGGACTATTACTGCTTCACTTCCTCGTTTTCTGACTTCCACCCCCAATCAAACAACCCAAAAGAAAAGAGGAAAGGCAACAATGGCGTCAGAGAAACTTTTCTTCTATACGGACGTAAAGAAAGTAAATATGGAAGACCATTCTTATTTATTTGAGTAGTAATCTCAAAAGCAATGTATAAAGACTTTCGATAAATTCAGAAAAAAGCTCCAAAAATACCCTAACGTAGAGAATACGATTTTGAGACACATGCTGAAAGCCGATTCTCAAAATTCTATTCCGTTTGTGAAATAAAAATCGTAAAGCCTATTATCGGTATCAGTCGACACCGACTACAGAGATTTTCCAAAATAATCCAGAAAAATTTTAGAAAATCCTGAAAAATCTAAAATATTAGAAAATAATATTTGAAACTGAAATTAACTCAATCGGACTACCAGAAAGGTCAAATCAATATTATACGTCGTATCGTGTATTGTTACGGTGATACGTACACCAGGGATCAGGGGGTTACAACCAAATAGTTAATTTTGTGATCAACTTTTTCACTTACGACTTACACATTACGACAACCAAACACCGTAAAGCACAATACATTTTTTCACTTACAACTTTATATTACCAACCAAACACCATAAAGCTTACATGCATGTAACTCATTTACAATTGTAAAAGACTTTACCAATTACAACTTACAAATTACGGTCAATTACGACAATCAAACAGACCCTAAGTAGGAGGAAATTGTACGGGAGAAGCTAAAAATAAATTTTTTAAAATTCAATTGGAGTTAGCACAGAGAGAGGAGCATCAGCATGGAATAGAATTGTAGGAGACACAACTTTCGAAAACTATGAGACAGAGTTGCTCTCGGGAAGAGGCCGCTTTCGAAAGCTCGAGCTTTCCAAAACTTTGCGGCAATTTGAGTGAATCTGACCTGAATTCTGATTTCGTTTCAAGTTGAATTATGATTCTTTATTTGATCAGAATTCTAAGAAATTAGATTTCTTTTGTCTGACTATAAATATGAAATCCTTTGTAATCAAATGTATATCGCTGTAAACTTTTTGGTAGTGAATAAGATCTTCTTCCTTCTGCAATAAAGAACATAGGCAAATTATCGAACCTCATTAAATTATTGTTCACCTCTTTTATTTACTATTTGTGTTATATTTGTGATTAACCTCTCGGCATCTCGTTCTGATCTCAACAAGTGGTGTTCCGCTTCCGCATAAGCACAACAAGCTTCCGCATAGGCACGCAACAGAAAAATGAGTGCAACCTTCATTATAGACATTCTTTTGTAAAATTAAGAAAATATAAATGTTACACTAGCTATTAATTATATCATGTTGGTATAAATCACTAATAGTTATATTGCTTAAAGCAATAGGTTTTTCTTGGTATATTCAAATATGTATCCGGTTATTCCCATATTCTAGATTATTTTTCACTTTATGCATTCATCATATTTTAAGTACATGGATATCTAATATTCATATTTGTCAAGCTACAATCTGAACCAGATTAGTATATTTGTTTGCCTACACTATACTGGTGCAAGCCTCACATCCATGGAGAATTAACTCAAAGTAGCTCACCACCAAAGGTTGGGTCTAAACGCAATAGATTTTCAATAGAAGAGCTTATCTAAAAGGTACATCTAAGAACAAATACAATTTCATATTTCAGTATGTTATCATATGTGCAAAGAGCTCATTGTAACTATAGGAGGACTAGGGCCAAATCCTCATGGGGCCGATCCGTAAGTCGTTGGTTTTGCTTTTCAGTGAGCACCAGTTTGACTCTCATGAGAGGCGATATTTTTCTCACGAGGTTATGATTTGAAATTTTTTCATCACAGTTGAGAGAGTCAGACTGTGGTGTGTAAGAAATTAGTATGGAGGTGATTGCAAGTCATCTGAGATACTCCTGTTTTTAAAAAAAAAAACTATAATAAAATTAGGAGTCTAAGTACCAATGTTATTATGGACATCTAATGAGCCTCTAGCACAAAAGGCTAAAGAGATAAAGGACGAAAAATTTGGCAAGAAGTGTCATTCATGAGCCTTACCAAATGAGGACACACAATCACACATTGGAGCACAAAAACTACCAGCAATTCCTAATCCAGGGACCTAAACTGAATGATGCTAGAGTATTCAACTAATAGAACATAATTAGATATTTTTGTAAAAAAACAGTGATAGACAAATTTCTAGAAAATTTTTGAAAAGAAAATTTTCTATTTAGTAAAATTTATAATATGATCGCAACAATAGCAAGTCATGTGGTTCATTAACTTCAGTCACAAAATCATTACTGATTCTAAAATAGGATCTATTAAGGGCCTCTTTGTTTCAAATCAGGGGTTTTATTGAATTCTGATGGTGTCAGAATGACTCAGCAGATTTTGAATTTAGAGTAGAAAAGTCAAGGCGGAGGGTTCAAGTTATAAAAACCTTTGTTTCAAGACCGAGCTATGCTCGTGTTTTCAACAAAAAAAAAAAAAAAGTTAATAATTAAATTTCTCTGCAGAATCAACTAATTTATTAATATTGGGGCAATTATTAGTAAGGATATAATCATTATTGATATATTTGCTCACTCATTTTCAACTAAACTTGAATATGCTATTAGCGAGGAGTGAACAACTTACATTTGATGTCCAAGTCCAAGAGAGCCAAAGGAATCTTTGGGTTTCAAGAATTGGTGGGTGGTGGTCATTTTAATGAGGCAGTGTTTCCAAGAGTTATTATATTATTAACTAGTCAAATTTTAGATGGAAGGTCAAGGAGATTAAAGGGAGATTAGGCAAACTGAGAACGCCATTGTGGGCACTTTGCCGAGTGGAAGCAGGATACAAATATTTTTTATTTTTATTTTAAGAAGAAAATGGAATCAGAACAGATCCAGTTTGAATTATATTAGAAAGATAGAGCACTTTTTAAGCATACATGTAGGGGTGTTTTCACAAAACTCAAATACGGCTCGTGCCCTGGGGTGAGCACGGTGCGGTGTGGTGCAATTTTTGTCCAAAAAAAAAAATGAAACCGCGCTCCACCACCGCACAAGGGAGGGCAACCAAACCGATATTTTCGGTTCAGTTTTGATTTTAATCGAAATCAATCTGAATCTCGTGGTGATCTCAAGTTCATCCCGACATTAATGGTTGCAACTCAATCTCACCGTCAACTGCATCTTCATCCTCTTTTCTCTTCTTCTCGGCGTTCTCTATCTCCAATCAAGACTAATTTTCAAAGTTCTCCTTTCTTCCTCTCTTGTTTTTGGGCACAAAATCGAAATTGAGAGGGGGAGAGAGTTCGGTTCGATTTACTAATCTTCACAAATTGTGGAGCCGAACTGAATCGAATGGAACTCTCTTCTCTAACCGAACCAAATAGTTCGATTCAATTCGATCAGTTTATTCGGTTTGCCCAACCAAATGCTCACCCCTAGCTACAATGAAGCTCCACCCATGGAGGATGGATGAATGAGGATTAGAGCAACTCCAAGAGAGGCTCCATAAACTTGAGATATTTTAGAGAGAATATTAGCTTAGAGAGTTCCCTATATCATTTATGATCCAAGAAAGCTCTCTAAATTTGAGATGTTTTGAATATTTTATTATTTTTAAAGTCTATTTGATCAAAGACACATTTGTATTATTTAAAAGCAATTTGTGATAGATTAAAATAATAATAAATATAGTTTAAAGGGTGGGATTAGCTCTCTACATTAGGGAGCTTGGGTTTGCTCTTAAAATAAAGAGCCGCATAGAAAGTAACAATAGAACTCAATTTATTGATTTTACTCCTTAAAATAGAGAATGAGGAAAAATAGAGAGACTCTTTGGAGATACTCCGCTTTGAAAAAACATGGCCACATCTTTACTAAATAACAACCATTAATGCAAGGGGAGGCTGCCCCCTCAGTGTCTGATAGGGAAAATCTTAGGAAGTGCTTTCAGTGATCAAAATCTAATTGTTGACTGGAAAATCTCAGGAAGTGCTCACCAAATATTTGAAGCTAACCTAAAGATTCCATTCATCTCTTCACTCTTCACTCAACTCTATTCAAATGGCGAGCGCGCCTCACTCCATTCTCTTCATCGTTGTGCTGCTCTTATCCCTTGACTATGGTGAACTCTTGATATTCTCATGTCGTTCTCCAAATTCATGCCACATTATTTTCTACAATGCTTTGCAATGTGGCATTGAAACAAGTTCTCCTAATAGCCATCCAAGTCATTTCTTAAATAATTCTAATAAATCATTACATATTTGAAAACTTTAAATGGTGGTTTTGGAATGAAATAATTACGTGAGCTCGAAAGCTAATCATGTCTTAAAAGTTATCTAATATGTTTTTCTTTTAATTTGTAGGTGGAAGCATGAAAATGGACTGGGGCTCGGTATTTCCATAATCCTTTAGACTAATAATTCGTGTAGAATTCTGACTTACATCTACGCGAAGATATTTAAGTTTCATTTAGAAGGAGTTTGAATATTTGTGCAAAATAGAAGTGTCGTTGTTTAGTTTCATGTGCATTAAATGCAGTAAGACTGGTGTGTGGCAAAGCCCTCCGCTAATGATACAGTTCTTCAATCCAACATCGACTACGCATGTTCACTTATTGATTGCAGTTCTCTCCAAGAGGGTGGCCCTTGCTTCGAACTGACACTCACTTATTGCTTTGGTGGCTATGAACCTTTATTGCCAAGCCAATGGGCAAGCCTTACTTGAACTGTTTCTTCGAGTGCTCTGATCTCATTAGTGTTACTGATTCAAGTATGTACCTGAGCTCACTTCTAACTGTTTACTAAATTCTTTCTACGATTCTATAAACATTTGTATGTAATTATTTTTTCGATTTTGTGATGGTGTCTAAGAGATAATCGACGTGTATTGATATCTGAGTTCCGATATGCTTGGCATCTTCAAAATGTGTGATGTAGAGAATAATATGTGTCAGCTGTTCTCTTTGAGAAAGAGAGTCTCAGCTGTTCTCTTTGAATAAAATCTGATTCGAGTTGTCTTTCTTGATAATACAAGAGTTTTGGCAAATGGAAAGCATGCAGCACCTCCGGACGATATTCTAACAATTCAATATACGTGACATCTATAAACACCGTTATTAATGAGGCCCTAATTTTCAAACAGTAACAATTAGAATATACAGAGAAAAACGAAGAGCAAATCAAATAAACACTGAATGGAACACAGCCATATGGTAAATTATATTGCATTCAACGTGAATGGAAACAGCAGGAACTAACAAAGGACACTTTTAGCAATGACCAGATTGTAGCAACTACTAAATTGACGTAAACCCTCGCTCCTTCTGCTTTGATTGCATGTTTATTCATTTCAGGAATAAAACCGAGAGGTGTAAAAGTAACATCCTGCAGACTGTGGAGAGATCTGTTCCAACAAGCAGACAACTTGAAACCACAGATAATTATTATGCAACTATATTAAGAAAAATCACAGGTAACTCAGAACAATAACAAACAAACCGAACGCCAACTGTGCTACTAATACAACACCAAATTGAATAAAAACTCTTCAATTGATAACAGCAAGATGGCAGGGGTACGGTTGTTCATAAAGTTTTAGATCAGAAAACACGAGAAAAGGTAAGCATCTCTCAGGGCGGAAAAAGAAACGATACATCCTCTAACATCATAATATATCCCGCGTTAAGTTGTCAGCTCCATGATAGCAGATACAATGTCACCATCTGCAGCTTTGAGGGCCTTGACGGCCTTGGACCTTGAAACCCCAGCCTGTGTCATCACCAGTTCAATATCCTTGGGCTCGACACCAGTCTCATCAACATCCTCATCATCTTGAGCCATGGCAGATGTCTCTGGCTTTGAAATCACGTGGCTGAGATCCGGGGCCTTGAACTGCTCTGCAGCCTGGGTCTGCAGCTGAGAGCTTAGATCCTCAATCTTTGCCTCCCCAAAGACAACATAGGTGTCTGAATTGGGACTCTTGAATACATCTGGCTTTGATATAACAAACAATATCTGAAACAAAAGAAAATTTATTAGCAACAAGTAATCAAATAATATACTATAATGCCAGAACTGTTGAATAAAATTAGTGATGAACTTGCATTCTTGCTCTTTTTCACAGTGACACGACTGACACCAGTGATGGGTTTCATTCCAAGCTTCAGCATTGCCTTCCGGCTCTTTTTCTCACTTCTGCTCTGCTTTGATCTTCCGGTGGCATCACCCTCTTGTCCTGCATTCATAAAATAAAAGAATGAAATAAAAAAAATATATAGTAACAAAATCGAAAGATAAGCAAAAGCACCATAGAGGCCCACATCACCAGAATCCCCAGAGATATTCCAGTGCGACCACAAATGAATGTCCATAAATAAGTAGCAAAACAAAATATGTTTGGGTTAAAACCATTTTGGTTATCAGACATATTTAGATACATGCTGAGAATACCTGAAAACACCAGTGCTGATAGCCACCTTCACAGGATAAGAGATGTTAAGCTAAGAGCTGAGTAATCATGACATTAGAAAGGAACGTTTGGTGTCTAGCAATATTTCAGAAAGAGCTACCATGAAAATCTGTACTAAATAGCTAACAGATGAAACATGGTATATACGAGTTGCAAGTCAATGGCATGTAAGCCAAGGTAAATTAGATAAACTATTATTCCTTATTATTTATAATTTGATTAGCTTAAGCTCGAACTAGCTTGGACAGAAGTTGAACTCCAGGGGAACTTCCTGTTAAAGAATACTTAACCAAAACATGAGTACATTTAGCTAGAAGTTTAGAAGAATGGAATTGGTTGTTAAAGCCTAAAATGCACCAATTCTTCATCACTGTATGATGAAGCAGAAAGGCTAAAAAAGGAAAGTGAGGCGATAAAAATAAAAACAATACCAAAAAAATTACACCTTTAACAGACATAAAAAATCTCCTTTAAACTTTTTTCTTTTCATAGTTCATTGATTTGTGTACTGTTTTTCCTCTGAATGGTCTCCTAAATCACTATTATATAGTGTGATATAAATATATATTAAAGATTATTCTTTGTAAAATTATTCAAGCTCAAGGTTGAGAAACGTGCACCAGTAAAGCTAAATACAGTAATATGGTAATGCTTTTCCACAGTTTAAAACCAGACCACTGTAAACATGCATCAAAACTCAATGGAAAAGTTGCATGTGTCCATCAGTGAAATACTGAAATTTATTTCTCTTTCTACAAACATCCTCCACATTTTTGTTTCCATAGTTTATATTCTTCTGCAGCCAAGAAATGAAATTTCAACGGCACCGAACTAAAAATCTGATAGAGAAGGCAATTTCAAAGGTGAAATAAGAGATTTAGAAGACTTTGCAGCTATGAGTTGGGACACACCTTCAACGTCGTCCTCATCTTTATCATCCTCCTCCTCATCATCATCTTCATCATCATCATCTTCAACTACAGGCTGATCCGGCTGCAAATGACAATTACTTGAGGACATACGCTTTAGTTAAAAAGATATAAGTGAGCTATTAGATAAATGATGGGGATGAACTTTACAAGATGTTGGTCATCCCAAAAAGAAATCAAGGAAAAATTAATGGGACAAAACCAGATAGAAAGTCAATAATAATATGGGAGCAAAAACATTAGTCTCAATGCAGTTGAATGAGATAAACTGCAAATAAATAGAGAAAAATTATTCTAGGCACAAAATCTTTGATGTCCAACATGTCCAAAAAGACAGCTTAAACATAAAATAATACAGTTTGAGGGGTACAAATAAATTGGAGAAGGATTTCACAGCGGAAGATGGCAGATACAGTCCGATATTCTGCCACATTAGTGATCTATCATCATAAACCACACAGAAATTATAGAACTAAACTACCAACAGAAGTGAAGGTTTTTGCAATATAGTTGAAAAAAAAAAAATAGATCTAATGAACAGACATAATAGAAGATAAATTCATACAAATGATTCAATGTTCCTCCACCTATTCTTTCTAAGGAGAAAAGATTTTATAAAAAACATATGGCAATTGATTATAAACATAGAAACTCTTCTACAGTAAATCTTTACCAACGTTATATTAAACTTTTGATGTTTGACTCGTTTTTTCACTGTTAATAGCAACATGGTTTCAAGTTACTTCAAACCAGACCAGGTCAACTATTGTCTAAGATATGCCTCCTCTAATATTTTGAAGGATCAAAAGAGTAGCCCTCATGCTCCCCCATATGGCAACTGATTATAAACATGGAAACTCTTCTGCAGTAAATCTTTACCAATGTTATATTAAACTTTTGATGTTTCATGCATTTTTCACTGTTAATAGCAACATGGTTTCAAGTTACTTCAAACCAGACCACGTCAATTATTGTCTATGATATGCCTTTTCTCTCTAATATTTTGAAGAATCAAAAGAGTAGCCCTCATGCTCCCCATCTAAGAAATCAATGTTTCTGCAGCAAAAGTTAAAGCTGACCCTTCCTAATAGCCTACTCACTTCCCCTTTTCCTGTACAGAGAAGAGGAAGGGTGATTCCATCTTTTACTGTGTATCCTCACTTTTATCCAAATTCTTTGCTCTAGTATGAAGGTTGTTAAATCCAATAAGGCATAATGAATTTGCAGGAGGGGCCTTGTACAATTAACATATATAAAACAAGCTACTAAAAGTACACCATAGATGAAACTATGTAGGAGATGAAGAATCTCAAAGATAAAAGCAACCGGAAAAGTGTAACTTCATAACCCTAGAATATTTAGTATGACAAAAAATCTTCAAGTTCAGAATAAATTAATAAGAAAGTCCTTGGAATGCCACAAATAACTTCTAGAGATTCCTCGAATCTAATGACTCATGATAAGTAAAAAAATCAGCCTCTTATGAAACACTAAAGACAGCTCAATCATCTAAAGATATGTGACTTTCTAGTTTTTATCAAAACCGACTGAAGGGAGGTTTTCTCCCGTGACGCAAAGAAAATTTTTCCATTTGTCCGTCTTTATACCCGCGCATGCGCGTGAGAGAGAGAGAGAGAGAGAGAGAGAGAGAGCCACGGCGAAGGCCCTCCTCTCTCCCCCCTATACCCTTCCAGCCCCAACCATCTCCTCCCCCATAGAAACCCTAGGTTTCTCGAGAGGTCAGAAACAAATGGATCAAGGGCAGACATTCTTCGGGTCCACGCTCGCCTCTCCGGGGTTCTCTCCCAGCTCCACACACCTCGGATTCGGTTGGTGCTCGAGTACGTGTACCTCGCCGTCGCGGTCGCACTCTTCTTCTTGTTCGTCGTCATGCACATGAATTTCATTCAGCAGGTGAGGGATTCAATCTTGACCTAGTATTTAGTTCTCGTGTCCTGCAATTTTTTGGGATTTTTTGGGAAATTTTGGGGGCTATACTGTAGAATGTAAGGAATTTTAACGATTTTGATGTAATTTGACATGTAATTTTTATTATTATTATTAGTAGTAGTAGTAGTAGTTAACTTGTTCTTCTGATTTGTCTCTTTGTTTTCCTCTTTTTTGAGGTTTGACAGTGGCGATTTGACTGCCTGTCTCCTTTATTTTTTGCTATTATATGGATATTATTTTAGAAGTTAAGATTGTCTCGTGTAATTTAGTGATATGAATATTTTTTCAATGTTTTGTTAATAGTAACTTTCAAATTTTGGGTTGTGCTCATCAGACTTGTTAAATATTTATTGCATATTGAAGGAATTGTTTTTTGAATTCTTATCTTGTCATGTAACTAGCTTGCTTGAACTAAGAAGTTTGGAGGTTTTGTTCCAGAAGATGAGAAATATCGACACATTGAAGTTTCTTCTTAAAACTGAATGAAAGTTTGGTTGTAGATTGCAGTTTGCTTCATTAAAGACTACAACGCTTATGTTTTCCTCTTGAGATTATTGCATAATACTCATAAGTCTCATTTGGAAACATATAAAGGTTGAAGAGTTGAATTAGGTTATCCGGTGTTAGTTAGGAAACAGGAAGTAAAACAGATTTTATGTTGCACACTGATGAGTATACCGATGACTTAAGCATGGCTAGAGGTGCAATGCACAATTAGTTGATTCATCAAAAACATTCCTCTATTTCTTAATCTTGTTTTGAATATCTAAATTAACTCTTAATTTGTTTTGCATGTGAAGCCCAGCTGTTCAAGCGAGTTTTCTGGAATTAATTTTACTGAAGCTCAACTTTTCCAGATCAAGGTACATTATTTGTTAATAAATGTGGTTGCAATAAGTATTATATTGGATCATCTGTTTCATAATGCTTACTAGATAGACATATATATATGATGTGGTATTGGGCACTGTTTTTTAAATCTCGGTCGATATAACTGGTATTTTATTTAAAACGGTATTGTAAATGTAAATTTTATCGAATATCATTTTGAACTGATATGGGTTTATATATTGTCATGTGGCCGATATATTGACCGATATTCAAGATGTATATATCCGATATTTCGCCACGTGATGCATTTGAGGAGCTTCTACAAAAGGTAAGCATCCCTATGAGTCTATGACGTTAAACTTTCTTTAAGTTTTCATATGATTTATGTAGGCAATCACATGTATATTCTTCATCCGGTATGACATTCGAAATGATGTCCGATATTTAGAACCATATCGCGATACATCACCTGATATCTAATATCCAATAAATAATTTTGTCGACCGATATATCTCTGATATTCGATATTTAAAACACTGGTTTTGGGTGTAAATTATTCCCGGTTAGTTACTGTATCACAGGCTTATTATGTTCACTCAACATGTGACAATACGATCTCACGTTTGGCCAGAGCAGTCACTCATTTGATGTTCTTATTACTAAATCTTTTGGTGACCTTCTCAGTTTTTTGAAGAAAATATTAGCCTAGGCTATCATATTAACATGAACCTGTTATGTTTTCCTGCACCATACTTTGTATCTCTTGGAGCTTGTTCTTGCCTGTTTTCTCTAATGTTCAGAACTTACCATGTATCTTGCTCTTAATTTGTTTATCCTCAATGAAGCCTGCCACTTCTTCCAAATGCACTCGGTTCATTTTGAATGTGAGCCAACTGTACACCCTGAATGAAAGCAATAGTCCCAAATGAAATGTCTGCTAGAAAGGGGAGTGGTGTATGATGATTCCCATGAATTCAAAAATTAATTGTACCTTGCATTTTGAGGGAGGAAAATTTAACCAAAAAAATTAATTGTCATAAAAACTTGGCTAATTTTCTCTATGCTACCAAAAACTATCATGATATTCCAAAAAAAAACCTAAACTATTAAATTCCCAAAATACCACTACAAATTATATTTTTCCCATCCTAAACGGCATTAAAGGTGCTAGCGAAAAGATCTAAATACTCTTTACTCTTACAATTTGATTATAACTTGAAAAGTGATAAACACATGTTTTACATGTGTTAGATTAGGGGTAATTTGGTCATAAAATAGACATGTGGTAGTTGTTGGAATGATAGATTGATAAAAGATAGTTTTTTGAGAATTTGAGGAATCGTTTGTGGTAATATTTTGAGAATTTGATAATTTTAGAGATCTTTGGGGAATACCATAATAGGTTATGATAGTATTAAGAAATAGCCTAAAAACTCAGTCAGTAGATAAGTGTGCTCAGGCATAATGGCATAGTGGGTAATTCCCTGGGAAGTCCTCGCTTGGAGTGATGCACCCAAGTGTCATTGCGTATTCGTTTTAAAAGTTTTATATAACAAAACCATCAATATTCATTTAGCTCTGATCCTAGCCCTTCTTCAACTACGATCTTACTAATCCTAATTCGTGCACTCTATGGTTTCTGCGGCACATGTCTAAACTATATCAATCAGTTCTCACTCAGTTTATCCTTCCTCCGCGTCAATCAGTTTCCACCGCCGACGCGGTATATTAGTTCATAAATCATGTTTCAGATTTATAGAAACCAACAGTCTACCTTGGGAGCAATAAGATGGTATTAGTAAACACATTGTAAAGTAAAATGTTCTTTTTGATGTACTTATGAAAGTATCAATCATAATGGAAACTTTTACCAACCACCAGATGTTAAGCCCCACAGTCAGTTAAGAATGCTTGGAGCCCTCATGAACCAGTGAGTCATTACCAATAAAATATAAAAAAAATTTAGAGGCAAACAGTGCTCTATTGATTAAAGAAACTTGTGAGATTAATGCTGACACCGATCAATTCATGCAGAAAAATATCTTTTAGGAGTTCCAACGTATATAGCTTATTATGACAGATCTTTAAGGAACTGTAAAAAAGAAGGAAATAAATATCTTATTTCATGTCTCTGACTCTCAGAGAGAGAATGCAAACTTGAATATGTTTCTTTTAGATTGC
This sequence comes from Agave tequilana, assembly GCA_038442645.1. Lineage (NCBI taxonomy): Eukaryota > Viridiplantae > Streptophyta > Magnoliopsida > Asparagales > Asparagaceae > Agave > Agave tequilana. The sequence goes on from JAVJIF010031709.1 coordinate 91,028, forward strand.
AATTCTAGCTTTGAATCAACCCCAGCTGCTAATCCAATACCACTAAGGTCTGAAATTACTCTAATAACTGTTAAGAAATTGAAATACCAATATATTGAGAAATCTTATTCAAAAATGACTTAGTACTGATGAAAATTAATAGTACTACAACAAGTTTAGGGGATACTCTTTAAGTTTATAAATTTTATGAAAAGACTAGCAAGTAGAAATTTTTAATTACCATTTGATGCCTTTTTTTAAAGCCGTTTGCACGAAAAATAATACAAGAAAACCTCATTATACATCCCAATCAACCGACACAAAAATCAATCTTTCAGTAATCAAGCACTCAAACGCTAACTAAAGAACTAGGAATATCGAGCTCGATTGTGCAAAATGAATGGAAGCAAGAACAAATGAAATAGAAATCAGATCTATAACAAAATCGAACTATTTTCAATCCAGAACAATAGAACTTGATCGATAGCTCGCAAAGAAAGAAAGAGGAGATTACATCGATCGTTTGTTGCTCGAGATGAGCGGCGAGGAGCTCTTCCTGGGTCTGAGCAGTCATGGCTTCGATCGAATTTAGTGAGAGAGACCGCCGAAAAATGAAAGAGAGAGAACCCTAAAAGATAAGAATGTTATCAGATTGGGAATTTATAGCCGAACTCTCTGTGCACTGAATTACAAAAAATGCCATCATGAACCGGGCTCACTCTGATCCATGGCGGAAGCGGATATTTCCATAAAAAAAAATTTCTCGCAACCCAAAATTATTGTTAAAGACACCCAGAAAAATTCAACACAAAAGAAAATCCTCCCTAGGTAGGAGTGAGCATCGGTCGGCTCGGTTCTATTCAGTTTTTATTAATTTTTTCAAAATCAAATCGAACCGATTTGACTTAGTAATCGAGCCGAACCGAACCGACTCAGTTCGGTTCGGTTTTTCAATTTTTTCGGCTAGGCTCATATATTTTCATCATTTCTTGCATTTTTAATCACCATTATATTATCATCCTTTAATATCCTAATCTCAAATATGCAATACCCAAATTAGAAACAAGAAAAAGACCCTAACCTTAATGTGAATTGAAAATTTCATGTTCTAAAACTTTTACACTGTATTTGGCCTCTTATATCAAAGCTCACATAATTATTATTAACTTTTAACGACAAGATTGCAAAAATAAGAACTATATTAATATAAATATTATTCTCAATTATGATAGTGTATTTGACATGGCTTTCACATGTTCAACATAAAAAGATGATATTGTTAGAACTAATGAGATAAGGTTCAACCTGTTTTTTTATGAACTATATTATTCATTAAATTGAATTTGGGTGGGGTAATACATAGGGTGAGAAGTTCGGTTCGGTTCGGTCGGGTTCGGGTTTTGTAACCCAAAATCGAAAACCAACCGAACTAGAGCGGTTCGGTACGGTTCGGGTTCGGGTTTCGATTTTTTATCGGTTATTTCAGTTATAACCAAACTCTGCTCACCCCTATCCCTAGGCGAGCATCGGTCGGTTCATTTCGATTTTTACTAATTTTTATAAAACCGAACCTATTAGACTTAACAACCAAACCGAACTGAACCGACTCAGTTTGGTTCGATTTTTCTTTTTTTCGGTTAGGCCAATATATTGATATCATTTCTTGCATTTTTTAATCACCATTATATTATCATCCTTTAATATTCTGATCTCAATATTCAATACCCAAATTAGAGATAAGAAAAAGACCCTAACCTTAATGTGAATTGAAAATTTCATATTCTAAACTTTTACACTCTATTTGGGCTCTATATCAAATCTCACATAATTATTACTAACTTTTAATGACAAGAATGAAAAAATAAAAGAACTATATTAATATAAATATTATTCTTAATTGTGATGGTGTACTTAACATAATTTTCACATATTCAATATAAAAAAGATGGTATTGTTAGAAGTAATGAGATAAGCTTCCACTAGTTTTTGTTATGAAATATATGATTCACTAAATTGAATTTGGGTGGGTGATATATCGGGTGAGAGATTTCGGTTCGGTCAGTTTCGGGTTTTTGAGCATAAAATTGACACCCGATCGAACTAGGGCGGTTCGGTTCGGTTCGGGTTCGAGTTTCGATTTTTAGTCGGTTATTTCGGTTATAACCGAACTCTGCTCACCCCTGCCCCCGGAGGAAGAAAAAAGAATTTTTTTGTACTTTTCACTGAGATTGAAATTGCCAAAAAAAATAATGACATACATGTAATAATTTTTTAGGTGCTTTCATCATTGTTTGAGGGTAGAAATATCCGCTCCCATCTATGAGCCAACTAGAGAGCCATGGACCATGACACGTGTAATGAAATTTCAAGTTTTCTGTCTTGAGGATATCGAGTATCGCTATAACACTGTAATACAGATGAAAAGAGTCATTGTCTCTGTTGTAAAACTCAGCGATCCAACTCGACGATTGCTTGATCCAAATTAAATCACCAAAAACCTAGTTGGATTATCTATCGGGCATGACGTGTTTGTTTTGGGAAAAAGGGAAAAGTGCAATTGGAATTTTTTTTTTCATTTTCACTGTTTATTTCAATGGTAAAAATGCAAGTGAAATTTTCACTTTTTCTCATTCTCATTTCTCACTTTTACATCTCCATATTCTCACATCCAAGGTGTAACAATTATTTTTAAAAATATTTGATAATAAAATATTAATATTTAATTTTGTAATTAATATTTTATAAAGTAATTTATTATAATTTTTTATTTTTAATTTTAGTATTTATGTTTTTAAATAATATTATAATATTATAATATTTAAAATTTCAATTTTTAATAATTATACATTTAAAGAATTATTTTTCAAAAAAATTTGCTATTTAATATTTTAGTTAGTTATTATTTTAATAATTTAATTTTTTTTGTTAGTTTGATATTTTAATATTACATTGTTTTTTATTATTTGTTTAATATTTTTATTACTATTTAATGTTTAGTTAACAAATTTATTATACATTTTAATTTTTAATAACATATTTAATTTAATAATATTAATATTATTCAAATCACCAAACAGTTAATTTGTGGTCAACTTTTTCACTTACATTTCTACATTACTAATCAAACAGCGTAAAACTCAATATACTTTCTCACTTACACTTTCACATTACAACCAAACATGATAAAATTTATTTACATAAATTCAAATTTCTCACTTATATTTTTACATTTTATAACTCCATTCTCACTTGCACATTTTCCTCCCACTTGCAGCAAACCAAATAGACACTTAATCTTAACTAAATAGGTTTTTGAATCTTGGATTACCGATCAAATCAGGAAAACTCGATAAAAAAAATCAGTGTGGATCGTCAATTCAACTCGTTTCGTGAGATGTAAAATGAAAATAAATTCTAAAATCTCTTATATTATCTTTAGAAAATATTGACATTGGGCATGTTATGGTTGAAAACTTTCTTATTATCGCTTTATATGATTAGTCTAAATTATTTTATTATTATTATTAGATTAATATATTTTATGTTACCACTATTAATAGTTTTGTCAACTTTATATATTTTAATTATTATTTACTAGTTTTAAACCATTGCTCTTTGTAGTGTTGTTGTGGATGAGATTTTTGTAGTTAAATCTTGGGTGCACCTTGCTCGAAGTCTATTGTCACTCACAAAAAAGGGGGCAAAAGAAGGCCGTAGACAAAGATTCTAATTAAGATTACTAAATGACTAGATTTTTTTTTGACATAAAATTTCGGACTTTGAAACGATTTGTAAATGCATGTAAAGTAAAAAAAACAAAAAATTACATAAAATTCAAGGCTTTGAAACAATGTATGCTGTGCACAAGCTCATTAGTGGCTTGACGACGATGATAAGTACAGAGAATTTGAGAGAGATAGCGTTAATGTCTTGTTAAATCAATTGTAGAAACTGCCAGATTTATATTATTGATGAGGGTAATGATCGAGAATAAATCAAGATATACTTACATACTATAAGAATTCTTAAGGTAAATCCTAATTATAATGTTATTCAAAATTTTAATTCTAATTGCATTCTTTAACAAAAAAGTTCTAACCAACGGACCAAAATTATTTTAACCGCATTATTTAGCGAAAATTCACAATTACAGTCTCTTATCTCCTAATTTAATCCATTACCAAACAACGAATAAAACTTAAGTTACTCAACACATCTAATCAGACCCAAGTTCCTCTGTTGTAACGCCCCGATTCCACGGATACGGGGACGTCACTGCGACGTATATACGTAGGCCAGAAATTGCCCCACACGTATATACGCTAAGCAAAAAAGTACAACAAGAAACAGAGTACACGACAAAGCGTGGTATCAATACATATGCCAACACAAGAAGTACACATACAAAGTTATCACAGGATATTATAAAGTATTACACAATACATGTGTATTACATCATAACCAAGTCCAAGAGAATAATATACAATAGGTATACAAAAAAGCTCACGAGTAGGATGAAGGTCCCGTGAGTCAAAAAGGAGGAGTCTGGCACGAGGGGACTGGAACTAATCCGCCTGCTCACTAAGGTAAGCTTGGTCCTCTGTGGATGGTTCCACTTCGTTCCAAGCTTCAGAATCTGAATGTGCAAATCCAAGGAATCAAGACATATAACAATAAACAAACTATAGCCAAGTGGCTAAGGGACATGAATAAGGAAAGATGAAATAGTTATAAGGAATATCAACTAACAAGTATGAAAAGCATGAGGAGATAAAATCCTAATACAATGAATCTACAGTTAACGTCTTATTATTATTACTTGTCTTACTGTGATATCTAGCTATGTGACCCAGCGTCCCAGGGCACATAGATCCATATCCTAGTAAAGCAAGGTTGTTATTGGAAACAGCGGTTGTATCGACGAACTATGTTTACAGTGGGTCCCGTGCATGCCCGGGACCACGGTCAAGGGTGTTCCGTTGCTTGATGACGGAACCAGCCGCAAGGCCTATCAGGAGGGACTTATGTATGCCCTTTGTCATGACAGTATTCAGGAAGAGGGAGCAAGCACTCCCCTCGGTCCCCTGGAGGCCCTCAGGTTAGACCGGAACATGATTGTACAATATACCTAATGCCACTGTAAACACGAACACATATCGATATCCGCATATTTCCCCCGACCCATGTGTAAGTTGGTCCATTTTATACAAAAGTCAAGTATATCATGCTTGGTTTAAAAGATAACATGATAAGGGGGTGATATTCACAATTTAACAAACTATGGAGCGAGAATATAATAATAAATCATGAAGTAACAAGTGGTGAGATCCATCAAGTAACATGTCATGTAATACCAGTTATGAAGCATGAACAGGAATAATATGTCACACATGTATCATCAATAAGATCCAAGTTCAGAACAGAATTAACTAAGTCAAACAGTCAGAATTAGTCGACTAGGTGGAAGGGTTAGTCGACTAATAGGGGTCTTAAGTCGACTACTAGCCTAGATGAGTCGACTAAAACTGGGAAACAGAGAGTTGGGTTTCTGTTTCAGGAAAAGTTAGTCGACTAGGGTGAGATGTGTAGTCGACTAACAGATACTTAAGTCGACTAATAGAGGGGCTAAGTCGACTAAAATTGTGATACAGAAAGTTGGGATTTATATCAGGGATACAGGAGTCGACTATGGAGAAATGGGTAGTCGACTAGGGGTCCTAAGTCGACTATTATTTTGGATGAGTCGACTGGAACCGAGAGTTGGTGTTTTCTGGTCCAGGGAAAGATTAGTCGACTAGGTTAAAAATGTAGTCGACTAGGGTGGTCTAGTCGACTGGTAATATGGCTTAGTCGACTAAAACTGTGAAATCAGAAAAGGGTTAAGTTTCAGCTAAGGTGGGTTAGTCGACTGGTCCCTAGGTTAAGTCGACTAATCGTGGGAAAAACAGTAACAGAACAGATTTTCTGATGGTTGTTTGATGGGCTAAAAATACGATTTTTATGGCACAAGTGAACATGAATGATCAACACAAGTAAATAAGGAAGTTGTCTAGTCTTGGTGAGTAGATATACTCACTTCGAACGGTTATGTGAAGCTTATACGAGTTCGAACGGATCGTTTGTCGATGATATCACCAAATAGGTCCTTGGCGATGTTTCCGACGAAGTGAGATGCGATCCAAATCCAAGGGTTGTAGTTGCTTAGGAAGGAGATGAAGGCCTTGAGGTGGTTTGGAGTTAGGGTTTGAGATGGAGAAGGAAATGGTGAAGGCTAAACTCTTGGTGAAGTGAAGAAAAGAGAAAAGAATTGTAAAGGAAAGTTTATATAGGATTTGATTTTTGTAAAGGAGATGTAAATAAAGAATTTGAGAGGGGGTTTATTGCAAAATAGGAGAAGGGATGGGTGTCCCTCACCTTGGCCACTTGGCCGGCCATGGGAGAGAGAGAGAATGAAGGCATTAATGAGGAAGGGTGTGGAGTTTGTTGGAATTTTGGATATTTTGGAGGAGAAGATATTTTTGGGAATTTGGTGGAAGGAAAGAAGGAAAGAAAAAAGGAAAAAGGAAAAAGGAAAAGAAATTATAAAATGAAGATATTTTCTTGATCTCCAAAAATGAAAATATCGGAAACGTAGGTTCCTGGGTTTAAGTCTAAGATACGGAAAACATTTCGGAAAATACCGAAATCGTCCGAAATTCAAGTATCTCGGAACGACTCGTAAATTTCACCAAAAATCAATAATAATATATGAAGACTAATAGTGAAATCCTTTTTAAGAAATACTTTATAGTTTTAAAACTAAAAATCCCGGAATCAGTTAACTACCGACTCCGTTGGAGTTTTCATAAATTCATAAAATTCTCAGAAAAAGTATTTAAGTAGGGAATATGATTCTAAGAAATAAAGTCTAAAGGACCATCTAGAAATTCCTAACTGTTTGAGAATTAAAATTCTAGGAATCGATCAGCGACACTGGTCGACACCGGTTTTGAAGAAATTTATTTTAATTAAAGAAAAATCCAGAAAATCATATAAAATCTAATATATTAGAAAATGATATTTGAAATTGAAATCGGTCAAATACAGGAAGTAAATCGAAAAATACGGTCGAAAACTGAATACGCAACTAAGTACGTATTCCGGAAACGGGGTATTACAATCCATCCACCTTACAAAAATTTCGTCCTCGAAATTTCATAAGGTGAAAGGTAACAGGAAAGGTAATAGATAGAGAAGGATAAGATGGAAGATAACGGTAAAGAAGAATAGAAGGAAAGAGTCTTACCAATCAAGATGTGAAGAGTTGAGGATAGCGCTCTCGGATAACGTCCTCTCGTTCCCAAGTGGCCTCTCCTGGCGCATGTCTGTTCCAAGACACCAACACTAATGGTATAGCCTTGTTCTTCAGTGTCTTGACACTCTTATCCAAAATGGCCATCGGCTGCTCTTGATATGATAAATCTGGCTGCAGTTCCAGTTCGGAATGATCCAAAATATGACTATCATCCTTTACATATTTCCTCAACTGAGATACGTGGAAAACATTGTGCACACCGTCCAAAGATGGCGGTAAGGCCAATCTGTAAGACACATCTCCCACTCGCTCCAAAATCTCGAATGGGCCGATATATCTCGGACTCAGCTTTCCACGAATACCGAACCGGATCACTCCTCTGGTAGGTGATATCCTCAAGAACACATGATCTCCTGCCTGGAACTCCAATGGCCTTCTCTGTGAATCTGCCCAACTCTTCTGCCGACTCTGAGCTGCCCTGAGATGATCTCTGATGATTCTGACTTTCTCTGTTGTCTGAATCAGGATCTCTGGCCCCAATAGTCTCCTCTCACCGACTTCATCCCAACAAATCGGTGATCTGCACTTTCTCCCATACAATGCCTCAAAAGGTGCCATCTTAATACTTGCCTGATAGCTGTTATTATAAGAAAACTCAGCTAGATGAAGATGGTCTTCCCAAGATCCCTTAAACTCAATCATACAGGCCCTTAGCATATCTTCAAGGATCTGGATAGTCCTCTCAGATTGCCCGTCTGTCTGAGGATGATATGAAGTACTGAACTTCAGACGAGTTCCCAGACTTTCTTGGAGACTTTCCCAGAAATGGGATCTGAATCTGGTGTCTCTATCTGAAACAATACTGACTGGAACTCCATGCAGACGAACTATCTCCTTCATGTACTTGTCTGCCAGAACCTCTGTTGTCTGACCTACCCGAAATGGTATGAAGTGAGCTGACTTGGTGAGGCGATCAATGATTACCCACACAGCATTATTACCTTTAGGACTGCGAGGCAATGCCGTGACAAAATCCATGGTGATGTGCTCCCACTTCCACTCAGGTATCGGTAAAGGTTGTAGAAGTCCAGCTGTCCTCTGATGCTCTATCTTTATCTGCTGGCACACCAGACACTTGGCGACAAACTGAGCTATCTCCCTCTTCATAGCATTCCACCAAAAATGCTTCTTCAAATCCTGATACATCTTGGTTCCCCCCGGGTGTATGGAATAAGCTGAACTGTGTGCTTCTGCCAAAATCTTCTGTCTAACTTCTCCTTGGGGAACACAAAGTCTGCTACCAAAATATAATGCACCATCTGGATGAATACAGATATCAGTTCTCAATCCAGCCTCTACCTGAGCTCGGAATATCTGTAATCTGGGATCTTCCTTCTGAGCTTCCCTGATCTCATCAATCAATGCTGGCTGAATCTGCAAAGTCATGAACTGTCCTGCCTTCTCAGTCCTTCGAACTAACATCAAGTCCAATCTGATGAAGTCTTGAATCAACTCCTTCTGCTGAGTAAGCTGGACAAGCACTCTATTCTCTGGCATCCTGCTCAGTGCATCTGGAACTGTATTGACCTTGCCTGGATGATATTGCAAGTCAATATCATAGTCCGCCATCAGTTCAAGCCATCTCCTCTGCCTCATATTCAACTCTTTCTGTGAGAAAATATACTTGAGGCTCTTGTGATCTGTATATATCAATACTTTATCTCCCAGAAGATAATGCCTCCAGATCTTCAAGGCAAAGATCACAGCTGCAAGCTCCAAGTCATGAGTTGGGTAATTCCGCTCATGAGTCTTCAGTTGCCTAGATGCATATGCTATAACATGATCATGTTGCATAAGTACACATCCCAGGCCTTTACCTGATGCATCACTGAATATGACCATCCCTCCTCTTCCTGAGGGAGTCTTCAAGATTGGAGCTGAAATGAGCCTCTGCTTCAATTGCTCAAATGCTGCGGTACATTCCTCTGTCCATATATACTTCTCTCCTTTCCTGGTGAGCTTGGTCAACGGGGCTGCAATCCTAGAGAAATCCTGGACAAAGCGTCTGTAATATCCGGCTAGTCCAAGAAAACTCTTAATCTCAGTCACCGTCCTCGGAGTCGGCCAATCTTTCACTGCCTGGACTTTGCTGGGGTCAACTGAAATCCCTTCTGCTGAAACCATGTGTCCAAGGAATGCTATGCTGTCCAACCAGAACTCACACTTGCTCCTCTTGGCATGAAGTTGCTCCTGCTGTAGAGTCTGCAACACAATCCTCAAGTGTTCTGCATGCTCCCTGTTGCTCTTTGAATAGATCAAAATGTCATCTATGAAAACAACAACAAACTGATCCAGATAGGGCGAGAACACTCGGTTCATCAAGTCCATGAAAACTGCAGGGGCATTGGTGACTCCGAAAGGCATAACTAGAAACTCATAGTGGCCATAACGGGTCCTGAATGCCGTCTTCGGGATATCTTCCTTCTTCACCCTTAGCTGATGGTAACCCGACTGTAAATCCAATTTAGAGAATACACGGGCTCCATGAAGCTGATCAAACAGATCATCAATCCTGGGCAAGGGATACTTGTTCTTGATGGTAACTTTGTTCAATTCTCTATAATTAATACAAAGCCTCTTACCACCATCCTTCTTGTTCGCCAAAAGCACTGGAGCTCCCCAGGGTGAAGTACTTGGGCGAATCAGTCCCTTATCTGAATATTCCTGCAGTTGCTTCTTCAGAATTTCTAACTCCGTCGGTGCCATCCTGTACGGAGCCTTGGATATAGGAGCTGCTCCTGGAACTGTGTCAATGGAGAACTCGATCACCCTGTCAGGTGGCAGTCCTGAGATCTCAGCAAACACTCCTGGGAATTCATCCCACACCGGTACCTTCTGCTTCCGAACCTCCGAAGTAGTCATCCGAGTCTTTCCCTTGGTAGATTTCACTTCTCCACTGAGTTGGAACTCCGGTTGATGAGGGATTCTGAAATTAATCTTCTTCTCCCTACAGTCAATCACTGCATAATACTGACTGAGCCAGGTCATGCCTAAGATTACGTCGTACCCTCTGGTGTCTAGTACGAGCATATCTATGGCCAAGGTCTTATCACAAAGTTCTACTGGACAATCAGTACAGACTTTAGAAGATATGACTACCCCATTCCCTGTACTAATCTCCCATTTGTGGTCTAAAGATCTAACATGTATAGAATGCAAAGCCACAAAATGATCGGAGATATAACAATGGGAAGCACCTGAATCGAAGAGAGCGAGGACAGGTTTTGAATGAACTCTGATGTTACCTGTTATCACCTCCTCTGAAGCCTCAGCCTCTTCTGCTGTCAGATTGTAAGCCTGACCTCTACCACGCCCTGCTGCAGTCCTAGCTCCTCTCTGGACCGGGCGAACAACATGCTGTGGAGGAAGGGGAAGAGCTCTCCTCATCACTGGTCCCTGATTCCTCTGCCCAAGTGGCCCTGGAAGTGCCCTCTGTCCATTGGGTCCCTGAAGTGCTGGCAAGGTCTGATTTGCTATCCCCATTCTCCTGTGTGGACAAGCTTCAATGGAATGATCTCGAGATCCACACACCAAACACCATCCATTTGCCCTACGGCAATTCTGCTGAGAATGCCCTGGTTTCTGGCAAAAGTTGCAGATAGGACCTGGTCGAACCATCTGGTAAGGAACTGATCTGAATGGTTGCCTGGCCTGAACCTTCGCTGCTCTGTATGGGCCTCCTCTTCCCATTGGTACAAATGGCCTCTTCATGGCCTGGTTCCCCATCTGATCAACTTTCTTCTTCTCAAGCCCACGCTCCACCTCTCGAGCTATGGTGAGAACCTCAGAATAAGTCTTCAGTTGCTGTGGCATCAAGAAGACCTGTATGTCTATCTGCAGGCCCTGCTGGAATATGCTTGCTCGCTTCTCCTCATCCGTTACCATGTACGGAGCAAAGCGGCTGAGTCTGAGAAATTCCGCGGCATACTCATCCACGGACTTGTTCCACTGCTGGAGTCTGATGAACTGCTCTTCCATGTCCTTCTGAGCAGTAGCAGGGAAGAATCTGCTGTAGAAACTTTTGGAGAACGTGTCCCAGGTGACAGGCTTCTCCAGTCTGGCCTCTTCAGCAAGCCACCAAGTTCTGGCTACATCTTTCAACTGAATCTTGGCGACCTCAACTTGGTTCTCCTTTGGTACCCTGGCTGCATTCAGCAAATCAGTGGTGTCTGTCAGCCATTGCTCAGCATCCAAAGGCTTCTCTTCTCCCGTGAAGATGGCTGGCTGCAGCCTCCTGAAATCTGAAATATTCCCCGGCCTCTGCTCTTTTGGAGCTGTCAACTCTTGCCGGAGAAGTTCTGTCTGCTGCTGCTGGTTCTCCATCATTGTTTGAATGACCCTCAGAATGTCCACACTCTCCCGTGGGTCCATTCGACGCTTGCCCGGAGTGGTTACGGCCCGTCCTTCTCTCCATACCGAATTGGGGAAAGGTAACTGGAATTTGGAAACAAATGGAAGGAGTTTAGGATACAAAGGAATAAATCAAGGAAGGAATCAAGAAGGACTTAATAACTTTGTATATTGTAGTTGGCATAAGCAAATTACTAGAATTTGCTGCTTGATTGTACTTTAGGTTTGAGAGCCTAAGCTCTGATACCAACCTGTAACGCCCCGATTCCACGGATACGGGGACGTCACTGCGACGTATATACGTAGGCCAGAAATTGCCCCACACGTATATACGCTAAGCAAAAAAGTACAACAAGAAACAGAGTACACGACAAAGCGTGGTATCAATACATATGCCAACACAAGAAGTACACATACAAAGTTATCACAGGATATTATAAAGTATTACACAATACATGTGTATTACATCATAACCAAGTCCAAGAGAATAATATACAATAGGTATACAAAAAAGCTCACGAGTAGGATGAAGGTCCCGTGAGTCAAAAAGGAGGAGTCTGGCACGAGGGGACTGGAACTAATCCGCCTGCTCACTAAGGTAAGCTTGGTCCTCTGTGGATGGTTCCACTTCGTTCCAAGCTTCAGAATCTGAATGTGCAAATCCAAGGAATCAAGACATATAACAATAAACAAACTATAGCCAAGTGGCTAAGGGACATGAATAAGGAAAGATGAAATAGTTATAAGGAATATCAACTAACAAGTATGAAAAGCATGAGGACATAAAATCCTAATACAATGAATCTACAGTTAACGTCTTATTATTATTACTTGTCTTACTGTGATATCTAGCTATGTGACCCAGCGTCCCAGGGCACATAGATCCATATCCTAGTAAAGCAAGGTTGTTATTGGAAACAGCGGTTGTATCGACGAACTATGTTTACAGTGGGTCCCGTGCATGCCCGGGACCACGGTCAAGGGTGTTCCGTTGCTTGATGACGGAACCAGCCGCAAGGCCTATCAGGAGGGACTTATGTATGCCCTTTGTCATGACAGTATTCAGGAAGAGGGAGCAAGCACTCCCCTCGGTCCCCTGGAGGCCCTCAGGTTAGACCGGAACATGATTGTACAATATACCTAATGCCACTGTAAACACGAACACATATCGATATCCGCATATTTCCCCCGACCCATGTGTAAGTTGGTCCATTTTATACAAAAGTCAAGTATATCATGCTTGGTTTAAAAGATAACATGATAAGGGGTGATATTCACAATTTAACAAACTATGGAGCGAGAATATAATAATAAATCATGAAGTAACAAGTGGTGAGATCCATCAAGTAACATGTCATGTAATACCAGTTATGAAGCATGAACAGGAATAATATGTCACACATGTATCATCAATAAGATCCAAGTTCAGAACAGAATTAACTAAGTCAAACAGTCAGAATTAGTCGACTAGGTGGAAGGGTTAGTCGACTAATAGGGGTCTTAAGTCGACTACTAGCCTAGATGAGTCGACTAAAACTGGGAAACAGAGAGTTGGGTTTCTGTTTCAGGAAAAGTTAGTCGACTAGGGTGAGATGTGTAGTCGACTAACAGATACTTAAGTCGACTAATAGAGGGGCTAAGTCGACTAAAATTGTGATACAGAAAGTTGGGATTTATATCAGGGATACAGGAGTCGACTATGGAGAAATGGGTAGTCGACTAGGGGTCCTAAGTCGACTATTATTTTGGATGAGTCGACTGGAACCGAGAGTTGGTGTTTTCTGGTCCAGGGAAAGATTAGTCGACTAGGTTAAAAATGTAGTCGACTAGGGTGGTCTAGTCGACTGGTAATATGGCTTAGTCGACTAAAACTGTGAAATCAGAAAAGGGTTAAGTTTCAGCTAAGGTGGGTTAGTCGACTGGTCCCTAGGTTAAGTCGACTAATCGTGGGAAAAACAGTAACAGAACAGATTTTCTGATGGTTGTTTGATGGGCTAAAAATACGATTTTTATGGCACAAGTGAACATGAATGATCAACACAAGTAAATAAGGAAGTTGTCTAGTCTTGGTGAGTAGATATACTCACTTCGAACGGTTATGTGAAGCTTATACGAGTTCGAACGGATCGTTTGTCGATGATATCACCAAATAGGCCCTTGGCGATGTTTCCGACGAAGTGAGATGCGATCCAAATCCAAGGGTTGTAGTTGCTTAGGAAGGAGATGAAGGCCTTGAGGTGGTTTGGAGTTAGGGTTTGAGATGGAGAAGGAAATGGTGAAGGCTAAACTCTTGGTGAAGTGAAGAAAAGAGAAAAGAATTGTAAAGGAAAGTTTATATAGGATTTGATTTTTGTAAAGGAGATGTAAATAAAGAATTTGAGAGGGGGTTTATTGCAAAATAGGAGAAGGGATGGGTGTCCCTCACCTTGGCCACTTGGCCGGCCATGGGAGAGAGAGAGAATGAAGGCATTAATGAGGAAGGGTGTGGAGTTTGTTGGAATTTTGGATATTTTGGAGGAGAAGATATTTTTGGGAATTTGGTGGAAGGAAAGAAGGAAAGAAAAAAGGAAAAAGGAAAAAGGAAAGAAATTATAAAATGAAGATATTTTCTTGATCTCCAAAAATGAAAATATCGGAAACGTAGGTTCCTGGGTTTAAGTCTAAGATACGGAAAACATTTCGGAAAATACCGAAATCGTCCGAAATTCAAGTATCTCGGAACGACTCGTAAATTTCACCAAAAATCAATAATAATATATGAAGACTAATAGTGAAATCCTTTTTAAGAAATACTTTATAGTTTTAAAACTAAAAATCCCGGAATCAGTTAACTACCGACTCCGTTGGAGTTTTCATAAATTCATAAAATTCTCAGAAAAAGTATTTAAGTAGGGAATATGATTCTAAGAAATAAAGTCTAAAGGACCATCTAGAAATTCCTAACTGTTTGAGAATTAAAATTCCAGGAATCGATCAGCGACACTGGTCGACACCGGTTTTGAAGAAATTTATTTTAATTAAAGAAAAATCCAGAAAATCATATAAAATCTAATATATTGGAAAATGATATTTGAAATTGAAATCGGTCAAATACAGGAAGTAAATCGAAAAATACGGTCGAAAACTGAATACGCAACTAAGTACGTATTCCGGAAACGGGGTATTACATCTGTCTAAAAAGATGTTTATTAAAATCAAGAACCTTCGTTCCAATAGAGGTGTATTAATAGACTTTTTCGAGAAGTACCTAAGAAGAGTCGGTGACATATGTACCTTGTAATAAAGAAAATACAAATTCAAAGGACAAACACAATCAACAGTGTTGTAAGATATTTTTTCAGTGTAAATGTAATAAGAATTTTAGTATAGACGTAAATGTAATAATAAAAGAAAGAAACAAAATGGAAGACAAAAGTTGCCACTTGAGTTAGAGCTCTAAAAGTTTCTTTGTCAAAACCGACCGTAGGGAGGTTTTCTCACGTGAGTCATTTAGAAACTTTATCTGTCCGTCTGTCTGTCCGTCTTCATCAGCATCAATTCCTTCTTTCCTCTTCCTCTCTCAGCTCCCTCCTCATTTTTTCTCCTTCTTCTTCCTCTCCCTCCTATCTTTCTCTTGATCGATATCTCGGTTTTCCACTCATAATGGCAGTATACTAGTTATAGCAAAACTAATGTTTAAAAAAATCATATACAAAAAAATATAAATTATATATATTACTCTATGTCCGGTCACACTGGTGTGTTTGTAGGTCCACTCCTGAGTGTAAACTCATCCCTCGTGCTGAATCAGGTAGAAGTGCCCCAAATTCCAAACCCTTTAAACCTCAAGGACATAGTCCTGTTTGTAGGCAAATTGAGGAATTGCGTGTGGCCTCATAATTTAATTCCTTATTACAAAATGCAGGAGTAATATTGCCAAATATCCCCTTCTTTTTAACTACAAACCTGCTATGATAAAATTGATTAACAATTAAACTTTCCAAACAAAGCAACATTTAATAGTGTCTCTCATCTAACCTCAAAATTTTCAATTGTTTCTACCAATTTCATTAATAATCCTTGCTATTTCCAATCCTTAAACTCTAACAAAAGTTTCTGCACTTCCATCAATCTCCTCTGCACCTCCCTCACAATCTCCCTCTTCGCCTTCAAGTTCAAGTCCAGCTCACACACTCTCAAAATCTCCACATCTACAATCACAATGTACTTTCTCAGTGATTCAAACAACTTCATCATCTTCATGATCTTGGGCCTGACGTCACTGGCTTCATCGTCACACTGTAACCAAGACTGGATGATCCTAGCACCGAGCTCTATGTCATCCACACACAATCTCATCTCACTTCTCAGCTCTTGAAGCTCCACCGAGCCTTCGGCTGATTTGATCTCTTGGGTCAGTCTCTGCAGGCTGGCAATGCTGTTGCTGATGTCTTTTATCTGGAAGTCGTAGACATAGAACTTCTGGATTAATTTCAGGCATGGCTTTGGCTCATTCATCTCTGAAACAATTGAGAAAAGAATCATTGAATAGAATTAGAGAACCGAACAGATTCATTAGATGATTGCAAGTGCAAGATTGAAACAAGTAAGATCTTACGTGGTGCACAAAAGGGGGGATGAGGCTGAGGCTTGACTTGTGATCCCTGCATATAACATGGAAAACAAAGCAATTTTGTTTATGGTTATGAGAATCAGCTTGCCTTGAATTGACAAATGAAGAAGAGATTAAGAAAAGGTGTAAATTTATTGAAGATATGTTCTGCACAAGCATGGCACTTGCAAAGGTTCATCTATAGGCTAGAAACTAACAACAGAAACAAAAGAAAAGAAAAGAAAAAAGGGGAGAAAGAAAAAAATTTCTCCACAAACTCAGATTCTAGAACAAATCAAATCCCAGACTCATGGTTCTAAATTATTGTACATTTTCCTGGATTTTTTGCGCATATCCGATTATATGCCTAGATTCAACTAGAATTCAAAAGGAATTTATAGAGGCATGGGAATTGAATAGCAGAAGAATCAAGAGAAGGGGCACCTTTACAAGAAATAATCTGTAATATGTGGATGAGACCTTTAAAAGAAATTAACACATTTATTGTAAGAAGAAGAGATGTTCAGAGTTCAAACGTTACCTTGAGCAAAGAAAGAACAGTTAGTGGCTTATTGGCATGAGTAAGAAACATGTTAATATAAAGAGATGGGATCCTGAAACTGACAGACATGGGAGATATGAGATGCAGATACGGTGACTTTTTTATTTTTAATTTTAATTTTTTCCCCCCCTATTTTTGGCAAGGAAAAGGGTAGAGCAGTTTCATCAAGTGGAGAAGGTTTCTGACGTTTTTGGTTACATTTTCTCCCATTTTAGTATAAAAGATAAGAGAGAGGAGTATGGTATACTCAGCTTTCAAGCATGAATGCAGCATCAGCAGTTGCATCCTAATTCCACATACGAGCAGAATCCAAATAAGGCACAGAGACTATGTCCTACAGGCATATATTTGATTATAAGGACCTTTTACGATATTTCATGGTAGTTGTGCTGACCGATCATCTGTTCCTTTCAGTATCCTTCTGAATCACCTTCCATTTTATTTATTTTTTTTTCGCTCTTTCTTGTTGTAGATATAGTGCTTTAATTTGATCTCTCACTGGTTAAATGACTTACTCAAAAAATGAAAACTTGTTTAGTAGTCATGACCCTTTTGATGAATTCACTAGTAACGGATATTTGTTGTTTGTATGTTAGTGCTAGGAAAGCTCCAGTAGAGGGGCATAAGCACTGAGAAGACTGATGATGAACACTCAAACATAAAGAAAATCTTGAGCATTACACCATGTCAAGAATGAGATGGAAGAGAAATAGGGAAATTAGATTAGTAAAGGGAATTTTTTTTTTAAAAAAACAACCAAAAATGAAGAAAGACTGTCTGATTATCTGTGAGATGCTCGTACATCTTATTCTGATTTCTATTACAATCACCTCCAGTTAAGAAGTAAATTCAGTCTAGAATTTTTAGTATGCCTTGTGATTTCACTGAGAGCATATTATCAGATTTTCCGGCATTGTCGCAGTGTAACTAATGGCTTCGTCAGATTCCAACTTGCAAATCTTTAGTCCATATCTTCGCAGAACAGGTCGTTTATACTGCTAACACACTTACAGCAGGTACATACTATTCTTTTCAGAGTTGGAGAACTAACAGTAAAGCAAGAAATGCCTCGCTTTCTAGGATACTTGTTTCGACTTACTCAAAGGTGATTTCGCCGCTTTAAAAAAAAAAAAAAAAAAAAAACTCTGTCGTGTTTGATAACGGAACACAGGACTTGCAATACATATGCCACGCAATCAACAGAGGAACCATAGAATCGACAATCACTGATACAAGGTATTTTGTAGTGGATCTATTGATGTGTAATGGAACATAGCGACCTGTAATAGCTTGTAATGGCATGCACCTAGCTATTCTAGCCAAGTATATTGCTGATGTACGTAACATTTCAGTAAACAATCTACTTGTTAATATCAAGTAGGGCATCATGCCCTACTTTTCCCTAGAGAGAGAAGAAACTGAGACACCAGGACTCTAGGTTAAATTGAAACTCCTGCACACAATACACACTTACTGTCTATATACCCAGAAATTTCTCTACTTAAAGAAAAGAGACACGTATACTAAGTCCGCGTCATTCAGCTCACCTATTTACCAGGAACCTGGGTCCCTCTAAAGTGCATATCACATATCAATAAACGACCTCCAACAAAGCAAAATTACAAGAGTACAGCACGCAGCCATTTTCAATTTTCCGTCCCTATAATGTTTCTGCTTAAAGCTGAGAGCCCATCCTTTTACAAGCCTCTGGCTTAGAAAGGAACAAAAAGAAAAAGCACAGATTGCAAGCAGCGGCCCCCCCTTAGCAGTTTGCTATCCAAAATGACAGAAGAGTATTAAGCATATAAATACATGAAAGCAGTGTACATCTCCCATTCAAATGACAAAACAATAAGATTGGTTATGGAGAGATGATGCTCTAAAACAATCACATGTTTGTCCTCTGACCTGCTGAAGCTGCCAGCGGTTGTTACCAACCACCACCACCACCGGACCACCCATTACCGCCTTCAGCCTGCGGAGGAACCAGTCTCTTTGAGCCACCACCACATTCGGAGTTCCCAAACCCAGAATCAGACCCACCTGGACCCCTGGATGCATCTGCCTCCCCCCCTTCCCAGCTGCTGCCCCTTGAACGAGCCCCACCCCAACTGCTGCCGCCACCGCCAGCACTAGTACCACCAGCACCACTACCACCCCAACTAGACTTTCCACCATCGCCTCCACCAGTGCTACCTCCACCATCATTATTATTATTGCCACCACCAGCGCTGCCACTGCCCCCACCACCCCAACCACCAGGAAACCTTTCCCTGCCTGGTGAATTTTGTACTTTGGCCCCAGGAAAGCTGCTCAAGCCACCATCATCTTCATTTCTTGAACCTGAGCCATCCCAGTTAGGGGAAGAACCAAAATCAGAATCCCGGCCACGGCCTCTTCCGCGTCCTCCACGCCCACGACCTCGCCCTGGACGAGGAAGCCCACTTGGATGACCATCTCGGTTGTCGCCACCATAATTGTTCCTATAATCAGGTCTCCCACCTGTTTGAAAGAGAGAATAGAAACATGAGTAGGAAAACTCACAGGTATGCTAGAATTCATGCAGATCAGAAAAGCAGGTAATATTTTCTGCCTCTTTAATTCACTTGCAGGAAGCAAAATGCCACACATACATGGTGGGCACAGCCATCAGTGCTTCATGCCATCCAATCATGATTTCCAATTCTACATGTTACGAAATGCACGTGGCTGAAAAGTTGACTTTAGAAAGCTATCTTGTATTAAATGGTCTATCTTGTATTAGACAGATGTTTGTTTTGCATCCAGTAGGTGGATAGGCTAAAATCTACAGTTTGACATAAGTTTCCAGAATGCACATTTCATGTGTTGAACAACGTGGAACACTATGCCTCTGTATTCATGCAAACACGTCATTTGAACCAATCAAATATCCCTCTCCTTCCATTTTCTCTTCCACCACTCCTGCATCCAAAAGAACTGCCCATATTCTGATTTCAGACAATAATCTTCGGCTGCACCTGAAAGACCCAGTCACAAGCTGACGTAGGGCGGGGAAGCGAAGACGAACAATGCCGGCTAGATCTTGTTCTAGCGCTGACGAACCACCCTAAAGAGATCTCCAAGTACGGGTAACTACTCGAATCCACGAGCAAGAACGGCCGGAGTCCACGAGGCAAGGGAACAACTCGAATCCACCAGCAAATATGAGGAAAAAACTCAAAAGTTTAATGATAAAAGTTGAATAAAAGATTGATACAAAATAAGAATACAAGAGCCTTTATACAGGCTTACAAAAATCCTATTCTATCTATGAAAGCTAAATTCAAATTAAAAAAGTTCAAAATAAAGAAATTGAAAATTTTATTGGATTCCAAGTTTGCACGCAAAACAGAATCCTAAACAAAGTCAAATACCCAAATACGCAATGGGGTTGTTGACAGCTGAAGGGGGCTGTCGACATCGAGGGAAAATGCAAAATCCCAACTTTCTATAAATGCCCGTTGACGGGCCAAAAAAGGCACGTCGACAGGTCTGAAAAATCCCGTCTCTCAGAAAAAGCCTGCCGACAGTCCAAACGAAGGGCTGTCGACAGGTCAAGTTTTCTTGGCATGTTATTTGTCTTGTCTTGCTCTTTGGTCTCCTACATCAGTCCCTCCTTCAAAAAAACTCGCCCTCGAGTTCCTATCACTTTAATTTCACTGGTCACAGCTGAGGGCACCCTTTTCTTTGCAGATCTTGTAATCGATGAAATTGGTCTCATGGCAACTCTCTTACCCTTCCAAGTAATCACATATATGTTCTTCCTTTCTTGATGGGTAGCATCGATGTCATGTTATCATGATCTTCTAAAAAGAATATGGCACTTGTTCGTACCAACAACATCACAACGGAATCTTGATAGTGTTTACCAATGAAAATAGAAACTTGACACAGATCCCTTACCTTGATACGTGGGCCTTGCTTGATCCATCCAATATCGTAGGGATGATGATGCGACTTTGTCTCCAGTTTCAAGTGATCCAAAATGCTCTAGAGAAGATATTCTCGCAGCTTCCATTGTCAATGATAAGATTGCAGACCTTATCCTTGATTGAACACCTTGAATAGAAAATTTAATGTCTCTGCATGGTGTCGGGGATCTTCTAGCTGCAAAGTACTTTCTAAATAACACAAATAACGAGATCGTCATGTTCTTCGACGAAATCAGAATCCTCCGACTCTGTCTCAATCAGCACATCTTCTTCATAGTCTGTTATATTAACGGGCCTCCTCTTCGGGCACTCATTAGATATGTGTCCAGAATCGCTACACCTGTAACACTTGCCAATCTCAGGTTTGGTGTAAGGATTGTCTTTGCTCTTTTAGATCGCGGGGTCGTTATTGGTGTCAATGTAGAGACTTTGGCCAATGGCTGTACTATTAGTTGACCTATCATCGTGGAGCTCGGCTGGACTCTGTCGTCTCCTACGGGCTCTTGGGCTCTTCAATTGATAAAAGATGCCTGGAAGGTGGAGATCTGCTTCGTAACCTCTCAATCTTTATGGCCTTGTTTTGGGCTTCATCAACAGAAAACACATCCTGAATGGGGTAGTTTAACCCGTGGATGTACTTCGTAGTCTGCTGCTCCTCGGTGAGAGATAAATCACTCCGCGATGTGAGGTGATGGTTTCCTCCGTGTATGCAGACACAGTCCTCGTACCTTGCATGCATTGCTCAAATTAATTGTAGAGGATCTGTTGATAATCGAGTGAAAAAAAAATCTACCTTATACAAGTTGCCTCATGCGCCTCCATGTCATCACAGGTTGCTTCCTTTGACGCCTTTGTGAGACTTGCAATTGATCCCACCATGCGGCTGCTCCTCTCTTAAACTTGTATGCCACAAATTTGCCTTGTTTCTCCATAGGGACAAAAGCCATGTCAAAGAATTTATCCACCTCGTAAATCCAATCCAGAAAGGATTCAATATCTAGATTTCCGCTAAAAGAGGGGATGTTAACCTTCATCTGTACTCATGAGGATTTAGGTATCCTCCTTCTCTACCATGATTAGGGTAGGGGACTCTGGCCTCCCTGTTAGGGTTTGAAAACCCACCTCTCCTATTTGTATTAGAAGTAACGAATCTCTCATGTCTTCCGTAGGCTAGGCCGTCATCTCCAAGGTCGGCATACTGATAATTGAAGTTGTTGAACACCTCGTCAGAGAATTCATCAATTTGGGGATGTTGTAGAGGGTAGTTTGGTGGTGTAGGGTATTGATATGGATGATATGTGGGTGGTTAATTTGGGTATGGTGGATATGAGGGTGATTAATATGAGGATGATAGTAGCGGGGGTGGTTGAACTGATGATAGGTGAATTGGAGATGGTTGGTTTAGTGGAGGTTGTGGGTGAGGGTTTGTTTAAAGGGGAGGTGGAGGTGATAGATGAAGATTACCTGATGAAGGTAGAGGTGGTGGATGAAGATTGTTCGATGAACGTTCACGCCCGCTTCGATACGCACCATTGGCTAGGCTTCAATCATTGAGTTTGAGAGATAGCTTCTTGATTTCTTGGACCATACTGTTCATGGCCGATTCAAGAGCGCCTAATCTTCCTTCAAGAGCGCCTACTCTCGTGGAGAGGCTATACTACTCGTTGTCTTCTTCGTCCATCGTTGGAGAATTTGCTAAAGCTCTGATACCACTTGATGCAGGAATGCGAAGAAGACGAACGATGCCAGCTAGATCTCATTCTAGCGCTGATGAACCGTGAAGAGATCTCTAGGTAGGGGTAACTACTCGAATCCACGAGCAAGAACGACCTGAATCCATAACGAGGGAACAACTCGAATCCACGAGCAAATATGAGATAAAATTGAAAAGTTTATTGATAAAAGTTGAATAAAAGATTATACAAAATAAAAATACAAGGGCCTTTATATAGGCTTACAAAAATCCTATTTTATCTATGAAAGCTAAATTCAAAATAAAGAAAAAAGTTCAAAATAAAGAAACTTAAAAATTTATTAAATTCCAAATTTGAACCCAAAACAGAATCCTAAACAAAGTCAAATACCCAGATACGTAGTAGGGTTATCGATAGCTGAAAGGGGCTGCAAAATCCCAACTTTCTGTAAAAGCATGTCGACAGGCCAGAAGAGGTACTGTCGACATGCCTGAAAATTCCTATCTCTCGGGAAAAGCCTATCGATAGTCCAAACGAAGGGCTGTCAACAGGTCTAGTTTTCTTGACCTGCTGTCTGTCTTGCCTTGCTCTTTGGTCTCCTACATCACAAGCCTTTATATATGAGTTATTAGGAATAATGGAATACCCATATCTAGCAAGCTATTTGGTTGGTGAATGGAACAAGGATGGATACTTAGTTTCCTTCTTTTTAAGGTTAACTGTGGGAAACTCCAACTATCAATCTAACCCTAAAACTTTTAAAGGGCTTCCATGAAAGAAAGATGGTTGGGTTTTAGAGGGCTATGATTTATGAGTACAATGACATTTTAACTTGATTCAAATTATTTGTTGAAAGAGTTGGATAGATTTGTTTACTTCCCCTTGCTCTCTTGAGTTTCTGCCTTCTTTGACATGCAAATCTGAGACTTGCATTACAAATCAGTGTTATTTAAACATGTAAATATAGCTATCAAAGATCCAAATGAAACTCAGGTGTCCAGAATGGAACCTTCCGGAAACCAAACACAAAAGTGAATGCCTTCAGCCTTATAAGTCACAAATCCAGCCATCTTTCTTTCATGGAAGCCCGTGTTAGATTTCTTATTTGTTTGATATAAGCACATTTACATTTTAATGCTCAAATAAATAAATGCAAGATGAATTCTGTTTCAGAAGGTTAGAAGGTTAATCATCCTGAGGTAAAGCTAGTCATCAGCCAATACCAACAGAGATTTCCACTTTTCCAGCACACCATAGTCCGTACCCTAAGGGGCTGTCTGGATGCATAGGGAAGTGAGGAAGTGGGAGGCCTCATTTTCCACTTCCATTGTCCAACCAAACACCGGAAAAAAAGGGGAAAACCCTTTCTTTTTCCCTTTTCCTTTTACACGTCTCTTTTACACAACCATTTCTCAACTTCCAATGTGCTACAGTTAATTTTGTGGTCATGTAAATCTCATTTGTAATAAGTTGTAACTCAAAACAGTTAATTTTGTGGTCATATAAATCTCACTTGCATTCTAATTACAGTCCAATTTTTTTCCATAATTAATTTTTATTTTAATATTATTTTGCGGTCAACTTTGTGATCAACTTTTCCATTTGCACTTCCACACTACCATCTAAACACCGGAAAAGGCATAACATTTTCCAAACTACACTTCCCAACAACATCCAAACACCGAAAAAACTTACTAACCAATTCTCAAGTTCCAAAGGGCACGTCCTCACTTCCACCCCTAACCAAACAGCCCCTAATTTGCACAGAAGGTGAAAGAATCCAAATACAACCCAGGGATGAAAGAGATCTAAACTCTATCTACATGTTTAAGTGATAAAAATGCGTGAGGAAACATTTAGCTAGAAATACCGCAGAAATGAGTTTACTATGATCTTCAAAGCAAGATACGAAAAGGCTGTGGTGGGTACATAACCGGCGGTTCACATGATGCAACTTGAAGGCGGTGCCGGGTGATACATAATTCACACTGTGTGGTCTGTGTTTGCAGTTATTGTGGGTAAATAACCGGCGGTTCACATGATGCAACTAGAAGGCGGTGCCAGGGCCACATAATTCACAGTGTGTGGTCTGTGCAGTTATCATGTTATAGAACAGGAGACTAGGAAGCAGAGATGTTGCAATACTCTGCCAAGAATACTCAACTAATTCAAAATTTTTTTTTTTAAAAAAACAGACAATCCCTATACTGTGCTTCTCCTCTTCCTCATAAATGAACCTTAACGGGTTTAAGTTTGTAAGTTTTAAAACCCTTGACACACTTTTTTTTTTTGGGGTGGTGGTGGAGGGGGACAAAACCAGTTAATTATTAAGTCATTGCATGGCACTATGGTGACTGACACAGTGGGTCCACTACAGCTGCTAGACCTTATAAATGCTTAAGTAATGAATACTTAACAAATTGAAATAAAAAAAAAAATCAAGCAGGAGCCAGAATATTCAATAGAATGTATCAACAAGTGACCAAATTAAAAGTACATAAGTAGGCATATTATCAAGCGCAACTCCAAAAACTTTGAAAATTTTCATATGATATACTCGATATGTACGGTTTAAATCATGCAAGAACTTTGGATGACTACCATACGGGTTACTCTAATGCAAGTACCTATTCAAAACTAGTTATTTAGTTTCCTAAAAAGTAGATTTTGTGCTTAAAACATAAAATGCCATCATCTTATCTACTTGCCTGATCTTGAGCCCGGGGTTGAAGATCGCTCCCTTTCTGAATTTTGGCCTCTCCAGCTATCACTGCTACCTGCAAATCCACCTGACATAGAACCCTCACCCGAGGCACCCCATGCTGGGCTTTTCATAGGGACTATCGCAGCAACAGTTCTGATAGATGGTCCAGCATCTGGTGGTGGTTTATCAATATTCCTCTGAAAGTAGGCCACAAGGCGGTCAATGTCTTCAAAATCCTTCTTGCGAAACCTAAAACCCTTGGGATACAAGCCAATGTACTCGTGATGTGGATTTGAGCTCCTAATATAGGATAAAATAAATGTCCCAGGATGTTCATGAGAAATACCAAAACAGTAAACTATCCTCATAGGATTCTCTGCCTTCTCTGCCTTTAATAGTTCATCAACTTCATTCTTTCTTCCTTTCTTGAATTTGCGGTAACCTAGCATATTTTTCAGATGGCCTACTAATGGATCAACATAACGATCCATTACCTGAAACAAAGAAGAACATAGTTCAGAAACCTAGCCATGCAATAACTCCTAAGAGAATGCAAAATTGCAATCAACAAGCATTATAAGCAAAAACATTGGGACCAGCATGGCCAAACTGCGAGCAGCCAGCCCCATCCCAAGGACATGCATCAGTAGGGATCTGGAAATATAAAAGAGGACAGATTCCTCATGTAGAGATATTATTAAGATTTACACAACTCACAACTCCTTAAGTTCCATTCAAGGATCTAAAGTATTACCTTGTCTTCTGCAATAGCAGAGCATGCCTGGCATGCCAATACTGTTACTCTATGATGCATGTCCCATCATAGAGTGGAGCAAGAGAACTATCAAGATATTTTAAGCAAGTGCTACATGAAACTGTATGTTGCATAAAACAAGATTCACATCATGTATTGACTTTCATGGCCAAGCATTTCCCTAAACTTATTTCAGAAAATTCTGAATAATTAAAATCTACATCTTATCTAGCATCTTGCTACTGTATTGCAACAGTAATAGAAATATATCAGAAGTCTGTATAAACAAATAAATGTTATTACTGACCTCGTCGAGATCTTCAAAAGTATCTTTGTCAATTGTTAGTGTTTTCCCAAGACGAAGCAAGCTTGTGATATCCTTGTGATCTTTTCCACCTTCCACTATGTCCTTGTGAGCATAGACCCCATCATAAATTTTTATAGTTAAAGTCAAAAATGATGGCCCTTTAGAACTTGGGCGAACAATGCTCTCTCCAGCATCCTTGTCCAACAGGTACTGTCAGAAGACATTTTGTAGTTAGTCCAGTTCACATGGTTGTTGCACATCCAAAATCACCAAGAACATCATGTGTAAATAAGATATAAATGTTTGCACATTAGAAAACATACCTGCATTGCTTCCTCAGCAGTCAAGTTCTGAAAGCGAGGATGAACAATCATCCTTGGCTTAAAATGCTTCTTTGCAAGTTCCTTTTCCTTGCGAGCCTTCTCCTGTTCGCTGCGTAGATTAACCTCTTCTTTATAGTAAGAATCAAGATTGCGTATGAAACGTGGTTTTCTGCTTAATTCACTTCCTTTGCACGTAAGGTACACAATAAATCTTTGTTTGTTGACACTCTTGATTTTGCAGGTAAGCACGTCACCCTCTTGAACTTTCTCAGGGTCGTACCCATCATCTGAAAAATCTTCTGCCCCAATAAAGCCTTTCAAACCAGAATCAAACATGCACATTACCCGGCTATCCTGTGCCTGACGAACTGAAACCTGAACAAGTTTCCCTTCTGACAAGGAATCCTCAGTTTCACCAGAAAGCATACAGAACTCCTCTTCTGGGCTCGGTTCTGTAAATGAGACCCGCCAATCTTGAAAACCATGTAGCAACTCCATCTTTATAAGATAAAACGTCTCCCACTTTCTAGTTCCATTTCGTTCGAAGTAGGATTCATTATATGCATCAATATCAAGAGCTTTAAGCATGTCAGGCTTGTCTCTTACGTGTTCAATTGCCATTTCCTGATCATCATCATCATCATCCATTTCATCCTGACCACGTTCAAAATCTTCAGCACGAACATCCTTGGCCAAATTCTTTGCCAGGTCATACGACTCTGGATGAATTCTCGTATCATCCAATAAATCCATGATATGACTACTAGCAGCTGCGGCTCCACTGCGACGCACACGCAAAAACCCTACTGCATTTATAAAAACTTTCTTCCTAAGGATCTTGCCCATTGGAATCTCCTTCCGGTTGAAAATGGACCCAGCTCTAACAAATGCTCTTTGTAACGCCGAAGCTTTACGCGGTCCAAGACCCGAAATAAATTGTAGAGGAGCAAAATGCCATTCATGACTTGCAGCTAAATTAACGTCCAGACCAACTTGGTTGGTAGCATCTATCATTACTTGTTCAACCATCTCAAATTTCTCATCATCATTAAGAAAATGTTCTAGAGGACAAAGCTTCCACGATAAAATTTCTTTTCCTGGCCCACAAAGTGTGGCAATCATTGCCAAGGGGTTTTGAAGGTAACGTCCAAGACCCACAGCACGTTTAACAATGCCTGAACAAAATGGACCATGACATGCTATGAAAAGCTTAAAACGCACTATGCAGCAAAAAAATAAAGATGTTCTTACCTGGTTGCGCAGGAAGTTGATCTGAAGAGATCCGTGAATTCTCATATAGGCGAGGCAAAGATTCATCACCAAAAACAATACTAATATTCATATCTTGACTCACATCCCTAGGATGATCTTCCACTATTCTGAAAATAACCTGATTGACAAAAAGTATACAGCATGTAAATGTGAAGAGCTGACCTGCTAAACATACACCGATTAACGCCACTGAGGTGTTATTAAGTCCTAAATACCGATAGCCTTTTCCACTTGAATTGTCTAGTAAAAGGTAAATGTCAGCTAGATCTTGATGCGCTTAATATTAGGGGTTTAGTTAACTGCAGAACAGATATTTTTGTTACAACACAAAACTGCCTGACCAGCAGTTTCCCTTTTAACAGATAAAAGTTCTTTGCAAGAGAATCCAAGGTAAATTATAAAATTAGCATGAGATAACTGATTAATAAAACATCATATCAGCAGATGACATAATGCTTGTAATTTACATGCTCTAGATACCCATCCAAAATATTCCTATGCATCACATGGTAACATTTTTGGAGTACACTTAGAAACAAATTTTAAACTTCACATCTTAAATGAATTGCCTTGAGGAATGTAGTCAGCCAAAACCAGGAAGACATGAAACCACACTTTTGAACACAAGTTTCGTCATGTTGCAAGTCATACCTCTATTTAATTTATTCAACAGAGAGGGATATAAAAGAAAGTGAACTATCTTTTGTCATCTCTGTCGTGTATCACATCCAGCTGCTTTGATATTACTACCAGTAGACGTGTGACAAAAGGATCATATATACAAGAAGTCATTAAGCATCCAGAACCACAAAAGAGGAGAGGAGAGTAGATGTGTGAAAAAAATACCATGTATACAAGAAGTCATTAAGCATCCAGAATCACAAGGAAGGAGAGGGAATACGCTTTCTGTACTCTGTTGAATGTATAGATATAGGTGCCCAAACCCTCCTAATTGAGATTGATACATTGTGCACATTGTTTTCTAATTGGATCCCCATATGGATACTTGAATATCCAAACCTGAGAGCTCCAATGGGATTTAATTCACTTAATGACAAGTAACCTATACCATTTGTTCCCAAGCCAATTTGCACGCAACAATTTTGTTACGTTTGGACATGCCTCCCATGGAAAAGCAATATTAGAAGTATACAAAAATCTCATTGAACTTTTATTGGATTCTTAACAAAGTTGAAATATACAAACAGGATTTGAGTTAAGATAAACCAAACCTGAATTCAAATCCAATAAATTACATGTAATGGTGCCAGGTCTCATCATGGGTTTCTTACTGGGTTTAGATCTAGGTCCAGATCTACAAATTTTAAATGGATCAACAAGTGGATGTGGTAGATCCAAACCAACTATCACCTGCAGCTACAAGTACAATTCAGTTGCAATTTAATAAATCATAGAAAATCAAAAGAAGGAAGAAGAGAAGAGAGAGAATTTTTTTTTAAAAAAACAAAAGAGGATAAAAAGTGAAGATAAAAGAATCCATGACCAGAAGCATATAGTGTAAAAATATGAAGGAAATCGAGGAGGAAAAGAAAGGGAGCCAAAAAATTAAACAAGAAGTAAAGATAGAAGATAAAAGAATCCATGATGGAAGCATATAGTGTAAAAATATGAAGAAAATAGAGGAGAAAGAGAAAAGGAAATCAAAATAATCCTAATACAATTTTCTCATGCCACAACAAAAATCCAATCATTGGAGAACTATTGGCGGCTGAAGTGTTGTGGTGTCAAAAGGACTCACATTGTGTCAAGAGGCGACAGTAAGAGGTGCAAAGTGCAGCATAGAAGTATGGCAGATGAAGGTATCAAAGCAAGAGATGTGAGGTGCAGCACAAAAGCAGGGCAAGAAGAGTGGTGTTTTGGAGGAACAACTAACAAGTTTGATTTCTTGCCTCTTTTTCCAATTCAAACTTTCTTTTGGGCTCTCGTACCAACTACTACAAATTACTAGCGTACTATAGTCAAGTTAGATGCTATAGTATGCAGGATATTCAGCCAAACAAAACTTTGCATATTGACACATTTGGATATGGAAGTTGACATTCATGTTTGAGACTTACAAATGTGTAAATCTTTATACACCTTAAAAATACATAGAAGATGACATAGGTTAAGCCCCTTCTTTTAAAAACATTAATTGTTTTATAGATCCTTTTACTATTTTAGCCTCATATATGAATAATAATTTGAAACACATGTCTAGGAGTTAAATACTCATATATTCAAAGAAACACACATTAAGAGACATGTTCTCGTATTCAGATTTTTATGATGTTGTGCCCGTGTCTGCATTGAAGTACGACTTTAATGTGCTTGCCTCCAAATCATAGGTTATACAGGTTTACACAAAACACAATGAATGTTAATTAACATAATACCTATATTGTGTGGTCAATCCTAGGATGCCTGATGGCACCTGTCTACAGCCTACAGGGATGCATGGGGCTCCTAAGGCCAAATAGGCACTCAATATGTAAGAACCTACAGTCTAGTAAGTACCTCAGGCACAAGCACCGCATCTCACGCGGCCCAGGCATCTCAAGCATGAGGCACCATGTGAAGCTGCCCGTAAGTTGCAACTCTCAAACAAACTAAGAGGAAGCTTTTATTGGTTAGAAGCACTCAAACCAATGGCAGCACACTGCTCTTCATTTTTCAAGTCGACTCTCTACCAATTTGAAGCACACTTGCAGAACATTCAGTTGTGGGCAATCTTCCAGCTTTATGTTAATGCTATTTAAAACTTTTAAGGCCAGATTTTCTGGTGAACTTTGTCTGGTGCTTGGAGCAGTTGTTGCGTAGGTTGCAGGTGTTGCATGAGATACAAAGCCAGCTGAGTTGTTAAATTTCACAGTGCCAGGATAATGCCGCCCCATCTAAGTGAATAAAAAGGCTCCAACCTATGTCTCATGTCCTAAGCCCAAAGTAACAGCAACATAAGCAATTGAAGCTTGGGAAGTGGAGCTGAGTTATTAGGTAACGCATCCACTAAGATCCGACCAATCAAGAAACAATTTAATCGCCTAGGAGAATAATCATGTTGATTGCATATCTGTACCTGATGAATCTACTATTTCCTATTCAGACGATTCAACAAATCCTAGTGTATGAATAGCAACAAATTCAACAAGAGCAACTATAAAAGAGAAGGAAAGGAACCAACATAAAGAGGGCGAGGGCGTCCCGATCAGGAAAGAGGAGGAAGAGCTCGTTGTTCAATTCATAATCCAGAGAAGAAGTGTCAATTCATAATCCAGAGAAGAAGAGAAGCTCACGGGTCAGGGTCCAGAGAAGAGAAGAGTGGCTAAGTTCTCTCTTTTCCTCTAGAGAAGAGAAGAATGGCTATGTTATTCTTTTTTTTTTCCCTCTCTTTACTCTCTGTGTGTCTCTCGTTCTCTCTAATTGCAAAGTGTATCAATTATTATTTATTTTTCTTTTTGCAATGAGAAATGAATCAATTAATTTATAAATATTGCAAGAGTTATGTGAGTAAAAAATTTATTCTTGGGTTATGAAGCTTAAACTTTTTGGTTATAATTATTGGTTGATTTTTAGATGATTGGAGTTACAATTTATTATTTTAATATTAGAATAATTGAACCCGAGATAGGTTATGCCTAGGACTTGATCCGAGATAGCCTATGCCTAGAATATTTTATTCATGCATTAAACTAATTTTATGTCATTATCATCGAGATAATCTATGTCTATTAGTGCTTTTAGCAAGATGAGTAGATAGGTTATGCCTAAGTGAATGAGATAACCATATGTGACTCCATGATTCCAAGTTACAGATTTAAGTGGATTAAATACCTAAGAATCATTTGAAACTGATAACTCCCTAGTGCTTGATATTTGCTTTAATTTAATTAACTAATAATTAAAAAACTAAAAATATATCAACCGTTTTCTTCAACAATCTTCTATTATAAATTCAACACAAATCTCTCTGTGGATTCGACTTGGTTTTGCTGCTTTACTCGTGGTGTTTAGTAGCTCAAATTGATTTTTTAGATTTGCATTGTTTTGCAGATTTAACGACAACTGTTTCAAAGCGATCAGATTTTTGTGTCGTTGCTGAGGAGAATTATTGCTTGTTTTTGTTTATTAAAGATGGTTGGATCTAATTAGAAAATAACACTGTTCTAAAAATCGGATTAATCGGCCGATTAATCCTATTCGGTGGCAGCCCGCTTAATATTACATTAATCGCTCTGATTATGCGCTTGGGCGATTAATCGGGTCCAAAAAGATTCGATTAATCCGCGATTAATGCCCGATTAATCCGATTAATCCTCGATTAATCATTTAGGTATTTCATATATTTTTTATTTGAAAAACTTATCACTTTGTGTGTGTTAGATCGCTAAGTAGTTTATATTGTGATGTTGATGATTTGATAATAATCTTTTATTAAATAGTAGATGAACTGTTATTTATTAAATAGTAGATGAATTATGATATTTTATTATTGTATATTTTGCATAAAATGATACTTATGTTTTATTATTTTTTATTATTTTTCAAATTAACTTATTTAGCAATCTTTCTCAATCATTCTTTAAAGCTCATTATTTTGATTGATAAATTGATTAATTTTTTTATTTATCTTATTTTGCAAATAAGTTCTTTGATTTATATTTATGTTGCAAAATTTGAAATCTTAGATTACTAATGTGAAGAGATAAGTTCTTTTACTTCTTTTTAACTATTTATTCATATTGTCTTGTTCACCATATGTTGGTTTATAACTTCACATCTAGATATTGTTTTGTATAATATTTAGATATTTTCAACAATTAACTGTATATATTCATATGTAGTTGTGTATAAATATAATTAAATATTTTAAAATTTTCAAAAACGATTAATTCCCGATTAATCATTATTCAGTGTTGGATCGCACGAATAATGAAACCAATTTTTAGAACACTGAAAAATAATTTTTTCTTTTCTTTTAGTAAAACAGGTGCAAAGGAGTGCTACTGAAAGAGTAAAAGTAAGGGCGCACTTGGTGGTTAAAATTGGAGTTTTTGATTTTCGCAAGTCCGATTAAATCTTTCCTTTATTTTGTTAATTTTTCTTTTTGATCATTAATTAAAAATTACCACGACTTGCCCCTAAATATGGCATTTCAAGAGCAGAGGCTAATTTTTTTTTTAGGGCATGCATCATTTAGTTTGCATTTAGGAAATTTTATATTATGTCATTTCTGCAGGTTAGCAATTGCATAAAAAAAAGAAAAGAAAAATATTTTTGTTGCTATTTTCGCAAGGTGCTACTGCCGCCAAATAAAAATTGTTAATGCATTTAGTTAAGGAGACACAATTTGACTTGTTGCGTATGAATTGCTGCATATTATAAAACATTTTAAGGGCATACCCTTAACAACATAAGGTGAGGATTTAGCCCACAAACCACCAACTTCATTTGTATTAACCTAAGTCTCTAATCAAAATCCATTAGAGGTTGGCCCTAAGGATAAATAATTTTGCTCTCTAGGTACAAAAAAGTCTTAGAGCGAGTTGAGTTCATAAATTTTCCTTTCTGCCTTGTGTCTAAGAAAAGTGGCTTACAGGGTCGCACCTCTAAGGAACGGGGTTACTTAATTAGGACGCTACAAGTAAAGGGAGCCTCCTACAACCCTTCCACTTACATGGCCAAGGTGAAGTAATGATGGTGTATTCAACAGACTCAAAGATTAAATTGTATCTTAAGAGAGGTTAGAGTCTAAGGTAGCCCTAAAGTCTAGGTTTGTTTGTTTAATCACTTGATTGCTTAGTTAAGTAACACATAAATTTTAAAAAATAAAAAAAATAAAATCAATTTGGTGTACGTTAGGTCGAAGGTCTCAAAATCCTGACCTGAGTCCCTTCAATCCAGAACCTGAGAGAATACTTAAGACTATGACACCACCCATCATGATGGCTGACGACCATCCCACGGCCAAGCCAATGAAGGAGTACTTCACTGCTTCCACATATACCTTGGCCTTATGCATTCGTATCCCTAATACCGGTGTGAATCAGTACGAAATCAAGTCTAATGTGATCCAACTCCTATCATCTTTTTATGAACTTACCAATAAGGCCCTTATAAGCACTTAAACGAGTTTCTAGAGGTCTGTTCCACTGTCAAATTCAAAACTTTTTTGACGACGCAACTTAGGCTTACTTTCTTCTTTTTCCCAAAAGGACAAAGCCAAACATTGGCTAAAAACATTAAGTGTGATTCCAATCTTGGGACCACAAATGTAGAAGAAATTCCTCAAAAAGTACTTCCCAATAGGTCGAATGAACCAAATGCCTAGAGCCATAACTAGTTTTTCCCAAATCCTGGTGAATTAATTATTTTATAAGACTTGGGAGAGACTTAACGACCTCTTGAAAAAGTGTCCCCGCCTTATTGTTCCCAAATGACAATTGGTGCAATGTTTCTATGACAGTTTATCCAAACCACACCGCCAAATGGTAGACGCTTCGTACAGCGATACATCACGACCAAAAATGAGGATGAATCACGGGAACTTTTCGATACTTTGAGTGACAATTCCATGCATCATGCTTCAGTTTCTCGCTCTGACAAAGTCATACCCACTATCATCCAAGAGAAAAGGCTGTGTTTACGAGTCGGGACACTTAGTAGACATTCGCAGTAAAGTGGGCATGTTGACCCAAAAGTTGGACCAAGTTCCTTCCGTAGCACGAAGTCCAGTCCCATCCTTCACACCTCCCACCCAGCAGGACGTGCTCCAATCCGACTCATTATGCGAGCGAATGTCCCTGGATGTACAATACTCCAAATTTGTTCAAGAACAAGTGCAAGTAGCCTAAGATTTCTCTAAGCCAAACAACAATCCATCCACCAAAACATACAATCATGGCTGGAGATATTATCCCAATTTCTCTTGGAGAACCCAATCGCAACCATCCCAAAGCTTTTCTCAATCATTTAGGGCTTCATACAAGAACCAAACACCCAACACCTACCCAAGGGTGCAAGTGTCACGGACGGATTCTTTTGACTTCGAACCACTCAAACCCGCGCGGCACTTAACTCGCTCTTTCCCCTTAGAGGCGAAGTTAAGTCAGCCTACCCTCTCACTCACTCACTCAAGAGAGAGAACACTTGGAGAAGAAGTGGAAGCTTGTATTGCTTACTCTTGCTATCCTTGATGATTACAAATGAGCACCCTTGACCCCTATTTATAGGCAAGGGCTTGTACAGGAATTATCTAGAATTGGAGGCTTCTAGAATATCTAAAAGCTCCCTTATATTCATCCCTAAATATCTTGTTCTAGAATCCTCTAGGAATCTCCTATGGTCCCTCTAAGAGAATCTTCTAGGGAATATCCCTCTTTACATAGTATTTACAATATTATCCAAGAAGACTCTAGAAGCTCTCACCACATGGGATGAGCCTAAATGAGCTCAAGATGAGCCCAAGTGCACCAAAATGGAGCGGTTCGTGACATTCTCCCCCACCCATCCGAGTGATGCCCTCATCGCAGAGTTTTCTCCTAATGGAACTTCCCGATCAAGTCCTCGAACTGCCAAAGAGCTCGTGCTGGTTCCCAACTGCTCTCGCTATCTGGCAATCCCTTCCACTTCACAAAGTATTCCAATCTCAGGTGGTTGTTTGCTTCACGAACCGTCCTATCTGCTATGATCTCCTCTGCTTCCTTGTCGAACTCCATGTGAATTCCTGCTGGTGCTCGACTGGATTTCTCACGATCCGGATCTTCCGTGTCCTTATGGTAAGGCTTTAACATGCTCACATGAAAGACCAGATGATACTTCACTGTTGGGGGATGTTGTACCCTGTAGGCTACATTCTCCACTCTTTTTTCAATAGGAAATGGGCCTTCGTACTTTCTTATCAAGCTCTTGTGTAGTCCCTTGTGCCGATCCAAAGTTGAGAGCTTAACAAGGACTAGGTCACCAACCTGATACTCCACGTGTCTTCTCTTCTTATCAGCCCATTTCTTCATTCTCTTGGCCGCCTTGTTTAGACACGAACGCGCCAGCTCGTTCTGCTCTTGCCATCCCTTAGCAAATTTATAGGCAGCTGGGCTACTTCCCTTGTAGCCAATAGCAATGGAGTTAGGAGTGAGTGGCTGTTGTCCAGTAACGATCTCGAACGAACTCTTCCCGGTAGACTCACTCCTCTGTAGGTTGTAGGAGAATTGGGCTATGTCCAAAAGCTTAGCCCAATCCTGCTAGTTGGCACTTACATAGTGCTTCAGGTAGACCTCCAACAAGCCATTCATCCGCTCTGTCTGGCCATCCGTCTGAGGGTGGAAGCTAGTGGAGAAGTTCAAGTCCGACCCCATGAGCTTGAAGAGCTCCGTCCAGAACCTACCTGTGAAGCGGCCATCTCGATCACTCACGATCGTCTTAGGCAAACCCCAATACTTCACCACATGCTTCAGGAATAGTAGGGCTGCTACCTCGGCTGGACACTTGGCTGGGGCTGAAATGAAGATGCCATACTTTGAGAACCGGTCGACCACCACCATAATAATATTGCACACCTCGGACTTGGGTAAGCCCATGATGAAATCCATAGAGATGCTCTCCTACGGTCGCTCTGGAATCGGTAGTGGTTCCAGCAATCCGGCCGGTACCCTTTGCTCCGTCTTGTCTTGTTGGCACACAAGACAAGTCTTCACATAGGCCTCAACATCATCCCTCATGTGAGGCCAATAATAACTTTCTTCTGTGAGAGCTAAGGTACGGTGTACACCTGGATGTCCCGCCCACTGTGAGTCACGACACTCCTTGAGAAGCTCCCTCCTTAGGTTCCCGAACAGCGGCACATACAACCGCCTCCCCTTCGTATAAAGCAGGTTTCCTTCTAGCCAGAACCTCCGAGTCTTGCCCTCCTTAGCATACTCCATCATGTTCTTGGTTGTAGGGTCCTGAGCCAAGCCTTCTTTGATGCGATCGAGTAAGGGACTCTGAGGATGACTCAGTATAGCGGCGAACTCAACCTTTCGACTTAGTGCATCCGCTACTAAGTTGATTCTTCCTGGCTTGTACTCGAGCACATAGTCGAACTCGGCAAGGAAGTCTTGCCATCGCGCCTGCTTGGGAGACTTCTTTTGGGTCTGGAAGTATCCGGTGGCCACATTGTCCGTCTTCACCACGAACCTCGAGCCAAGTAGGTAGTGTCTCCATACTCGATGACAGTGAACCACAGCTGTCATCTCCTTCTCCTGTACGGTATACCACCTCTCGGTATCGTTGAGCTTCCGACTCTCATAGGCCACAGGGTGTCCTTCCTGCATCAACACCCCCTCCAATCGCGAAGTCACTCACGTCGGTATCGTTGAGCTTCCGACTCTCATAGGCCACAGGGTGTCCTTCCTGCATCAACACCCCCTCCAATCGCGAAGTCACTCACGTCGGTGCGCACTTCATATGGCTTGCTGAAGTCGGGTAGTGCGAGAACTGGTTCCTCCGTCACAGCTCTCTTCAAAGCCTCGAACGCCCCCTGGCACTTCGAACTCCAATCCCAAGCCCGATTTTTCTTCAGCAAGTCGGTGAGTAGAACAGCTATCGCCCAATAGCTCTTGATGAACCTCCGATAGTAGTTTACGAAGCCAAGGAAAGATCACAGCTCCGTCACCTTGGTGGGAGGTTCCCACTCCAATATGGCCTGGATCTTGGCTTGATCCATCCGAACCTTTCCTCTTCCAATGGTGTGGCCGAGGAACATCACTTCCTCTTGGGCGAACGAGCACTTCTCCCTTTTCATATAAAGCTCGTTGCTTCTGAAGGCCTGGAACACTTGCCTCAAGTGCTCCACATGCTCGTTCATCGTCTGGCTATAGACCACAATATCGTCCAGGTAGACCACCACAAAATGATCCAAGAAGGGTTCCAACACCTTATTCATCAGAGTGCAGAATGTAGCCGGTGCGTTGGTGAGACCGAATGGCATAACAAGGAACTCATACGATCTGTACCTGGTCACGCACGCGGTCTTCGATTCATCTCCTTCTGCAATCCGCACTTGATAATTCCCCGAGCGTAAATCAAGCTTGGTAAAGTATCTTGCTTGACCCAACCTATCGAACAAGTCCGCTATCAGAGGAATAGGGTACTTGTTTTTCACCGTGATCTTGTTTAGCGCTCGGTAGTCGATGCAAAGCCGCAACGAACCATCATGCTTCTTCTGGAAGAGCATTGGTGTACCATAGGGAGCCTTCGATGGACGAATATATCCCGCATCCAACAACTCCTTCAGCTGCTTTCGAAATTCTTCCAGTTCTGATGGAGCCATGCGATAAGGACCCATGGTCGGGGGTCGAGTTCCGGACTCGAGCTCGATTTTGTGGTCCACCTCTCTCCTAGGTGGAAGCTTGCTTGGCAGCTTGGCGGACATGATGTCTTGGTAGGCTTCCAAGACGCCTCAATCTCTTTGGGCACGTCCTCTTCTTCCTTTGAGCCTTCCTCCACCTTAATGGTAGTAAGAAAGGTCGGCTCATAACGTCGAACTCCCTTAGATATCTGTAATGCCGAGAGCATTTTGGATGATACGCTCTCCAACTTGATCTGAACTATGCACGTCTTCCCCTCAAGGATGCACATGGTGTTGGTGTAGCCTTCACTTTGTCCAGAAACTCTAAGCCAAGCACCACATCGAAGTCGTCCATGGTCACGACTGTCAGGTTCTCCTGGCCATGCCACTCCCCTATGCTCACATCCACCTTATCAGCTACGCAATCGATAGGAGTGAGACTAGAGTTGACTGCCTTAATGGTGCCTCCTCCCTTAGAGATTTTAAGGCCCAACTTGCTAGCAACATCACCTGAAATAAGAAGATGAGAAGCTCCAGTATCTAAAAGGGCCTTGAAGGTCTTACCGGAGATGGTTGTCTCGACAAACATTGCCCCTCGAGGCCTTTCATCCACCTTTACCTTGATCGCATTGAGGAGACGAAGTGAGTGAAGCCTAGTCTCCTCCGGTTGCTTCTCTTCTTCCCTTTGGACAAGAGCAGCGAGATTAGCCCTCTTGGGACAGTCCATGGCTTTGTGAGGATCTCCGCAAAAGTAGCATACTAACTTCTTCGGACGATCGCTTCCTCCATTGGTGTTGCCGCGGAACATTCCCTTCTCAAATGCCGGCTTAAGTGGGAACTCCTTAGATGGTTTCTCCTTTTCTCCCCCACCTTTAGCAGGCTTGCCCCTCTTGTCTTTTGGTTTGGATGAATCTCCTATCTTCTTGAACTCGATAAGAGACTCGGCCACTTGCATGGCTTGGGCAAGGGTTTGGACCCCTCCCCTTTGTAGTTCCATCTTGGCCCATCTAGAGAGGCCATCCATGAACGAGAATAGGGAGTCCTCACCCATGTCGGGGATCTCCAGCAGTAGTTCTGAAAATTCTTTGGCATAATCACGAATGGAACCTTTTTGGGTAAGGCGTCAGAGTTTACCTCGGGCCTCGTCCTCGGCATTCTCCGGATAGAACTGCCGTTTAAAATCCGCCTTGAACTCTTCCCATGTGTTGATGGAGCATGTGCCCTTCTTCATATCTTCACATCGCCTACGCCACCACAACGTAGCGATGTCTTCAAGATAAAGAGGCACCGCTTGAATCTTGGATGCATCGTCTCGAAATCTGACAGCATTGAAGTAGACTTCCATGCTCCAAAGGAAGCTATCAATCTCCCGAGCATTCCGAGACCCTTTGTAAGGCTTCGGCTTGGGCACATCTTTAGTCATAAAAGGATGTGACACCATATCTCGAGTTGCCAATGCGACATCGTGTTGGTCGATCCTCTCCTTAAGCTCGGCCAACTCCTTCAAGAGTACCTCCACGTGGTTCCGCAGAACCGTACCTCCACATGGTTCCGCAGAACCGCGTTCTCCTCCCTCAAGGAAGTGTCCCCTTGTTGCAACATGTCGACGGCGGAATTCAAGGCCAACTGCATCTCTCCTGAAGCTCGTCTCCCGCAGACTCTAGCTTCTCGATGCGCTCGTCGTAAAGCCTCCAGCTTATCCGCCACGGTAAGCTCCATCTTAGCTAATCGTGCCTTTAGCATCGCCATGACATCTCGGGACTTCTCCCTACGAGGCTTGGGAGCATCCTTTGGATCTAAAGCTCCAACTACCTCGGAACGAAGATCCCTACGAGGCTTGGGAGCATCCTTTGGATCTAAAGCTCCAACTACCTCGGAACGAAGATCGGGGATCGACATTATCACTCCCGAAACCTGGCTCTGATACCAACTATCACGGGCGGATTCTTTTGACTTCGAACCACTCAAACCCGCGCGGCACTTAACTCGTTCTTTCCCCTTAGAGACGAAACTAAGTCAGCCTACCCTCTCACTCACTCACTCACTGACTCAAGAGAGAGAACACTTGGAGAAGAAGTGGAAGCTTGTATTGCTTACTCTTGCTTTCCTTGATAATTACAAATAAGCACCCTTGACCCCTATTTATAGGCAAGGGCTTGTAAAGGAATTCTCTAGAATTGGAGGCTTCTAGAATATCTAGAACCTCCCTTATATTCATCCCTAAATATCTTGTTCTAGAATCCTCTAGGAATCTCCTATGGAATATCCCTCTAAGGGAATCTTTTAGGGAATATCTCTCTTTACATAGTATTTACAATATTATCTAAGAAGACTTTAGAACCTCTCACCACATGGGATGAGCCCAAGTGCACCAAGATGGAGCGGTTCGTGACACAAGCACCAGCTTCTCAGTCAAACCCATCTTTTGAAGACAATGTGTTGCAAGCCCTCAAGGGTAGAAATGAACACGTAATTACTCCATTCATATACACAATCTATTGCCAAGTTGGAAACCCAAGTGAATCAACTAGCTGAAGCAATAACTAGAAGAGAACATGAAAAATTGTCAAGTCAAGCCATAGAGAATCCTAGGGGGGCAACCTGGGCCTTCTAATATTCAGTCATTGAATCAGTTTCATGAGCAGGTTAAGGCTATGACAACTCTTAAGAAGAGACGAGTATTAAAAGAACCTCAGAAAAAAATTAGCACCAAGGCTAGCCAAAGTCCCATCATTGTTCATAAAAGGAATCAAGAGAAGAACCTTAGCTCGAATAAAGAAAATGAAAATAAAAAATATAAGAAAGATGAATTGCCCACATCATACATCCAAAAGCCCTTTTCCCAGTTGCCCTAGAAGTCAACTGATAGTTCACTAATACTGCATATGTATTGTCACATTTTCACATTTTAATTGTAATAAAACTCTGCTATTTAACACTTTAAATGTCTAATGGTGTAAATGTGTAATTAATGGAGATGGAGAAGAAAATCTCAATAATATCCCAATTAAATCAAATTTACATGGAATTATTTGGTTAATTTGAAGAATCATCAAGGATATTGTCAAATCCAGAAATCCAAAAGAGATATTGTCAGAATATAAAGGGATAACAAACAGGAGGGATCCACGCACTCAAGGATCTAGCCCAACAGCCAAATCCAAGCTACGCAAACACGGCCAAAGCCACGTTTGCGCGGCCAGATGCTAGTTGTTAGGCCAGCGTCTTGATGTTTATCCTTTCATGCGCTCTCCTTACTCCATTTCTCCTATATATACCACCAAATGCAGAAGGCAAATGGCAGAAAGCTTAGACTAGGTTTTTATTTATGTTTTAACTGACGATTTTTCTTTTCTCTTTTATTTGTTATGGAATTTTTGTTTTCTTTTAGATTTAGGTTTAGAATAGAGTGAGAAATTCATGAGAAAAGGAGAAGAACCACTGTAATAGATAGTGACAGTCTATGAAATTTTTACTCCTTTGTCTTCATTGTTTTTACTCTCTAGCCTTCTAATGAATTATTAGTTTTCATCATGGTTATTTTTCTATTAACTCTTTAAATTACTTTACTCTGAGTTGACTTGTAATCCATATGAATCTAATAGGCCTCGAATAGGCCTTGCCCTTACAAGTGCCACTGATGGTTTATGATGATGGATCCCTACTTCTAGACGTGTAAGTTCTATATCATTTCATGCTTGCTAAAATTAGTTTTGATGATATAATGTAGACTGATTTAGAGTGAGGAAGATCTTATATGCCATGTCGTGAAAGCCTTCAAATCAAGGTAAATCGTCACTAGGATCCAAGGTAAGGCAAGCATCAAGAGGTATGTTTAATAAGAATACTTAGTAAAATGTTAGCCATGTTCTTTCTTAACTTTTAATTTCTTCTTTTAAAAGCCAACTCTAAAAATACCACATTTTCTTCTTCTATTTCTTCTCTTCCTACTCTTCTAACTTAGTTTTTTCTTCTCTCTTTAAAATAAAGAAGAAACTTTTAACCGATTTCATAACAAACAATACAGAAAAGCTTTTATCGCATCCGTCCTTGTGGATCACGACCCGCTTAGACACTTTGCTACTGCGGTAGCATTGAGAAAGCTAGAGCACATTCTTAAACTTCTAATTTCAAAACTCACATTCATGTGCACTGCTTTCACCTCAATCACCAACACTCCGTCTTCGTTCACCAAGAAAGCTGTTCATATGGACGAGATAATGGAGTTGTTTAAACAAGTTCAAATCAATTTACTACTAGATATCATCAAACAAGTTTCATCCAATGCTAAATTTCTCAAAGATCTTTGCACACAAAAGCGTAAGTTGAAAACCAAAGTTCCCAATAAGGTTATATTCACTCAGCAGGTGAGTGCAGTATTGAAGAACCAACTTCCCTCTAAACTCAAGGATCCAAGTGCCCCCTTCATTTCTTGTGTCATCGGAGACATCACCGTTAAAAGGACCTTATTAGATCTAGGAGCAAGTGTGAATTTGTTGCCCAGCTTTGTGCATGATGTTTCTTCTTAAAAGAACTCAAACCCCACACCGGTCACTTTACAATTTGTCGATCGATCCGTGAAAGTCGTGT
The DNA here is from genome assembly GCA_038442645.1 of Agave tequilana. Taxonomy (NCBI): domain Eukaryota; kingdom Viridiplantae; phylum Streptophyta; class Magnoliopsida; order Asparagales; family Asparagaceae; genus Agave; species Agave tequilana. Next base: position 133,785 of record JAVJIF010031709.1, read on the forward strand.
GAGTTGATTAAAAATGTTCTTGTTAAAGTGGATGAATTTTATTTCCCAGTCGACTTCATTGTCCTTGATATGAAGTCAACACGTAATCCTACCCAAATTCCCGTCATTCTAGGTCGCCCATTCTTAGCAACTGCCAACTTGTGCATCAACTGTAGAACCGGTGCAACGGACATCTCTTTTGAAAATAAGAAAGCCAAGTTGAATATCTTCAATGCAAACCAAGGACCTAGCAATGATGAAGATTGTTTTGCTATTGTAATCCAAGAAAGTGTGAAAGAAAGTTCACCCTTCTCGCTGAGGAACCTCTCCAAACATGTCTCACCCACTTTGACATCGATAAGTTAGAGTGTGACAATTACACGTGAAGTGAACACTTTGCTAGATTCACCCAACTCCTCCAACTTCCACCTTGGACTATTAGGTAAGAAACTTTACCTGATTTGGCTAAGGAACTTATGCTCCCATCCATCGAATCACCACCACAACTTGAGTTGTAGCCACTCCCTAGCATACTCGAGTATATTTTCATTGGACCTAAAGATGCTCTTCCAGTCATAATCGTTGTTGGCTTGACCTCATATCAAGAAAGTCAATACTCAAATAGCATTTAGTTGCTATAAGACGGTCAATGGCGGACTAGAAAGAAATTAGTCCTTCAATTTGCATGCATCACATCGCATCTATTGTGAGGATAACATCAAGCCATCTAGGGAGATGCAAAGGAGATTGAACCCCAACATGAGAGAGGTAGTAGTCAAGTAGTTGGATGTGGGTATCAAATACCCAATTTCTAGCAGTCAATGGGTGAGTCCAACACACAAGTTGTTTCCAAGAAATCTCCCGTTGGAATGTCCCCTTGTAGGTTAGTATTGGGAAAGATGGTCATCTTACAGTCGAGCTTGAGCATCGTGCCTTTTGGGCCATTAAGAAATTCAATTTTGACATAGCACAAGATGGTTCTACCCGTAGGCTCCAACTCAATGAGTTAGAAGAACTCTGTAATGAGACATATAAGAACGCAAGCATCTATAAGGCTAGGGCTAGGGCTAAGGCATTTCATGATAAACACATTAATCAAAGACCTTAGCCTAACCAGAAAGTGTGGTTATTCAATACAAAGTTACTATTATTTCTGGCTAAGCTTCGTTCTAGGTGAGATGGATGATTCATAGTCACCCAAGTGTTTCCTCATGGGGCTATCGAAATTCAAAATCCAACAAATGAGAACACTTTTCAAGTGAATGAACTAAGGGTCTGTTTGGTTGTCGTAACTGGCCGTAATTCGTAGTTGTAATTGGTAAAGTCTTTTACAATTGTAAATGAGTTACATGTATGTAAATTTTACGGTGTTTGGTTGGTAATATAAAATTGTAAAATGGGAAAGTGTGTTGTACTTTACGGTGTTTGGTTGACATAATGTATAAGCGTAAGTGAAAAAGTTGACCACAAAATTAACTATTTGGTGATTTTAAAAGTTTTAATACTGCAAATAAATATTAAAAAAGTTAAATATTAAAAAATTTTAATATTAATATAAAAAAATAATACAAATTTGTATGACCACAAAATTAACTGTAACTGGGCTGTAAGTGAGTGGTAACTGGGTTGCAAGTGAGTGTTAGTTGAGTTACGTAAGTCTTTTACGAATTACGGTCCAAACAAACGCCGTAGTTGTAACTAGGTAGTAAGTCATTTACGAATTACGGAGTTTTACGCGAAACAAACGGCCCCTAAGACTGAACATTTTGTGGAAATTTTTGTTGGACATGACTGAGACCATAGATTTGCAGTGAGCAGGACTATGTCCGACTGAAGATGTTAAACTTAACGCTTATTGGAGGCAACCCAATTTTGTTGAGTATATGGGAATTTTTTAGCTAACATGTGACATTGCGAGTCCACAGCTGTGTTCATTTCAGGTCTGGGAACATCTCAACACTTCTTATCACTTGTGTTGCAAGTTTGGTATATTCGATCCACTCTCTTTGCCTTCGTTTTTTTGAAACATTGAGGCCAATGTTTGAATTAGGTTTGGGGGGTGAGTAGAATTTAATTTTTTTCCAGATAATGTCAGAATATGTGAGCAAGTAGATTAATCTTATATGTTGAATATTACCTTGTGCAAATCGAGTATAAACTAGAATACATGAGATGAAAATTTATGAATTGAAAGAATAAATTATAACCCGGCAAAGTACGACATTTAAATAAGAGTCTATTTTCCTTATTAATGGAGTCGATTTTCCTTATTAATGGACACTTGATCCAATTTTTTTCGTTGCCTCACTATTTATAGTTAAGAGAGATTATTGTAATTCCTTCTTAACAATATGCGAGTTTAAAAGATTTGTGTGATTAATTGTATTTGATAAGGAGGCTATAAGATGAAAAGTAGGGTTCTAATTTTAAAAAATTGAGTTCAAGAACATAAAGGGGCAAATGCGTGTAGATATTCTCTTATTTTCACCCCCCGCCAAGCAAGTATCATCTTGAGGTTAAAAGTCCTCATGGTTCTGAAAGGTTGATAATTTTGGCCTCTGATACTAGGAACACCGTTGGTTTAAGATCTGGATGATTCCAACGAGAGTTACCGGTTCATAAAAGTATGGTACTTTGAATCAAATAATAGAACAAAGCCTGAATTGAAGTAGCCTCTGTGACAAATGTTAGTCAATGTGCAATTTAATTAAACAATGATCTTGAATAAGCTGTTGTAGGGTTGAGTATAAATAAAATCTCTTAATTATGAATGATGTGTGTGACATAATTGAGTTAAAGTACCATAAATCAGAAGATTTACTTTTACTTTAAATTTTCTGAAAATTAGGGAATACCGGACTTCTAGAAATCCATGCTAATACTCTTAGGTGATTCTATATCTTATACTAACATTTATGTGGGGTAATATGATTCATAAGGATTTAATTAGAAAATTGAACAAATAACACAATCTAATGTTTGTCGGTAGCATCACTGCAAATCCTCACGACTATAACTTGTCCTGCAAGATAACCTGGAGGTTTAAAAGCTTGTTGCATATGACAGTTATATTCATGTTTTAATTTGCTTTTCTTGAATATAACTGTCATGAATATAATTGTCATAAGGATAACTATCATTCCAATCTTTTATTCATGTTTTACCATCTGTGAACAGTTATATGTGATATTGCAGTAATGTAATTTATTATAGTAGATTTGTGTAGCTCATTTCATGTTAGTTAAGGCTTAGCGCGTATACGTGGGGTATTTTCCTTATGTATATGCGTCGTCGACTCTGATCGCGTCTCTGCCCCAGCATATTTTAAGAAGCGGGGCTTAACTAGATTTTCTTGACAATGTAATTTTGTTCCCTATGAAAGTGGCAATTTCATTTTCAAAAAAATCATGAGTTAGTTTTTAATAAAAGTTTGCTTGAGGAAAAGCAATGATTAGGTTTGAGGGTATTTGACGAATCTACTATTTCTATTATTTAATACTCTTATTGAGTTTATGAATTAATGTGTAAAAGAAGCAATGATATATTAAATTTTATGATCTGCAGGCTTTTTAAAGGCACAAGAAAAGTTCCAAGTCAGGAGCATCTTTGAAGCAATTTATCAAACAGCAACAAGGCATTTCATCGAACAGTTTGTGTGCGTTGCAAGAAGACAAGCTCAGTTTTCATTAGGATAATTTCACAAACACTTAACGAACAAAGCCAACAAGTTCAACCGAGCAAGACCTCAGTCAAAACGAAAATCCAATCCACAAGCAAATATCCAAATCGTTAGCAAAAAATCAAAACAGAAATCCAAATCTCAACCACAAACAAAGCCAACAACAAATTCAAACCGAGCACCCAACAAGAAATTTAGATCCCCAATCCACAAACAACCAGCCACAGATTTGGCCGAGTTCAAATAACATAAAGGGAAGAAAGATTCGACGAGATAAGGAAGAATCAGTAAGATTCGAAGAGATAACAACAAATCCCAACTCAAATTCAATCGATTCAACAAATCTTGGCGTACGAATAGAAACAAATTCAACAACAGCAGCTTTAAAAGAGAAGAAAAGGAAGCAGAAAAAGGGGGAGTCCAGATCATTAGACGTGAGGAAAAGCTCGCATTTCAGTTCAAAATCCAGAGAAGAGAAGCTCGCAGGTCAGGGTCCAGAGAAAAGTGACTAAGCTTTCCTTTTTTCTCTTTATTCTCTCTCTGTCTCTCATTCTCTCTAATTGCAAAGTGTATTGAATATTATTTATTTTTCTTTTTGCAATGAAATGATTCAATTAATTTATAAATATATGTGTGAGTAAAAAATTTATTCTTGGGTTATGAAACTTAAAACTTTTTGGTTATAATTATTGATTGAGTTTTAGATGATTGGGTTACAATTTTATTATTTTAATATTAGAATAATTGAAATCGAGATAGGTTATGCCTGGACTTGATCCAAGATAGTCTATGCCTAGGATATTTTATTCATGCATTAAACTGATTTTATGTCATTATCATCGAGATAATTTGTCTATTGGTGCTTCTAGCATGAAGAGTACATAGTTTATGCTGAGATAATGATGGGGGAATCAAACGGCTATAACTTTTTCAGGATTTAGAATTTAGAATTAGACTTGAAAAGATTTGAGCAGATTTGGTTGAGATTTAATATTTATTTGAATTAGATTTGGGTAGATTTGATTTTATTAATAATTGCACGAATGATGCACATATAGTAGGCTATATATAGCCATGTATTGAATTTTGAAAGTAATGATGAGTTGATTAAAATTTTGTTTCCATACGAAAATTTGTGTTGGTTTAATCAATATGGTGGTGAAGCCGAGATCGAGGTTGCAATCCGTGATTATATCATTTCCCCAAATCTATGTCCTTCCCCAATTCCACCAAAATCCCCAGTCCCACCACAAACTTTAAATTTACTCTTCTCCCACGTCACTTTGGTATCAGAGCCGATTTTCTACTCTTTTTCTTCCACGAAATTCCTAAAAAAAAATCAAAAAAAGAGAAAAAAAAAAGACAAATTAAAAAAATTTAAAAAATAAGTCATGGTTTCTTGAACAGTAACCGGCTAGAGTTAGTGTTCATATTCTTCCTTCAGCCCGCCGCCACAGATCCCTTTCCCCCTCTCATGCTGACGCCACCAATGCTACCCGCTTCATTAGGCGCTGACGACACCCCATCTTCCTGACAACCTCGCCGCCAACCTCTGATGTCCTCTCGTCCCCATGAAGTCACCGATCAATCGCCCATCTTCTTCATTCGCCAACAACCGACAGTCAACAGCCCAGTTCCACTCATCGCCGCCTCCTCTGTCGCACCCGACGTCGCCAGGTCATCGCATCACCACCGGAGACTGCCTCGATGTTCACTGCCTTCGTCGTCGCCGTCCTCCTCATCTTCCATTCACCATATTTCCTTCACCAGATCCTCCTTCCTCATCGATATCAGCCTCCTTTGCTTGCATCTCATCTCCCTCCAGGTCACACGTCATCCTCACTGCCAAAGAAGCCTTTGATCTCGACTGCAAGTTCCCCCTTATTTTTATCAACAACTGCCTCCATCACCAACTTCTTCATTCTTCCTTGTTGTCGTGGCCTCCAACTTCTCACTGTTTTCATCATCACCGTGCTCTCGCCGACCTCCTTGTTGTCAGTGGAGTTGACCCAATCTGATCGGGTTTGATCAGATCTGATCAGATCCAATTGGATCTTCTTCAGGGTAGCCCCACCCGACCCGATAAAATTAATTCCACCCGCTTCAATTCGGGTTTAATTTGTTTGAATCACTTCGACCTGACCCACCTAAAGCGAGTCAACTCAGGCTAACTGGGCAAATCGACCGGTCCAACTCAGTGAACCGACTCACTAAGCCAACTCAGTGAAAAAGCATATCAGTAGCAGTTCAGAAGCTATTTCTAGCCCAATTTGTGCCATTCTCAAGGCATCGATCTTCAGATCCTATTGTTGTCCAAGAGTTTTGTGAGTGATCTCAGCTCTCCGGTGTGGGCATCTCTCCGAGAATTCTTAAAGGAGTTTTGCGTTTGGGCGTGACGACTCACCCCACAGATGATATCTAACTTGAGTTGAATTTTGTAAAATTACTTGCAATGCTATTGGACCTCAATAATTTGCTAGTTGGTTTGTGATTTGCTTCTTCTAATAGTCACATCATTGTTTGTCATCTTCTCATCATTTTAGCACCACATTTTCTTTGCATTTGGAACTTAAATCTTTAAGATATTTCATTTAGTACATGCATATAATTTTGTTTGAGTCTAGGAAATTACATTACATCTGCTTGATTGTTTGATTTTTTTTTGCATTTTGTGTCTAAGTTGGTGCATATTTCAACATGAGTTATCAGTACAGGACTTGCACTAGCAGTAAGTATGAGTGTAATTGTGCCCATGATTAGCGTGCTAGGAAAGAGAAAATAACGCATAGAGTTAAGCTAGAAGATCCTAGATTTGATGGTTATTATGATCCTAGTGTTTTTAGTGATTGGCAAGCCGATATAGAGTGCTAACTTGATTGGTATAGGCTTCCCGACGTGGCTAAACTTCTATTTGCTAGGAGACTCGTAGGGTCAGCTAATATTTACTGGACCTCGGTAGAGAGACTGTGTGAGACGTAGAATTGTCACAAGTCTTGGGAAGAAATGAAAGAAAAGCTTAAAAAAGTACCTTCCCGAATATGATAAGACCTTTGTTAAACCGGTTACACAACCTCCGTCAGGGTGATATAGCAGTTCAATATTACATAGCTAAATTTGAGGATTTAACCCTTCATTGTGACGTGAGAGAGCATTGTTCTCATATTGTAATTAGATTTATTTGGGGTTTAAGATTCAAAATAAGGCATTCTATAATCAATAGCTCATATGATTTAGACAATGTTGAAGGGGTTTTTGATGTTGTCTTAAAGCAAGGTTGACTTTCAAAAGGTTAGTCTTTGCCAAGACCCAGTGTTCTAAGTGTGAAGGATATGGGCACTATAATTATCAGAGCCCCTTGAAGAGTCGACATGCTAGTATTGTACCTAGTGATGATGTTGACAAATCGAAAGTTGATGAGGATGTCACCGTTCCTTCTAGGACTACTAGTATAGTTGAGGATATATCAGTTGAATCTGACACCAATTCTTGATGAGAGTCATGCTTCCTATGAGGGTACTAGTAAAATAGTGGATGTAATAGTCGAATCGGGTACACCATTAACTATCAATCCCCATGTTCATGACACTAATGATGTTGCGTCTGAATTAGTAGAGTCTAGTGTCTCTAATCAGATTTCTAGGTATTGATTTGCCACATCTTTGATAAAGGATGAGATTGATCATGAGAAAGCTGATTCTAGCGTTGTTACATCTAGTGGGCCATCTGAGTCCTCTCGTGCTGATTATGGTTTTATAGTCATTCATACCGATTCATCTTCTAGTGAGTCATCAAAGTTTCCTGCTATGATCCAACAGGTGATTTCTAGTGTTTTTTTCTTTTACTGGTTATTTAGAGTTTGTGCCTGAGTCCAGTATAACTCTATTAGTGGGGTTAGATGTGTGTCCTAAATATCCCATATATCTCTTTTTCCTATTGTTAAGAGTTATGCCTAGAGTGCCTACTACATTGATTTGCCTGTTGCATATGATGATATCACTAGACAGTTAGCAAATTGCAATGGAAACTACAAATTTTCTACAAACCATATAGTATATTGCAGGAATTAACAGTTGACAGTGAGGTGATTGTTACGAGTCATCATGAGATTATGAGAAAGTCATGCGCTTGACGCACAAATTCCCCTAGATTTCTAAAGAGGTTTGCTCTCATGACAAACAAGTTGGATATCTCACGGGATCCTGATATCGGTCCAGCTTTCATTAGAGATGATTTGCCTCAACATATTGCATGTGTCTTGCTCGAGCTCCTGTCAACTATAACTGATTTGTCGTGAAAGCCAGTTCCACCTCTACCTTGGTTCAGTCATGACACATCAATATTGATTCTCCAACCACCACCTTGGCCTGATTGAAGATTCGTGATACGGCTCAGTTCCACCAGATCGTGCTTACCTTGCACCCACCACTACATTCATCGGGGATGAATGTTTTTCAGTCGGGGAGAATGATGAGGGAATCAAATGGCTAAGATTTATCAGGATTTATCTAGATTTAGAAATTAGATTTGAGAAGATTTGAATAGATTTGGTTGAGATTTAAGATTTATTTGAATTAGATTCGGGCAGATTTGATTTTATCAATAATTGCATGTATGGTGCACATATTGTAGGCTATATATAGCCATGTATTGAATTTTATAAGTAATGATGAATTGATTAAAAATTTGTTTCCCTATGGAAATGTATTGTTTTGGTTAAATCTCGTGGATTGAATCGAATATGGTGGTGAAGCCGAGATCCAGTTTGCGATCCGCGATCATATCTTTTCCCAAAAACCTTGTTCTTCTTCAATTCCACCAAAATCACCACCACAAACTCTAATTTTCCTTCTGTCCCACATCAGATAACCATATGTAACTCCATGATTCCAAACTATAGATTCAAGTGAATTAAATACCCAAGAACCATTTAAACCGATATCTCCTGAGTGCTTGATATTTGCTTTAGTTTAATTAATTGATAATTTTAAAAAAAAATATCAATTGTTTTTTTCAACATAAATCTCTATATGGATTTGACTTGGTCTTGCTGCTTTACTCGTGTTTAGTAGTTCATATTCAATTTTTAGATTTGCATTGTTTTGCAAATTTAACAACCACTCAGTACCCAACCAGACCTGAACATAAGCAGATAGGGCCTACTTTGATCACTAAATTTACTATTGAGTTTGAGCCTGCACCGAGAGGTCTCAACTTTCAAGTAATACAAACAACTGGAGTCTGTTCTATCTAAGAAATAGATTAGGAATAAGATTAAATATAAAGAGAAAGTATGTATAGATTCCTAATGTCAAAAGATTGATATCCATAAGAAAAACCGCAGTCTGATACAGTGTTCAAATATGGGTATCTAGGTCAAATTACTGACTGATCAAGTTCTAATAATAAATTTCCAACAGGTTTGTACTACAGGGAAGCTGTTATATGCGCGAGTAAAAATAGAGAGAGAAAAATAGAAAGGAAGGACGAGGGGAAAAGAAAAGGAGAAATTTTAAAGAAAAGAAGAACGAGACTGAATGGACGAACAGAAAAAGAGTACAGCGAAGAAGAAAGGAAAGAGGACATTAGCAAAGAAAACAACAAACAAAAGAACGTGAAAAAAAAAAGAAAGTCACCATTGTTTGTGCACTGTTATTCTTGCCCTTTATTGTCACCATCCAACAATGAACAAAGATCTCCACTTCTACAACAGGGAAGGAAAAGAGAGAATAAATAGAAGAACTGTACTTGGCCAGCCCTACATCCACATCCATATACACACGTCGAACAAAAACGACTTCATCAAAGATGAATCCAAAATGATTAATGGTTCTTGACTACTTTTGATGTTTTAAGCAAAAAATGAAAATAAAATCCTCACCTCTTTTGTTAGAATCAAGGTTCAGGTTATAGACATCTGACACCAATTCAGGGCTTCATCAAATCCTACATTGCATCAATACTTTGCAGAGGAGACGAACTAGAATCGATACTCAGTCTATATACACTCTTTTTTGAGTACCCTAAAATTCAAAATGTATTTTAGATCTATTGCAATCTGGAGCATTTGAAGAATTGAAAAGAAGGGGTTCAGAATCCAATTTGATTTCTAGATACATTTTTATAACTTTCTCACTTTCGTAATAGAGGATATAAAGGACAATGATTGCTCAGATAACCATTGCTTCATATCATTTAAGACTTATTTTTACAGTGTTCTTATTTAACTATTTTAGTGCTAATCTAGCATCCATGATGTATCCATATCGTGGTTTAAAAGCTCGGTATCGGTGGTTTTACAATACGTCAATATCAGTCATCAAAATCAGCAATATCAGCCCCATATAGCCAATAGTATAAATAATATCATATTGGATACCTCAAAACCCGATAGGACATTGCCGATATATTTCAGAATGGACAATATTTGAAACCATGATCTGAATCCCAGATTTTGAAGGAAAAAAGTGTATCTTCATGCTTATATACTATCGCAGCCATTTCCAATGTCCATATCAAAGTAGCATAGGTCACATCAGCCTTACCCAACCAGCTAGGAGGCCTACTGCTCAATAGTAAAATTTACAAGAAATCTGAATTTTTGTGCCTTGACAATGTCATGAATAGTAAAAGAGTTTTCTTATTTGTGCACATGGAAATCACACCAGTCACAGCACTGACTCTCAATTCTCTATCACAGGTAAACACAATTTTTATCTCATTTTATCATGTAACTGTGATACATAATAATTAAGTATATAATAAGAAAAGTTCACATTGCTCTTTATCTTTCATTTGTGCATGCGTATACAGACAGACACAGCTTTAGGATAATTGAAGATCCATGAATCATATACTTTTCGCTTGGAAACTTATGGAGCTTATGGCTTTTAGTGCTTCACTTTGCTTGAGGGTCGATTGCTTCACTTTGTTTTATGTGTTTACTTTTTCAGAAATCAGAACCACAAAACTTGAATCATTAATATTTTTACCTGGAATCAGGCAATTAGTTCAAATCCCCGAGACAACTAGAAGCAGGACAACATGTTACAAAGCTAAGAGGGGTAAACAAGTGCCAAAATTAAACATCACAAGACATAGCATATGATAAAGAAAGGCTTCAAATAGTATGTCAGCTAATTCAGGTTACAAATGTAGAGCCCCAACAGATCAAGAATCATGGAGGATATGGAAAATGCATATTTTTGTAAAACGCGTGATAGATGCACATGGTCCAAGGTCACAATGCAAACGCAGATAAAACTCATGTCAAAAAAGATCATTTTCACATTGGACCATGCATCTAAACATATATAATGTAAAAATTACCTCATAGATGTCATCTTTAAGCGGTCTACAGGACAAATTTGCTGTTCCCAGGCATACAACATGTGGCTGGTGATCTGTCATAAACTTCAAAAGACGTTGCTGGTCAAGTTGCTTTCGTTGTTTATCAGCAACAGCCTGAGACCGGACACTAATAGAACCAGCATACAGCACATCCACCACTTCCCCTGATGAATCTAACATAACAAAAGTAGTGGCTGGTTTTCCAGGTCCCCAGCAGCAGGCCATGACTCGTAAATCTGACTCATCCTCGCCGTCATTGTTAGCTTCCTTTTTCTGATAAGGAGCAACAGAGACCTTGCTCCACAAATGTCTTCCATATTCCATCAGCAGCCAGTTCTTTGCTCTAGCTGTCAAGAGGGCTCTGGCTTCCTTTTCCATTGAAGGAAAAATAAAGTTTGAAAAAGCCTCCTGTAGTATCTTCTCACGTTGTTCATTCCAAAGCTGAGCAGACTTGCTGACACAATCACTTACATAATTTTCTTTAGCGTCACTTAATAATTCATCTTGAACAGATTCCGGCAATTTTATAGTAACTTGAAGGAGCTTCTCGTGTTCAGCTTTCTGAATTCGCAACCACTGTGCATCTACAAACTTAGATAGTGGCTTATTACGTAGCCATTTCACACCTGCAAGCTCATGATAAATGTCTATTGTCAAATTTCCTTCTGCCGTGGGGCTTGTAGAGACAACAGCCTTATCCATAAAGATACTGCGAACATGTTTCTTCACATTAGGTTCACACCCAATCTCAACTGCAGCCTGCGAGAAGACAGCTGGAAGATAAGAACCATATGTAGTGACGTCCAGCTTAAGAGACACGTACATAAGTATGGACATGTATATTTGCGAGTCTGTCTATTTTGGTACGGGTATCAGAGTGGTAAATAAAGAACATGGGACAGAACAGACAAGGGAGGGATTCAAAATATAAAGGATACATAAAACCATACCATGTGCCGAGCACCTTTAAGCACATCTTCTGGAGTCTCAAACATCGCACACGTAAAGTTTGCAGCTACTTCTTCAGGAGTCTCCTTTCCGTCTTCCAGGTACGAACACTGTAGAAGAAGTGAAACCAAGAAAGTTAAATTTCATTTAGAACATGTCATGAGACATTAATAGCTACAATAAGCAAATACACACCGTTGTCTCTTTCATTAAATACGATCCCAGTTGCTCAGAACTATACCCAAACTTGTTAGCAACTTCCCATAGTCCAGCCCTATGACAAACACTATATAATGATTTTCGCTTTGGCCTTTTAAATTGCCCTTCCTCCACCTCCACTTCACCGGAAGGGAAATGCAAATTGAACTTCGCATCGACGTCATCAACTTCTCTTTCAGAATTTGCATTCTTAAGCACTTTACAAATAGACTCAAAAATTTCTGATTCAATTCAAGTCTCGTTTCGTCATCTATTCTTCGAGCTTCCTCATCAAATCGCTTACTGTAATACAACTGAAGAGCACTCTTTCTCTTCTGAAGAAGTAACCACTTCCTATCCAAGTTATGAACAGTCCAGAGCAACTATTAGGGGAAAAAAGAGTGATGCATCAGCGCTCCATATAATTCAGTTCATCACCAACAGTAATCCACTTTATGTTAAAAACAGTAATTAAACCAACATACCTTATGCCAACTTATTCTAGGTGTTGCTTCTCCACCGTCTGACAAGTCCTCTGAATCCTTCAACAGGCTAACGCATAACTCTTTCCGGTACATGGCAATAAAAGGAAGCTGAAGCGATAAAAAGAGAAAGGATTAAGAGCCATGCATGTCTCCAGCAAAAATGCATAGAAGAAAGGCTTGTATAGCTCTCTGACACAATCTAAAATTTTTATAGAAAATACAACAACAAAAATGTTCCTTACATCTAATTTCTGCACATGCATCATTGTCAAGACACGCCCAATGTCATCCTTATCAATTTTCTTTTCCTTGATCACCTCCATTTCAGCAACTTGAGGTGGTATGACACTGGCAGCAAGCAACTGGTTGTGTATCCATGCGCTCTCCTCTTCTATACTCATATCATCTGTTGGAGGAGAGCCAGTGGTGTCCTCGGACAACTACAAGAGACATTTCCGAAATTCAGAATGCAGAAGCTGGAACCATAATATGTTATCAACTGGGGTATTCCAATGCCATTCATACCTGAATTCTCTCAGGAACATCATTATCTCTGATGGCATCATCCTTTGCCGTCATGTACTTTTCTGACAGAATAAAAGGTTCAAACTCATCTTCCAACCTTCTCTCTCCGAAATCACCAGCATCACTAGCAGACCTTGCAATGTCTTGCTTGCGCAACATCAAAAGCTCATCAACATCACCAAATATCTCATGAGCTTCCTGCAGAGCAGATGATGAGACACCTGGCGCTTGTCTAACCTTCTTTTTCTTAATCTTCTTCCTCCTATAATAACCAACAGAGAAGTAAGGCAACTAATACCATGAAGAAATCATTAATAATGAAGAAAACCTAATAGCTCTTACCTCACGACAGCCCCATGTTCATCAACATCGTCCTCATCAACAATAAAGTCAGACATGTCATCTTCATAACCAATCTCCTCATCCTCCTCCTCGTCTGGTTGTTCCTGTTCTTCAGCAATATCTTCCAGCGTTGGCCCTGGTGAAAACATTGTTACCGAAGTTCTAGAAACCAAAATGGCACATGCAAACAAGAATAAAGAGATAGAAGTTGACACTTAGATCATTGCCTTCATCATCACCAAACAAACTGCGCTTAAGTTTTTCCTCAGCCGTCCTCTGGCCACCACGGCTGTTCCTATCAGATTCTTCTTCATCAGAAAAGCCAGATCTCTCTTCTGCCTCAGAATCCCTTCCTGCCTTCTTCAAACGCTTAAATTTGCTACCCTATCATATTCTCAAGCAAGCACAAATAAATGTGAGGCAGACCCACATCCAAAAAATAAGATTGAAGATAATTCGATAAATGATCAGGCAATGTAATCAGGCCAAAGTATAAAATATTAGACCATCTGAGCCCAATATGAAACTAAGTATATCACCTAATAAGCAAAAGAATATATTTGCAGTGGTGGGTGTATATGAAAAACCATGCATCCAAACAATTTTTTAAAAAGATTTCAATTTTGTAATCTTAACAATTATGTTAAATTCCAAAAATATTTACTGAACATCCACCACCAATTAGCACTATGTTGAGAAGGCAAGCGTTCAGTCATATGTAAAATAGTGATTCAACCAATTCAATTGACTAGAGAAATTGTCTAGAGAACAAAGTGGAGTACCACAAGAAAATGAAAAGCGCAGGTAATACCTAAACCCTAGGTATTCACTATTGAGTTAGTAATTACTAATTACACCTACTCAGGAAACTAGAATAGCCATAGAAACAACACAGAAGAAACTTACAGGCTTTGGCCGATGAAAGCCAATGTTATTATCCTGAAGCAACTCATAATCATCCTCATCAAGCTCATAGTTCCTCTCGGTCTCTCTGCTAAAGTACAAACACAAACAACAAACATCACTGAAATGAAAATCTTTCGAACCTAGCAAAAATCAAAAAAAATCAAAACTCATTTGAGGCTCAAATTAGATTTTGTTAAGTGGTATAACCTTCGCTTCTTCTTCTTTTTTCTATGCCTCTCCTCATCACTGTCGTCCTTCTTATCCCCTTCCTCTTCTTCCTCCTCGTCTTCAACGTCGTCCACTATGAACCCATCCTTCTCGTACTCATCCTGACCCTCCTCCTCTAAAAGTCAACAAAAAACCCAGAATGTCAAAGAGAAACGAACGCCAAACCCTAGAAACCTTGAAACGTTCAAAATTTTACCTTCTTCGTCTTCTTCATCATCGTCGCCTCTCTCATCGAGATCAACGCCTTGTTTCTCCTCTCCTCGCCCGTCCTCTTCCTCTTCGATCTCATCTGTACAATAAGTAGAGAGAAGATCAATAAAAGTTCGAAGAAGATAAATGCGACCAGTCAATGGAGAGAAGAACAAAACTCACCTTCGTCATCAGAGACCACGGTTCTTCCGCCCATCGCGAGGAGAGGACTGAAACCCTAACCCTCACTCTGGATTTCGGTAGAGAGATCGACGGCCGAATCCCGATGGCAATGGAAGACAAAATGGGGGTTTCCCAGAGGACGAAACCTTCGAATTAGGGTTCTGAAGATAGAGGGAATCGCAAAACCCTCACCCTCGATCGTGGAGAAAAGAGGAGGAAAATTTCGAGGGAAAAAGCAAAAAAAATAGATGGGGGCCATGGAAGAGAGTCTTGATGGCATGCTTCTTAGTGCGGATAAAGGCACCAAGCAAATTAATTAAGGCACCAAGCAAATCACTAGGATGTTTTCACTTTGGGGGTGTTTGGTTGCAAGGAAGTGGGCGGAAGTAAGAAAATGAGGAAGTATAATTGCTCACTTCTCTATCTAGCCAAACACCGAAAAAGAAAAATAAGAAAACCCTTTTTCCTTTACTCTTTTCTCTTTTACACAACCATTTCCTCACTTCCCAAGTGCTACAGTTAATTTTATGATCATGTAAATCTCATTTTTAATAAGTTGTAACACAAAACAGTTAATTTTTTGATCATATAAATCTCACTTGCATTCTAATTACAGTCCATTTTTTATTTTTCTTAATTAATTTTTATTTTAATATTATTTTGCGGTCAACTTTGTGGTCAACTTTTCCCACTTCCACTTTCACATTACCATCCAAACACCGGAAAAGATATAACATCTTTCAAACCACACTTCCTAACAATATCCAAACATCGAAAAACTTAATAACCAATTCCCTAGTTACAAAGGGAACTATTACCACTTCCTCACTTCTTCACTTCCTCACTTCCACCCTTAACCAAACAGGCCCTTTGAATCACCGACCAATCAATCATGAAGAGGAGAGGGAGAAAAAAAGGGAGGGGGGAGATGAGAGAGGAAGAAGACACAGAGGGTCGACGTTACTCTCTCTCGAAGACGAAAAGACGGATAAAGTTTCTATACGAGTCATGACTCTTTAGTTGGTTTTGATTAGAAGAGTGTCATTATTCTTTTGAACATTTTCAAAACCGACTGAAAGGAAATTTTCTCCCGTGACTAATATTGAAACTTTGTTCGTTTGTCTGTCTGTCTGTTCGTCTTCATCCGCGAGAGAGAGAAGCGCCGACCCCCTCTTTCTTCTTCCTCTCTCAATTCCCCTTCCATACTCTTTCTTCTTCCTCTGCCCCTCCTCCTCCTGCCGATCAGGTCTCTCTTCCACCGACAACGGCGATATATTAGTTATCCTCATGAAAACGTCCAAAATATCCCCTCCTTCCCCATCTTTCCTCCTCTTTCGTCTTCTTCCACGACGAGCCAACCTTCGTCGCCCTGCCCCGGTGGGCCTCTCCTCTCGCCCACCTCCTCCCACCTCTGCCTCCCTTCCCCGTACCCCCCATCTATTCTTCGACCAATAGTAGATAGGGGAAAGCGGGAAGGGAAGGGAGGCGGCGAAGAGGAGAAGAGGGAGAGGGGAGGCAGATGGGGAGGTCGGGGGAGGCGGAGAGAGGAAGAAGGGAGGTCGGGGCAGCAAAGGGAACAAGGGGAGGGGGAGGATGGAAGGAGAAGGGAGGGGTAATCTGCCCATTTTAAAAAATTTGGTGGGTGTCTTTATCACTTAGGGTGGGTGCATTGATCTGTTAGGTGCCTTAATTAGTTTGTGGGGTATCAATATTTGCACTCCAGGCTCATGGACTATGGGAGAAATTACTCGCTATATACCCATTATTTACATATATGTGTCTATTCAATATAGATTGATTGTTGGGGTAATTGGCAAAGATGTTAATATTAATAAATATAAAAAGTTGGATTTTTTTTTTTGAGAATTTACTAATGCTAGTAGATCACCAGTGCATTACGTCGGTTGTAACGTGTCACCGTGCCTGGAGAAGTATCAGTGGAACTAATAAATATGTTAGAGAGAAATTGATGGAATTACAAATTCTGAAACACACCAGAATTAATTTGGTCATTTTATTTCTTCTGTAAAATAGAGAGAATGTAAACAATTATCTAGATTTCTTATTAGCAAAAAAACTAATCGTTCTCTATTAATACATTGATAACTTTAGATTTACATTTTACCCATTAAAATAAAAAATATTCAACTACAATAATTCTAAATCATAGTAATATCATCGGTTTTGCCTATTTAATCAAAGTGGAAAGAAATTAGACCAGGTTTCTCATAGATGTCTTGATATCTTCATGAGTAATAATAATCACCAAAACACTGGGGAATTATTCAGAATAATAAAGGCATCTTGGGCATAAAGATGCTTGTCAGTCTTGTGATATGTTTCTATGAGAGTGATTTTGACTGAACCTTTCTTTATTTGTAAGTTATATTACATCTTGATAAACTAAATACCATCAATAGAAAGTGAGAAATTACTTACCACCGTATGAATGTAGGTGGGGAGATGGATGTGCAAATGCGTGGCATGACCACAGAGATAACTATACACGTGCATCTGTGTATATCTATGCGTGTGGAGAGATATTAACCCAACAACGTGAGTTATAACAAAATGCTTTCTACAAATAGTTTCTTCTCTGCAATATCTCTCTACCTATTAAACACTTCCAATTTATTTTGTATTGATAATGATGGTTATGTAAGTACACCTAGAGGGGGATGAATAGGTGTACGGCTAATCTAATAAACAAAATGTGAAAATTAAAACTTAATTGCAACACACTTAATGTAACCAACGAGTGTAGCCGAATTCCAGGTGAAGGGCTCTGGACTAACTCCTCTTGATTCCTCTGAATAAGAGTTAAGGTGCTATATGAAGCTCTCATGGTTAAACACAAGTGAGGCACACAAACAATCACAACCAAGCATATAAGTATGATATGACAATCTGAATCAATGCAAGTCACAATATAAAAGAGAGAGAGTTAGAGTCAATGGATCAAACGCAAACACCGAGATTTGTTTGAGGTTCGAGCACACAGCTCTACGTCCCCGCCTCCACACAGAAGAATTTCCACTAACTCGTCCACACAGGACTTCCCACACAGGGAACCTCCACTGAGGATTTTCGGCAATACAATAACCGGGAGTACACAACTCCTCTCTCAACTGAATACAACCTCTCACAGAAGCAAGGCACAAAGCCAACACAAATCAACCTCACAAATGAGGGATGGACACAAAGCCAAACAACCAATTAACCTCTCACTAGAGGGATATGGCACAAAGCTACCACTCCAATAATCAACCTCTACACAAGAGGGATAACACAAATTAGGAGGGTTTACAACTTGGTGGTTTCCACAACCACAAACTAATTTCTTTCTCACTAAACAAAGATCCTAATAGATAGGTAGATATGATAAGCTCAAGTGAGAAAATAAAGTATTTGGAAATGAAAACAACAAAGAAAAACACTTGAGAAAATCACAAATAGAGATCAAAAACCAATTCTCAAATACTCTCTTTTTCTTTAAATTTTTCAACACTTTAAAACAAATGAAGATAAATCTTTTAAACCCAAAACTCTTTTGAAAACTTGCTCTTAAAACACTTGAAAAGATCTGGAATTTTTCTCTCTAAAACTTGTTGAGAAACAACTCTCAAATGGGGTATTTATAACCCTCACAAAATTCTGCCCGTTGGCAGGCAGAAAGGTCAAATATGACTTTCAGGTCGACCGGCCAACGGTCAAAAATATGACCGTTGAGCCTGCCGGTCGACCGCGCCCAGAATCAGAGAGCAACGGCTCTCTGGCCGGTCGACCGCCGGTCGACCGGGCCAACCCAAGAGTGGGTTGACTTCAGTCAGTCGACCGCTCGGTCGACCGGCCTAAAAGGCTCCTTGTGCACGTCGGTCGACCGGCCGGTCGACCGACTCTTGGCCCGGTCGACCGCCAGAGCCTGGCAGGGCAATTTCAGGATTTAAAACTTGAGTTTTTAATTATTAAATAAATCTCATAAAATCTCTAAAAAATTTACAAAAATAGTTTCAATATAATACTTTGATATACAAACATGTTTGAGTAAAATCAATCCATATTACAAACATTTTGAACTATTTTTATAACTTAAAAATTTTGCAAATTTTGCCGAAAATCAAAATCCGTATTTTCCAAAACTTGAATTTTTGAATTGAAAAATGGTTTTGTCCAAAACTCATCCAATTACAAAAACATGATATTGAAATAACTTTGAGGCATATAGTATATGGATATAATCTAATATATATGAAATAGATATATATCAATGTTTTTGACATTAAATCCGAAAATAAGTTTTGTTTAAATACAAAACTCCAAACTCATAAAATAGACTATCAAACTAAGCTTGTTTAAATAGTTGAAGCATACATGTATATAGAACAAATCTAATATACATTAAACCATGTAAACTTATTTTGATTCTATCTATTCATGAAAACCAAGATCGGTTAAACCGAAAACCAATAAACATGAAACGTGTGTGTTGTGAACCTGAGCATATCACACTATCTAATCTTTACAAATAGATCTAAACTAACTATTCTAAAACAAATCGAGATCTTCTTGTAGAGCGTCATCTCCAAGTCGACTTGATCCAAATGTGATCCACCGAGCTTGACTTCAAACGAGTGCTAGATATGAACTTGATGCTCGGGCTCTTGAATCACCATGTGAAAGCTTCAAAACACCTTTGTTGAAGCTAATCACCTACTAATATTTTGGTTAAATATCTGAAACTAAACATCACAAGTTTATTAGTAAACTATAACTACATAAGTTAATCATCATCAAAACTAGAGTGGAAGGCCTCTGGGCCAACAATCTCCCCCTTTTTGATGATGACAAAACTCATGGAGTTATATATGCATGGATTAAAGTTAAGCTTCAAAGAAGCTCCCCCTTAACTCATGCATAATAATAAACAATAAGATATGCAATGAATGAATATGCATAAACATGCATAATGAAATAAACATGCTCTTGATACCAAACTTTTAAAATAATTTCCTTTTCCTTTTGTTTAAAATAAACATGTTCTTAAGTATCATTTGAAAATATAAACTTAAAATAATTGCTCTTGATACCAATAAAAAATTTTAATTGAAAGCTTTATCAATAAGAGCAATAAAAGCTTTTGATATCAATCAATAAAAACTCTTGATACTAATTGAAAGATAATCCATAAAAGCTCTTGATACCAATAATAAAAATTTTAGCAAAAGTTCTTGATACCAATAAAACAAAACAACAAAGCATGATTATCCATGCTCTTGATATCAATATCTACAAAACATCAAAACATAAAACAAACTTTGATATAAACTTACAAATAAATAATAAACATGCATATAAACTCAAATACTTCTCCCCCTTTTTGTCAATCATCAACAAAGGGGTTAAAAGTAAACAATAAAAACAATGTTCTCTCCCTTTTTGTCTTAAACAAAAAAGTATCAACAAGGGGTGAAATCAAATCAAAACATTTTGATACCAATTGAAAAAATATATCAATTTAGTGCATCACGATATCAATTGAAGATAAATAAAACATACCAATTGAAAGTACATAAAATGTTTTTAATATAAATTTAAATAAACATGTCTATATTATACCAATTGAAAGTAAATAAAACATGTTGAAGAATTTAACCAAAAATTTTGATATCATTTGAATGATATAAACATATAGGTAATCTTAATATCAATTGTAAAAATTAGTACCAATTGAAAGTAATTTTTCATTTGGAGCATATGAAACAAAAATAATCAATATCATTTTTCAATCATTTTTCAACATAAAGTGTGAGAGTAAAATACGAAAGGTAAACAAAATCAATTAAAAGGTGACATATGAATTTTCTCCCTTTTATGAAATACCAAACAAAATGATGCATAAGCTTGTATAAGATACCAATTGAAATATAATAGTGATTTAAGAAATCAAGCTTATAACCAAAATTTGTGCTCAAAGATATAGAGATATAGTAAGCACAAATAAAATACATATATATGTATGAAAAATTAAATACCAATCGAAATTGATACTATTTAAGTTTAAACATACATATATAAAACATATTTGAGTATACAAAAAGGAATGTCAATAGTGATACCAATTGAAAAGATCCAATGATACCAATTGAATACATAATAAGATCAAATGTATAACTCATAATTCCTACCACCCATTTCATGCACATGTTTTAAATAGATTTTCAATAATGAGCATACAAGGTATGGTCGCCCAACCAACCGCCCTTGATGGGTAGGGGTTTTTAAAAATAAGTTTAAAAATAGTTTTAGCACAATTGAAAACTCTACCATGTGAAGAATACGAACTAGTTATAAGGAAAAAATTTGAAAACTAGTACGAAATCCTTCAAGTAAGGAATAAAATAAAAATATATTTCATGAAAAACATGTAAATCACATGATCACCAAACACTCAAAATCTATATAGCACAAATTATACTCATGAAAATAAAATCATGAGAAAATATTAAATAAAGTGAGTGCATAAGAGTTATGTGAAACACATCATCATGAAAATAGGCATCAAGCTCAAAATGAAATTCCTTAAAACATGAAAGTCATCAAAACTAGAATCCTTCAAGGTATATGTATGTTTTGTACAAATTAGAGTATACATACATATCCAAAATTGAATGAGTCCACAAAAGTATATGCATGAAGGTAAGTGGTTCAAAGATGTATATGTATAACAATTAGTTTAGACAAAATAGACATATACATGAAGTTTAAACATAAACATGAAAAACATGTACAATATGGGAATACAAGTCGAATGTATGAATCATCAAAACTAGGCTATACTAGTATACTAATGAGTACAAATGAGCGTTCAAGTACAAACATATAATAATCTATTTGTGGCTCACTAGTTGTACAAGCATATATCTAAGTTTTAATGAAAACTAACATTCAAACAAGTAATCAAAATATGAAGCATAAAAATCAAAACATGAAGTGCAAATGTTTAAATAAAACTCATATGATCATTATGTAAATGAACATGCATTAGAGATAGGACATACACATTAGTTAAACTAAAGTGAGAACACAAAATATGGGTTCATATAAACATGGGTGTCTCAAGTACTAATCATGTATATCACAAGTCTAATAGTCATGTCATTTAACATACTAATCATGAAATATCAAAACATGCTAAAAATGAATAGTATGAAAAGCATGTAAACATAAATGAGGAGTAAGAGATCGTTACCAAAACCGATAGGGCAACTCTCTATGTCTCCAAACCAAGGTGGTCCTCCCACCAGACTCTCCTTGAAAGTGATGCATCCACTATGTCATCTTTAGGCTCGAAACGCATCCACCTCAAGGCACCATCACTCTCATGTCATGCGAGAGCCCACACCTACATCAAATACAATAGGGGTGGCCTTTGGTACACTCTTTTAGGTCCATAGGGGTTAGTTCCTTTCCTAACCCAAACAAATTTAGTTGCTAAATTTGAATCATGTATACGATCATAACAAAACTTAGCAAGGTGGCCCTTACGTCCACAATGTGTACAAGTGTACACATGAGCATACATCGTGTTATGGGAGTGAACGTGGGAAGCATGTGTATACCGTGGTTTGTGTGCATGCATGGAAGGAACTTATTTCTTTCGAAACATAGATTCCAAACGTGTGGTTCATGACACAATGACTCAAAGTGGAGTCCAAACAATCAACACTTTTCTTCAAAATTTATATCATTTTTAATATTTGAAGATAAAGTGGAGCATGCAATAAGTAAGCTAGGTGAAGCTATATTAGCATAACAAACATGTGAATGTATATCATTTTTCAGAGAAATATTTTTATTTAAAACAATTTTCAATTCCTTTGAAATAGAAGCAATTTTTATTTTCAAGGAATCATTATCTTTTAAAACAAAACCAAGTTTAGAAGACAAGTTTTCATTTTTCTTCAAGACCTCATTGCAATCATTTTTATTTTTTAAAATTTCATTTTCTTTTAGAACAAGGTCAAGTTTGGATTTCAATGAATCCCTTTCATTAGAAATCTTCACTTTCTCTTGCAAATCAAATCTAGTTTTGAACACAAATCCTTATTTTCTTTGTTAAGTTCAAAACTTTTCTTTTTCAAAATATTATATTTTTCTAACAATTATTCACATATAATTGATAGTTCTTCATTCAAAGCATTTGGATCAACATAATCATCACAAGAAGAACTAGCATCATCACCATCTAATTGAGATTCCGAATATACCTCAAGGGAGTCATTCCCTTGGACCATATAGCATTGTTGCTCGGATTCTCCACTAGATTCATCCTCCACAATGTTCGGCGTTTGAAGCTTGGAGGAGGTCAGTGTGTTCCACACTGCAAAGGCGGAATCACAGTTAGAAACAATCATAAGGTATTCTTTGTTAAGCGTGCTTCTAAGTGCCTCGAGGGCTTGTGCATTGGCCTCTATATACTTGCTATTACCAAAATAGGATTTCTTAGTAGCGGCAAGGAAAACATGCAAGCCTAGGGTTTTCAAGTACATGGACATCCTAGCCTTCCAAACAACAATGTTGGAAGTATCAAACATAGGTGTGGTCATGAAGTCCATGAGGTGTGTAAACAATATACGTGTGCAAAATGCAAATGATAGATTAGTAAAACCAAGATCACACTCCTAGTGGTTAAACCTAATATCAGGAGCGTAGGCTCTGATACCAATTGTAAGTACACCTAGAGGGGGGATGAATAGGTGTACGGCTAATCTAATGAACAAAATGCGGAAATCAAAACTTAATTGCAACACACTTAATGTAACCAACGAGTGTAGCCGAATTCCCGGTGAAGGACTCTGGACTAACTCCTCTCGAGTCCTCTGAATAAGAGTTAAGGTGCTATATGAAGCTTTCGTGGTTAAACACAAGTGAGGCACACAAACAATCACAACCAAGCATATAAGTATGATATGACAATATGAATCAATGCAACGCACAATATAAAAGAGAGAGTTAGATTCAATGGATCAAACGCAAACACCGAGATTTGTTTCGAGGTTCGAGCACACAGCTCTACGTCCCCGCCTTCACACAGAAGGATTTTCACTAACTCGTCCACACAGGACTTCCCACACAGGGAACCTCCACTGAGGATCTTGGGCAATACAATAACCAGGAGTACACAACTCCTCTCTCAACCGAATACAACCTCTCACAGAGGTAAGGCACAAAGCCAACACAAATCAACCTCACAAATGAGGGATGGATACAAAGCCAAACAACCAATCAACCTTTCACTAGAGGGATAGGGCATAAAGCCACCACTCCAATAATCAACCTCTACACAAGAGGGATAACACATATTAGGAGGGTTTACAACTTGGTGGTTTCCACAACCACAAACTAATTTCTTTCTCATTAAACAAAGATCCTAATAGATAGGTAGATATGATAAACTCAAGTGAGAAAATAAAGTGTTTGGAAATGAAAATAACAAAGAAAAATACTTGGGAAAATCACAAGATAGATATTGAAATAGAGATAAAAAACCAATTCCCAAATACTCTCTTTTTCTTTGAATTTTCCAACACTTTAAAACAAATGAAGATAGATCTTTTGAACCTAAAACTCTTTTGAAAACTTGCTCTTAAAACACGTGAAAAGATCTGGAATTTTTCTCTCTAAAACTTGTTGAGAAATAACTCTCAAATGGGGTATTTATAACCCCCACAAAATTCTGCCCGTTGACAGGCAGAAAAGTCAAAAATGATCTTCCGGTCGACCGGCAAACGGTCAAAAATATGACCGTTGAGCTTGCGGTCGACCGCCCGGTCGACCGCGGCCAGAACCAGAGAGCAACGGCTCTCTGGCCGGTCGACCGCCCGGTCGACCGGGCCAACCCGAGAGTGGGTTGACTTCAGTCGGTCGACCGCTCGGTCGACCGGCCTAAAAGGCTGGCTGCGTGCTCATCCTTGTGCACGTCGGTCGACCGGTCCGGTCGACCGACTCTTGGTCCGGTTGACCAGCCCGGTCGACCGTCAGAGCCTGGCAGGGCAATTTCAGGATTTAAAACTTGGGTTTTTAATTATCAAATAAATCCCATAAAATCTCTAAAAATTCACAGAAATAGTTTCAGTATAATACTTTGATATACAAACATGTTTGAGTAAAATCAAACCATGTTACAAACATTTTGAACTATTTTTGTAACTTAGAAATTTTGCTAAAAACCAAAATTTGTATTTTCCAAAACTTGGATTTTTGAATTGAAAAATCGTTTTGTCCAAAACTCATCCAAATACAAAAACATGATATTGAAACAACTTTGAGGCATATAGTATATGAATATAATCCAATATACATGAAATAGATATATATTAATGTTTTTGACATTAAATCTGAAAATAAGTTTTGTTTAAATACAAAACTCCAAACTTATGAAATAGACTATCAAACTAAGTTTGTTTAAATAGTTGAAGCATACATGTATATAGAACAAATCTAATATACATTAAACCATGTAAACTTGTTTTGATTCTATCTATTCATGAAAATCAAGATCGGTTAAAAAAAACTGAAACCAATAAATATGAAACGTGTGTGTTGTGAACTTGAGCATATCACACTATCTAATCTTTACAAATAGATCTAAACTAACTATTCTAAAACAAACCGAGGTCTTTTTGTAGAGCGCCTTCTCCAAGTCGACTCGATCCAAACGTGATCCACCGAGCTTGACTCCAAACGAGTGCTAGATATGAACTTGACGCTCGGGCTCTTGAATCACCATGTGAAAGCTCCAAAATACTTTTGTTGAAGCTAATTACTTACTAATATCTTGGTTAAGTATCTAAAACTAAACATCACAAGATTATTAGTAAACTATAACTACATGAGTTAATCATCATCAAAACTAGAGTGGAAGGCCTCTGGGCCAACAGGTTACTCTACTATTTTCTCATAAAATATGCTAATTTACGTATAATTTTATGTTTTTCACAAACAAATGTTACTTTAATCTTATATACGAGCACAAGTATATGTACACCAAGAAATTTTGAAATGTTCAAAAATAATTTCTGAAACATCTCAAGATAAGCTAATCAAACATCAATACATTCTTGAGATATGAAATAACAAACATCAATCAAATAACTTCTGTAATCAAGCACCAAACCAAACATTATCAAAATCCAATGTATACTCAAATCTCAATGTGCATGATTCATGTCTTTCAAAAAATAATTGGGATAATTGTCTTTAACCCCCCTAAGAAATGATCCTCATTCGTCCCACTCATGATGCCTTTCCCTTTCCAAAAACCATATTGAGCAAGTTTCTCATGTGTTTAGAACCTCATCTCTGTAAAAGATATTATGAGTATGAAGTATTCTAGTAATCTATGCATTGCTCATTTAAAGTAGGTCAAAATCCACTAACGCAAGTGAGAACACATGAGTCACATTAAATGCGTCTGACATGTAGAAAAAGGTGTGGGCTTGGAAATTATTCACATAAGCATCTAAGTTGTCCACCTGCAATTGTTTGTGGGATTTTCTTTAAATAAAGCCTTAAATAATGTGAGATTTGTGACATTTGAGATTTTCAATAGCATTTAATGCTTGTATTTCTTTTCTTAGATCTTTAATATGCTTATTTTATAAGAAACTGTCTATTTTTTCTTGTATGCTATTTAATTAGCAAAATAAAAATAAAAGATTTTCTATTCAATTTGTTTCTGATAAACACATCATGTTATTGTTTTTTACTTTCGCTTAGTTATTTTTTTCTAAAAATTTTAATTTTTTGAATTTTTAATGACAATAATATTTCCAATAAGTGTTCTTACTAGTTTGAGAATAATAAATAAATTGAATTAAGAGGTAAAAAGTTTTATGAAAGATAGGCACATTGAACTAAAACATAGGCAACTTGTGTAAGAATGACAAAAATATAGTGATTAATAAGGTAGAAAATTCATCATTACATTAAATATACTGAGTTAAGAGATAGTTTCATCTCAAGACAAAGATAGACAATTTTATATTTAAAGGTAAACATATTGAACTAAAAATAGAAGTTTAATACAAAAAATAGACTTATTTGACTAAAACAAGGACAATTTAATATGAAAGGTGGATAATTTATATAAAAAGTAGACATATTGAACTTTAAAGTGGATAATTATATAACAAAGGCATATTGAACTAAAAGTTGACAATTTTATATGAAATATGGATATACTAACAGGTTATACAAAAAATAGAGCTAAAAGGTAGGCAATTTTATACTAAAGGTAGGTACAGTGAACTTAAAGGTACACAATTTTGTAGCAAAGGTAGATATATTGAACTAAGAGGTGACCAATTTTATATGAAATGTAGATGTATTGAATTTAAAAATGGACAATTTCACATCATAGGTAGACACATTGAAATAAAAGATACACATACTGAAGAAAAAAGTGGACAATTTTATAAGAAAAGCAAATATATTAATCTCAAAGATAGACAGAAGTAAAAAAGTAAATAGGTTCATATGAAAGGTATATATATTGAATTAAAAAATAAATAATTTTAGAAGAAAGATAAATAGATTAATCTGAAAGCTAGATACATTAAAATAAAAGGTAGACAATTAAAATAAATATAGATATTTTTTGTATAAATATATTTATTTTAGACAAAATTATAGATAATTTAAATTAAATACGAGTAATTTATATGTGAATGTTGCATTTTAAATGTAGACATTTCAAACATAGATACTTTAAAAATAAAGTCAATAGTTTACATGTAAATATAGATATTTTCAAGATAAGATTGGACAATTTAAAACAAAGGTGGATAGTTTACATTTAAATATAAGTATTTATATAAAATTGAACAATACAAAATTAAAATGAAAAAAATTAACAAGAAAAGGTAGATAACTTATAATGAAAGGTAGCCAATTTACATAAAAAGTAGACAATTTGTTCAAGAAAATAGATATTTGTACATACGCGAGACTTTTCATCTTTCTTCCTTTTTAAATAAAATCCATTTCATGGAAACTTTGACAATTCAAAAATTACAAAGATGTGGCTTTTTCATAAAGGAAACTTCAATCATTAAGAAAATTCACGCTCAATGTAGAAATTTACATTTTCTTTGCAAAAGAGTGTTTGTGCATGAAATTGATATGCTATGATGCCAATTGTTACTTCTGGGATCGACGTTTGCAGAACTTTACAATATGATCAGTACTTAGAAAAGAAAAATATTGTAAAGCAAACTTGCAATAACTAGACAAAAGAGTAATAAGAAAAACACGAGGATTTAACGTGGTTCGATCCAAAATTTGGCCTATGTCCATGGGGAGAGAACTTGAGTGAGCTTTGTTAATAACTTAGTACAAAGAGACCTAATCTTTCTTTTGATACAACAAAATTATTCAGCTTCCTGCTTAATCTACGCTTAGATTACAAAAATATTACTGTGACGCTGCTATCCCGCGGGTACAGAGATGTCACTGCGACGTATATACGCAGGTCGGAACTACCCTCACATATATACGCTAAGCATCAGTACAGGTAAAAATCAGAGTGCAGAAGCACAGTGGTAAATACATTCTAACAGAAAAGTACAAGTACATGGTTATCACAGAGAGTGATACAATATTAAAGGAATATTACATTTCCAGAAAATACAAAGTACATCATATGAAGAGATATACAAAAGCTGAGACGTGCTCACGAGCAGTAAGAGGGGTCTCGAGAACCAACCATGAGAGAAACTGGGAGGAAGAGTTTGGCGATGATTCAAGCTTCTGCTGCGCTCCGATCGTCATGAAAGAATCCGCTGCGTACTCTGATCAGCTACAGTAAGGCCACCAAGGTCCGATCACTAGGATCTGGACATGAGAATCTAGGGTTGTTAGCAACCCCAGTGAATACATATAATAAAGCCAAATGGCGTGCATAACAGGCACAAGTATACATGATCAAGTGATGTGGTTCAGTCATGCAGGTACAAGCAATAATAAGTAACATAAAGGAAATTAAAGGAGCGACCGTAAATCATATATATCGATGAATCTGAAACTGATGAAGAGCATAGGTACATATACACATGTATTAAATAAGTTAAACATGTAATAAATATAAATATGGACAAAACTAGTTATACAAGCTCAGATTATGGATTCACGGGACTGATACGTTAAGGGAATAATCCAAATAAGAAAATCCTCATCTATATACCACATATCTCATGTCGCCATCGTCTAAGTTTATACAATTTGAGTTGCCCTAAGAATAACAGAACTATAGTGTATCTGGAGTAATCATCACGTGTCATAAAGTAAGGTGTCAACTCAGGGCATAACACTATAACTGAAGAATATAAAGGTGTTATATTTTAAGTTATTCAATAATAATAATCAGTACCGTTTGATATTTCAATCGTCTCCCTACCAACACCTCACATCACCGATAGTCCATACTAGAGTTCGCACTCTGTAGAACTTACTCGGGTCTGATATGTGAGTACGAGGACTCGAACAAAAGAGAGACTAAATATCACACGTTCCTAAGATTATTACTGTTTGGTTGTTTTATATTATTCATCTGATTCATATGCTTAGGTATATGCTATCAGTACACATACATCCACTTATGAATATGACAAGTTATTATTTAGAAACTGATAAATCTGATGGCTCATATTTATAGCAAGTCCCGTCTCTGCCCAGGACTAGCTCGGGAGTACAGGTTACTGCTTCCGAGGACTTATCATTATGCGTCCCACACGACACTTCAGATTCAGGCTATTGCTTCCGGGGACTTATCAATATGCGCCTCACACAACACTTCAGAAATATCACCATTATAAATATGACATCATACTGGTTTCCATCAGTTTCCCCCACCCAGTGTAAATTGAGTATTTTTATTATACATCTATGAATTGTCCAAAGATAATATCCATAAGTGTATACAATATAACCATAATTATCCAACTATGGGAATTAACAGGAGTATAATATCAGGAGTCACCCTTTTTCA
This sequence comes from Agave tequilana, assembly GCA_038442645.1. Classification (NCBI taxonomy): domain Eukaryota; kingdom Viridiplantae; phylum Streptophyta; class Magnoliopsida; order Asparagales; family Asparagaceae; genus Agave; species Agave tequilana. The sequence goes on from JAVJIF010031709.1 coordinate 163,840, forward strand.
GGGGTTCAGGAATACAGGAGTTCAGGAGTACCAAATATCTGGTAACAGTATAATAATCATGCCAAGTCCCTGTAAAAGTAATATTCATGAATATGCAATGTAATATAGGTGCCACAATATCAGGTCAAGTATACTAATACCGGGTAATAGCATGTCAAGTGTCAAGTGTTATTATATCAGGTGTCAGGTAGAAGGCGATAAGTATAGCATGGCAAGTACCGATGTCAGATATCAAGTAATAAGTATAGCATGACAAGTATCGGTATCAGATATTAAGTAATAAGTAGAGCATGACAAATACCGATATCAGATATCAAGTAATAAGCATAGCATGGTAAGTACCGGTATCAGATATCAAATAATAAGTATAGCATGACAAGTATCAGTATCAGATATCAAATAATAAGTATAGCATGGTAAGTACTAGTGTATACATATCAGGGTCAGGTAACTAATATCGGTGAGAGTCGCAACATCAAATACTAGGTATCAACCGGTCACGTAACATGGTACAGGAGAATGACATAAACATTTCAAACTCTTCACAATATTATTTCTAACAATAATAAATTTATCTATTTCTTAGCCATGCGAAGCTGAGTGAAGCGGGAGCAGATTTAGACATACCCGGTATAATACCGGTTCGGTAAGGTATAATAACGGCCGACAGCTATTTATAAAACATGATAATTTTAGAAATCATTTATATAACATATACCAACTTGCATAAAGAGACATCATATATAAAAGCAAGATAATAATTATTAAATATGAAACGATGATAATAAAGTAAGAAATATCAAAGAAATATACTCGCCCAATACCGAAATGAAATACAAAGATAAAATCCGAGAAGTCCGCGAATACAAGTAAGCATGCCACTAGCCCATACACATATATTAAAATATATAAATATAAAATATATATAAATATCAGAGAGGAAAAGAGAGAGGAGAGAGAGAGAGGAGAGAGAGAATATAGTGTATTTTTAGAAAAAGGACAGGAATTAAAAGGGGAGGGGTATTGATTGTAATTAAAGGAAAGTAATTTGGGGGTGAGGTGAAGGGTATTTTAAGAAATGAGGAAATGTGGGTTTATTTATGGAAAAGAAAGAGAAAACAAAGAAAGAAAGAAATAAAGAAGAAAAGAAGAAGAAAGAAAGAAGGGAATGGAGGGGAAGGGGAGGTGCCCGGTGGCCGGCCACTGCCGACGGCCTGGCGACAGCGACGGCGCCACCGGGGGAGGGGGACGGGCGCGGCCAGCCCCCGGGGAGGAGGGGTGGTTTGTTGTTGGTGGTGTTGTTGTTATATGTTGTTAAAGGAGGTGGTGTTGGTGGTGGTTGATGGTGGTGGTTGGTGGTGGTGGAAAGTTGGAGGAGGAGGAGGAGATGGTGGTTGAGGGTTTAGAAGTGGAGAAGGTGATGGATTGATGGTGAATTTTTGAAGAAGAAGAGGAAGTGATGAGAATGGGTTTGGTTAAAATTGAAGGTGGATGAGTGATGAATGAAAAGGAGGTGGTGGAGTGGAGAGGGGGTGTGGGGGAGGTGATGTCCGGCAGCTATAGGGGCGGGGGCGGCGGTGGCGGTGGAGATGGTGGAGGTGGTGAATGTGAAGTGGGTTTGTTTTGATTGAAGTTGGTTTGGAGTTGAAATGGAGATGGAAAGAAGAAGGAAGAAGAAAGAAGGTTTTCTAATGGAGAAGGAAGAGGATGTATGATGATGAAATGAGAAGGGGAAAGATGGGCTGTTGTTGTAGCCCTGCAGGCGGCTGGAGGTGGCGGTTGCAGGGAAGAGGAGCACAGCATGGGGAAAGTCAAAGCGGAAGAAAAGAAAAGAAAAGAAAGAAAAGGAAAGAAAATATAGGAAAAGGAAAAAATAAGGAAAAGAAAAAATAGTAAAAAAATTATTATTAAATAATTAATTTATTAAAATATCTGGGAGTATAAAGTAGGGGAGTAGAGAAGAAAAAAGCAAGAAAAGAAATTGTCGGTAAATAATATTATTATTTAAATAGGGCAAAAATTCGACTGTTTCAGAAACGTTCCAAAAAATTCTCAAAAATAGTAAATATTATTTTAAGATGCTTAATGAAATCAGATTTGAGAAATTCAATCTATTTTCAAATTAAAAATCCTGAAATCTTCCGTCGATATTGGCCGACACTAGAATCGGTCAAATTTCTCAAAAAAATACATTTAGGTAGAAAATGAATTTCTAAGAAGTAACGTGAAAGCCGTCTTTAAAATCAATCTGTTTGAAAACTAAAAATCTGGGAATCAGTCAGCGATGCAGACCAACACTGATTTTGGAGATTTAGAAAAATAATTCTGAAAAATTTCAAAAAATTATGAAAAATCTAAAATATTATAAAACAGTGTCTGAAACTAAAATTAGTCAAATCAGACTACCAAAAAGGTCATATTGGGTGGTATACCGATATTGGGTTCCCGATCCAGGTCAGGGCTGACTCTAGGTCTGAGAATCCAGATCCGATACCAAATAACATAAGAAATCAAAACTTAAATACAAATAATTGAAAAAAATGGTCAAAGAATTCGGGACACGCATCTGGGTATGTATTCCGGGAACGGGGTGCTACAATTACCTTATCTATATGCACCTTCACCTTGCTCCTCTCTTACTTGGCTTCCTTCTGATCACCTTAGTTTTCTCCACCTTTTTCTCCTTGAGATCAGCTTACTTGAGGTAATTACAATGCTGGGTTACAACCTTTATTTATAAGATTTATAATGCAACTCCTATTTGGACTATGAGATGATCTTGACCTTTAGATGGTTGAAGAATCTTGATCAATCATATTGGGAGTAGGGTTGAGCAGAGTTCGGTTGTAACTGATCAAAAACTGAAACCCGAACCCCAATTGAACCAAACCGCTCTAGTTCGATTGGGTCTCAGTTTTGGGTTCTAAAACTCGAACTCAACCAAACCGAACTGAATCTCTCATACTATATATCATCCCACCCAAATTCAATTTAGTGAATCATATAGTTCATAATAAAAACTAATGGAACCTTATCTCATTACTTCTAGTAATTTCATCTTTTTTATGTTGAACATGTGAAAGTTAAGTACACCATCACAATTGAGAATAATATTTATATTAATATAGTTCTTTCTTTTGCGTTCTTATCATTAAAAGTTAGTAATAATTATGTGAGCTCTGATATAAGAGCCCAAACACTGTAAAGTTTTATTAAGGTTAAGGTATTTTTCTTGTTTCTAATTTGGGTATTGGATATTTGAGATTAGGATATTAAAGGATGATAACATAATGATGATTAAAAAATACAAGAAATGATGGAAATATATGGGTCTAACCGAAAAATAAAAAAACTGAGCCGAACTGAGTCTGTTCGGTTCGGTTCGGTCCGGTTACTAAGTCTAATCGGTTTGGTTCAGTTTTGCAAAAATTAGCAAAAATCAAACCAAACCGACCGATGCTTCCCCCTAATTGGGAGTTGTTCTTCTTGATCTAGAAAGATTTTAGGCGCTTTAATCTTTAAAAACAAACCTTTACTGAATAGAAATTTAATTCAATTCGCATCCTATTAGAATAAAGAAAGTTGCGCCTGAAAAGAAAACTGATTCTGCTTCAGAAACGCCGCATATAGTCAACTGGTCCTTAATGCTAGTCGACTAATACCTCTAATTAGTCGACTAATAACTTTAGTTACTCGAGTACTGTAAAACTGTTTCCTCTCTATATCATGCATATTTTTATTATTGTGTATTAGTTGACTAATCAGCTGACTAGTTGACTACTTTGTACCAAAACCTGGATCTGTTTCTTTCTACTTCAAGTCATCATCTTTTCTAACTTATTTGAATCTTTTTGGACCATCATCTTCTCTTGAAAATAAGACAAAATCCTAACGAAAAACACCTTCAATGTGACCAAGAACCCATGTTGTGTGAAATGATCTGCAATGAAACAAAACGAAGGAATTCAGAGAAGATCGAAAGAAGAAAGAAGAAGGAAAAAAAGTTTTTCCCCCCTAAATCTTTATAGTTTTTTAAGTTGAGAGATGGAAGGAAAAAAGAGAAAGTTGTCCTTTTGAGTTTCGCTTTTCAAATTTGAGAGATGAGAAAAAAATGAGTTCTTTGTTAAAAGATCTTTGGATTTTTCCAGGGAGAGATGGAGAAAAATGAAAGATTACATATTTTTTTGGGTTTAGCTTCTTAAAACTAAGATATAAGCAATTTAGAAGAAGATAAAGGGTGAGATTCAATTGAGTTTTTTTATTAAATATTTAGGATTATAATCTCATAGAAAATGAAAAAAAGAAGGAGATATAAAGAAGAAAAAGAAGAAATATGAAGAGGTTCTTTTGATTTTTTTTAAGGGAGATATGAAGAAAAATAAAAGGGAAATGAGTTTTTTGGATTTTAAACTTGAGTAATGTGAGTGAGAGGGCACAACATGAAATTTGTCTCATCCAAATACACTAGCTCACTCAAACACATGAGTGAGCAATAGACATACAAAACATGTGTATATGGTGGCTTTTGGAAAGGAAAAAAATACCAGGGCCGAAAAGAACAAAGACTGTCAGGGGGTAAAGGTGATTTTTCCCAAAATATTTCTCATCCCTTTTTCAGCCAATGAATTGTAATATTTCTTCTGCGCTAACTGTTGAACTAAGTTCATCCATCACAGATTATTTTTGAAGTTTATATTCCTTCAGAGTGTCTCAATCTAGTATTTCAATAGTTTTATTTATCACCTTGCCTTAATTTGCTCAAGTTATATATGATTCTAGCATCAACAATTTTAATAGTAGAAATATTCTCAAAGTAGTAACAACTAACACTTAATTTGTTGTGCTAAACTTTATCAAACTTAATCTAAAATTAAGAAAAAATCTAATTAAGAGGACATATCTTATCCATGTTTTTTTCCTTTTCTCGTTGTATCTGAGCTGTGACCACTACTAAAAAAAGAAGAAAGATAATAACCAAAGACAACCAATCACCTAAGCCCCAATCCGGCTCGTTTATTTTTCTTAAGCTTAAGCCCAACCTATTTACATTTTGGGTTTAGATTTTTAAGCTTGAGGTCGATTTTCTTTCTTTTTTCTTTTCTATAAATTTTCTTGAAACTTCTAGTTCATTGTCACCTCTTTTTGTGGTAAATAAGCTTGCAACTTATGGTCAAAACTCTTCTTTGATCATTTACAACTTGGGCTCAGAATGTACCGAGGCAAAGACCCTTTTTTGTCCCTTTGGAATGCCTTCTCTTGTAATCTTCCTCCTCTCATATGTGTTTTCTCATCTCCTGAAAAGAAGAAAGAAAAAAAGAGGTAAATAAAAACTGAGAGAAATTAATTTTATTATAGAAACTCGTATTGCTCGTAACAAGTATACCAAGGATATTTGGCCCAGAGGACAAGTTTTGAGTTTGTAGTGTTGGTTCAGAATAGATCTAACAACTAATCAATATCACCGATCTAATTGGCCAGGTCAACGAATATCAGGTGGGAGGTTTTTTTGTTTAGTAGAATGTTCAATTACAGATCCACCTTTCAATTACCTTCCTTGGTTAAACACCAATTAGACTAGTATTAGTCATGAAATCACCTAGAGGGGGGGTGAATAGGTGATGGCTATATGAATTATGGCAATAATGCGGAATTTAAAAATTAACTTAACAATTAGCACAATACACAAATTCTTGCAAGTAATAGACAATATAAAAGTGCAAGTAATAAAGAGATAGAGTTTAGAGAGATTTGATCAAACGCAAACACAAGGAGTTGTTTCCGAGGTTCGAGCCACGCTCTACGTCCCCGCCTTCACACTTGAAGGATTTCCACTATTGAGGATCCCACTGGATCAACAATACAAGGACACACTTGTCCGTCTCTCGTGATGCCGCAACACCACCTTGAGCACACTAGCTCGCCTTGAGGCCGATGCCTCTACAACTTCACTCAAGTAAGAAAAGAGTGATCAACACTTGATCACTTTACAAAAGCTCACTAAGCACAATCCTAGAACCAAATATGTAGATGTAGATATATGGGATTGTGTAGTGCTAAGCTAGAGAGAAGTAGAGATGTAGGCTTCAAGATGGGTGATTGGAATTTTGGCTTTTGAGAGAAAATCTTGTCTAAAAGGAAGAGCTTGGAAATCTTTAGAAATCTCTTGTAAAATATTCTTGATGGCTCTAAAATTGTTTTGCAATAGTTGTCTCATCAATATGAGGTGACCCTCTATTTATAGGGGTCAAAAACAGCCTCACAAATTCGTTGATACCAAATCCCAAAAGAGAAAACAGCCAGAAAAAATAGCTGTTGGATCTGTCAGAACTTTTGACAGAGTCCGGTCGACCGGGTCGGTCGACCGCCAACGGTCAAAAATGTGACCGTTGGGGTTCATCGGTCGACCGGGTCGGTCGACCGAAAACTCCTGAGAAAGCAAGTGTACATCGGTCGACCGGGTCGGTCGACTGATATAGACGTGCACAGTATTGTGCACATCGGTCGACCGGGCCGGTCGACCGGTTACTGTGAGTTCTGAAAAACAGAACTTCCAGAACCAGAAAATCTTGGGTTTTGGTTTTGGGTCTTGGGTAGGATTTTTGGAACTTGTAAAAACATAGAGTATGAGCATGTGTCATACTTCTATCATGTTAAAATAGTTTGATAAAAATCCTTTTGATAGTAACTTGTTTTTTCATAAAAATTGTTTTTCCAAAACTATTGTTTTTCTAAAAATCTTATTTCCAAAATATGTTCTCTTTAGATCTAAATTAGAAAAAGGAAATTGAAAATCTTTTTGAAGCCATGAACCTAACTACAAGGTGTGTGTGTGTGATAATCCCATAGCTCTACTTCTAATATCTAGCTTTGACAAAATATCTAACATAAAAGTAAAAATACAACTCTTGTTTTTCTTTGTTGTCTTGGTCTTGTCTTGATCTTCATATCATCATCTTGATCCCAAAGCATCCTAGTTGTGCATAGCTTGGGAATTTTCATTTTTGCGGCGAACTCCAAATGTGTGAGTCTTTTAGCGGAGCCGTCAAAAACAACCTGTTAAATAACCTGAAATATTCTGAAACACAAATGTTAAATACATAACTAAATATGTTTTGTTATCATCAAAATAACTAGGATAATGGCCTTTGGGCCAACAATCTCCCCCTTTTTGATGATGGCAAAACATATGTAGTTATCACAAAATATTTTGGGTAGAGACTTCAAATGAAGCTCCCCCTCAACACATGCATATATAGGAAAACATATGTAAATGGTAAACACCATATTTCCATGCCAACAAATAATACCAAATACTCATGTCATAGAATAGATGAAGGAAATGAGTTCATACATGACATAAATAAGAGATACATAAAAACAAAAGATAACCATGTCCACAACACATGTCCAACAACACATAAAAATACATGTCCAAAGTAAAAAAAATACTACATGTCCCAACAACAAATACTACATGTCCATCACAAAATATCCAAATATAAGTACAAGCCAAACACAAATACTACAAAATATCTCTCTCAAAATAACTCTCCCCCTTTTTGACATCATCAAAAGGGGAGGTCACTCCTCAGCACCATCATCACCGTCATCGCCGTCTCCGTCATCATCACCACCTTCCTCTGAAGAAGCAACCTCCTCTGGATCCATGCCATCGACTCTGGTGCGCGGTGGTAGAACAGAAGAGCGAGCTCTGGGAGGAAATGGAGGACCGGTGGCTGGGAGTCGACAGGCAGTCGGAGTCCGATCAGGAACGAGCATGTCAAATTTGAGAAAAGGGCCTGAAACTGAACATCCACGAATCTCATGGAGTCAGCAAAATATGACATGTCGTTTCGGACCTCCGCCCGAAAAGCAACATCCTGAATGGCACGAGCATCTAACTCCGCACGAATAGCGGCGTCGCGCTTCTCGACCCAGGCCTGGTGCGCCTCGATCTGAGAGCGGACCTCCGAAGAGAGAAGTGCCAGAACCTCTGGAGAAAAGACAGGAGCTGAGCAGAAGAGGATCCAGGAGCAGACGAAGAGCCAGGACCAACAGGAGGAAAAGGTGGTTGCACAGGAGCGTGTCTACGCAACTGAGCTTCCATCATCTTCAGAACAACTCCGTTGATGTTGGTCAAAGGACTGGAGGACTTTCGGCAGAGAGATCAAAATCTAGAGCCCTAAGAAGATGGGTAATAAGCATGCCGTAGGGCAAGCTCCTACCCGCAGTTCGGATCTGATCAGAAGCCATATGAGAGGCTATGACTCTAGGAAAATTTACCTTAATGCCTTTAAGAAGGCAATAGATAATCAAGGGTACACAACCCCTAGCGTGGCTATACTCACCATGCTTGGGGACAATGTTGAAGAAAATAATCTTAGTAAGGACCTGAGCAGTGAGAGTGTATCTACTCACAACTTCGTTCCTCACTAGACCGGGGTTGTCATCCCCGTGGATCAAGGTAGAGGCGGTGAGCGCAGACTCACCGTCCGGAAATTCAAAGTCATGCAAATCATGGGAATACACATCTGCTCCACCAGTGGAGAGATGCAGAATCCTAGCAAATCGACCGATAGAGAGGTCGATATCTCTACCTAAAACCCTAGATGTGATACGATTCCCATCGAACTCAAAATTGGCATAAAAGTAAGGAACAAGGGAGGTGTAGACTTGTTCCTTAATGGTCAAAAATTCCACTAAATTGTTGGATTGCAGGATATGTGGAATATTTAGGTGTTCAAAATCTTGGATGACAACGAATCTCCCCGAGTTAATGTTTCTCGTGGAGAGATGGGAATACCTATCAGCTGCAAGATCATTAAGGAAGGGTCGGACAGGTCTAGGAACTTGAGAAGAGGGTTGAGCAATACCCTTCCCTTTCTCAGTACGAGATCTCTTTGGCATGATGAATAAAAATTAGATTTTTAGGTGTAATCAAGTTTAACGCACGATCTAGATGCTTAGAAACTTAGATTGATGACAATAGATAATAGATTCCTAAGCAAGAAATGAAAAATTAGAGTAAAAATCGGATTTTTACCTTAACAGAGAAAATCCAAAACCCTAGACTGAAAATCTTGAAATTCTCCGAATCTGGTGGTTGGATGATCCTGAAATCGAAGATCTGGAAGGAGAATGAGGAAATTGAGATGGGTTTTTAATTGATTTGGGATCAGTAGAGGGATTGGAGAGAAATAGAAATTTTTGGAGAAGGGATGGAGGTGGGTTCGTCGGCTGAGTGAGAGAGAGAGAAAGAAAAAATGAAGAGAAAACGACAGTTATATGGCAAAATACGACGATCGATCGACCGGGTCGGTCGACCGAAACAACCCGAGAGCTCTGTAAATATAGAGCGGTCGACCGGGTCGGTCGACCGATTTAACCCGAGAGCTCTGCAGGCAAGATCGGTCGACCGGGACACATAGTCGGTCGACCGATAACAGAAAAGAAATAAAAATTTCTTCTCAGGCAGAGTCGGTCGACCGGGGTTATATAGGTCGGTCGACCGGCTTTGCCTGAAAACTGTTATCAGCCCAAAAAAAAAAAATTTAAAATAATTTGTAATCAAAATAGGTGTGATATATAAACATATAGGAATACACCAACAGGTTTTAAATCTTCATTAAGTTATTACAACATCAAAATTCATGCAATCCCTTTTAAATTTTATTTTTCATATTTAAACAAAGATTTTAAAGATGTTGAAGCCGAATACCCAGTGACGGGTTCTGAACTTCATCCTCTTGATTCCTCTTGAATGAGTTGAGGTGCGCAATTGCCATCTTTAAGGTGTTTGTTTAAATAGGAAATTTTACAAATGTTTATTTTTTTTTATTTATGAAAATAATGTGTATATGTATACAAGTATATAATCACAAATAATAACCTATACATGTGGACATACATTAAACAAGGCATGAAACAAAAAAAATATAGAAGTTAACACAAGGCACATATACACCATGATAGAAAAGTAGTTCTATACAAGCATATATCAATAGAGTACAAAAGCAAACTATCAATTCTATACATATGTATACATGACCAAAAAAAATTAAAAACTGAACATTGCATATACAATCATGATAGAGTTGCAAGTTTATACTAATCATGTATCAATGAGGCATAAAATTAAACTAGCAATCCTATAACAATTGTATATACAAAATTAAACTCTTAAATGGAGATGTTACCAATTTACGGGCAATCTCCAAAATTAGGTGCCTCCACGATAGCGATGCATGCATGATTTGTTCTTTAAGCTCCGATGCATCAACCACCCGGGCACCACCTCCTCCTAAGTCTTGGAGGGTGTAGATCCACCTATACCTGTATCATTTAAATTTGGTGGCTCTTTTGGTACCCAAATCTTAGTGGGTCCTTTGGGGTTAGATCCGGGGCGAACCCAAACAAATTTATTCTTTACATTATTCTTAGCATAGCAAAATTTTTCTAAATGGCCTTTGCGGCCACAATGCGTGCAAATATAAATTCTACCACTATTGTACATAAAAGCATGGTTATGTGTGTGTGCATGTCTATGTGTGGAGTGTTTATGATGAACATGTTTCCCTTGAGCTACTCCCTTAGGAAATTTAGATGCAAGCTTGTTAAAATCAAATGCACACTTCTTTAAAGTTTTATCTAAAGAATCAACACGTTTTTGAATTTCAACAAAAACATTTTTATCACTAGAAATCATGGGGGTTTTTCCTTTATTAGCTACCTTATACTTATCAAAATCATTTTTCAATTTTTCAAAAGAACTAGATAACTCATTTTTCTCTTTTTCAATAATATTAATCTTATCTCTCAAAGACTCATTTTCCCTTTTTAACTTTTTATTATGAGATTGCGAAATCTCATATCTATGTTGTAATTCCTCAAAGAAATGTGCTAGTTCATCCATAGTGAGGTCATCATCATCAAGAGTGTTATCAAATGTTACCTTAGAAGCGTCGTCTCCTTGTGCCATGAAGCACATGTTGGCGGCGTCGTGCTCCTCTTCGGATTCCGACTCCGAATCATCCCATGTAGCGGCCAAGGCTTTCTTCTTTCTTTGCCCATTCTTGGATGTGGTTGCTTGTAGAGCGGGGCAATCGGCAATTAGGTGACCGATCTTCTTGCAATGAAAGCAAGGACCTGGTTCATCTCTTTTCTTCTCGTACCTTCCTTGAGGCTTCCCTCTTCGGAAGTTACTTTGCCGTCCCTTCTTGTAGAACATCTTGCCCACCTTCCGGATGAGCATGGCGAAGTCCTCATCGCAATCTTCGGACGAGTCATCTTCCTCAATGGTAGTAGGAGTGGCTTTGAAGGCAATCGTCTTCTTCTTTGGTGCCTCCCTCTCTTCTCTAACTTTCATCTCCATCTCATGCGTCTTGAGATTTCCGATGAAGCCGGAGAAGTCCATCTCCTCTTTGTCGTTGAGTTCCTTGAGTGTGGTCGCCTTGACTTCCCAAGCTTTGGGAAGAGCTCTAATCACCTTCCTTATCTTTTGATCATTATCAATCTTGTCGCCTAAGGAAGAAAGAGCATTAGTTATTTTTGTAAAACGGGTGAGCATGTCATCAATGCTCTCATTATCAAACATATAGAAATTCTCATATTGAGAACGTAGCAAGTCAACTTTGGCTCTCTTGACTTGAGACGTTCCCTCATGAGTCACAATGAGTATGTTCCAAACCTCAAATGCGGATTTACAATTTATTATGCGTGCAAGGTCATCTTCATTTAATGCTTGGGTCAATGCATATTGTGCCCTAGCATTAGCCTCATAGTCTTTGGAAGTATCCTCGGACCATGTGCTCTCATCACTAGTGGGTTCAATAAAATCTTTGGTAATGGCCCTAGCTACCCTAACTCCTAGGAATTTAAGGAAGAGATTCATTTTCACCTTCCAAATGGGGAAGTTTAAACCATCAAACTTGGGTGGGGATTTAATGCTAGAAAAGTTCATGGATGCCATGAATGCTCAAGCAAATGTAAATGCAACACAAATGTATATAGCCAAATATGGATCTCCCTAAGGTGGTTAGACCTAAGTTGTAGGGTTAGGCTCTGATACAATTGAAATCACCTAGAGGGGGGGTGAATAGGTGATGGCTATATGAATTATGGCAATAATGCGGAATTTAAAAATTAACTTAACAATTAGCACAATACACAAATTCTTGCAAGTAATAGACAATATAAAAGTGCAAGTAATAAAGAGATAGAGTTTAGAGAGATTTGATCAAACGCAAACACAAGGAGTTGTTTCCGAGGTTCGAGCCACGCTCTACGTCCCCGCCTTCAAACTTGAAGGATTTCCACTATTGAGGATCCCACTGGATCAACAATACAAGGACACACTTGTCCGTCTCTCGTGATGCCGCAACACCACCTTGAGCACACTAGCTCGCCTTGAGGCCGATGCCTCTACAACTTCACTCAAGTAAGAAAAGAGTGATCAACACTTGATCACTTTACAAAAGCTCACTAAGCACAATCCTAGAACCAAATATGTAGATATAGATATATGGGATTGTGTAGTGCTAAGCTAGAGAGAAGTAGAGATGTAGGCTTCAAGATGGGTGATTGGAATTTTGGCTTTTGAGAGAAAATCTTGTCTAAAAGGAAGAGTTTAGAAATCTTTAGAAATCTCTTGTAAAATATTCTTGATGGCTCTAAAATTGTTTTGCAATAGTTGTCTCATCAATATGAGGTGACCCTCTATTTATAGGGGTCAAAAACAGCCTCACAAATTCGTTGATACCAAATCCCAAAAGAGAAAACAGCCAGAAAAAATAGCTGTTGGATCTGTCAGAACTTTTGACAGAGTCCGGTCGACCGGGTCGGTCGACCGCCAACGGTCAAAAATGTGACCGTTGGGGTTCATCGGTCGACCGGGTCGGTCGACCGAAAACTCCTGAGAAAGCAAGTGTACATCGGTCGACCGGGTCGGTCGACTGATATAGACGTGCACAGTATTGTGCACATCGGTTGTGAGTTCTGAAAAACAGAACTTCCAGAACCAGAAAATCTTGGGTTTTTGGTTTTGGGTCTTGGGTAGGATTTTTGAAACTTGTAAAAACATAGAGTATGAGCATGTGTCATACTTCTATCATGTTAAAATAGTTTGATAAAAATCCTTTTGATAGTAACTTGTTTTTCCATAAAAATTGTTTTTCCAAAACTATTGTTTTTCTAAAAATCTTATTTCCAAAATATGTTCTCTTTAGATCTAAATTAGAAAAAGGAAATTGAAAATCTTTTTGAAGCCATGAACCTAACTACAAGGTGTGTGTGTGTGTGATAATCCCATAGCTCTACTTATAATATCTAGCTTTGACAAAATATCTAACATAAAAGTAAAAATACAACTCTTGTTTTTCTTTGTTGTCTTGGTCTTGTCTTGATCTTCATATCATCATCTTGATCCCAAAGCATCCTAGTTGTGCATAGCTTGGAATCTTCATTTTTGCGGCGAACTCCAAATGTGTGAGTCTTTTAGCGGAGCCGTAAAAAACAACCTGTTAAATAACCTGAAATATTCTGAAACACAAATGTTAAATACATAACTAAATATGTTTTGTTATCATCAAAATAACTGGGATAATGGCCTTTGGGCCAACAAGTCAGTCTCAATATACTGTAATATTTATGAGCATAAATATTTCAGTATAACCCCTGTATAAAGAACGTTAGTTCACTTATACAGCAATTGGAGTGAGGTACGCATATAGCGAATATCTTTAAGACAATTACATCCCCCGCTTTGGAACTAACGGGTTACTAGACGCTGATCTCCCAAGATACAACACTCATTCACGGTATTTGGATAGCACTATCAAATCATCGTACGGTCAAACTATAATTAATCAGTACCTTCACAGAATTTCAATGTAGCAGAATGAAGACAAATTTTAGAGAGAATATTTGCCTTAACTTTGAAGAATAATTCACTGTAGAGAAAGTAGGAAGAGAGAAGAATATATTATTCTTAGGAAGTCTCAGATTCAAACAACAATTCTTTATATTAGAATCTGTTGAATTTTCTGAATCTTCTTTCAGAACGAATCTTATTTCATATTTTTCTTCAAAAAAAATCTGAATTTTCAGACTGACTCGTTTCAAATCTGAATTCCTTAAGAGGGAGAGAAGAGAATTGTTATGTTCGTTGTGTTTTAATCCACAGAGAAGAGTGCTATTTATAGCGCTCCTTGAATTATTTGGAGGGCAAATCCGTCCGAGCGGATGCAACAATTCTGTCTGAACCATTCTGTCTGAACCATTGCAACTATTCATTCCAGATAGGAACCGCTGTAGCGGTTTCTTTTAACCATTGCAGCGCAGCGGGCAGGTAGCGGAGCGGGTTGAGACATGCTTGTACACCAAACCCGTGTGGTCCAGTTCAAAAAGAACCAGACCGGTTTGGATCCCACGCCCACACCCACGCCTAGACCCAAGCCCCGGCCCCAGACCAGAGCCCCAGCACCGCGATGGCGCAGGGCCAGGCGGGCTGGCGGCGGCGCGCGCTCGGAAACTCCAAGTACCTAAAGAGCACGCCCTTTGTTCCCATTTTTCTCTATTTATATATTTCAATTGTCCATCCCATATCCAATATGAAACTAAATGTTTTTAACTACACTTAGTCCTTTTTAGCTTTTGAATTAAGTAAACTTTAGACTTGAATATCTCATTCATTATAAAACGGAATTGAACATATAAATATACCACATTCATCCCTAATGGAAGGAGAACACACTCCAACCATTATCCGGTTGCTTCCATCAACGGATCTCGCCTTAATTCAGCTCAAAGATTCACTGTTTAATTTATTTTCCTAACAATCTCCCACAATGAATGGAGATTCAAAGAATTGACACACAAAGAGACTGACTCTATAGTGAAAGGTACTTTAGAAAAGAAACTGTATCCAGATAGGTGAACTAGATCTTAAACCTTCCATAACGAAAGCTTTATCGTACTTACTAGCTAATCAGTAAACTAAGTCTTGAACTATCAGCCATTATTGTAAGTCTAGTCAACAAGCTTCACACAGTAACTTTCCAAAATCAATTTTGGTTCTCAGTTGTGTCCATTTTGGCCCTAGACTTTCTTAGTTTCAGAGAGTATCTTTAGGGAATAACAACCTCCACCAAAGAGCCGACACAGCTCTATACTCACATAGGTGATCGTCCTATTAAGAGTAGTTTACTCTACCCTACTTGTTATAATAACAAGATATGGGTATCATTAAAAGCATTAAGCTTATTCTTAATCCACTTGTAGAAAGTACTTGTGTACCACATGAATGGGTTGGAGTAAAGATACTAAGTGTTTACTTGCAGAGTCAATCATAACTAATTTTTCCTCTTGAACTTAGTCCATGGGATCTCCAGTTGCTAAGTGAGATTTCCATTAAACTGATTCAATAAGGTTAGGCTTTTAGACCCGTTCACCTTGATGCGCAGTTTATATGCTCTCCACTTAAACTTTTCGTAAACAGATCCGCTAAATTATTTTTGACGATACAAAGTCAATAGGGATAATTTCATTTGAAAGCAACTGCTTAACGGTATCATGTTTACGATGAATATGTCTAGACTTACCATTGTATATAAAATTTTATGCCCGAGATATCGCTACTTGATTATCGTAGTGAATGTATATGGCGGGCACAAGATTTGGCCATAATGATATATCTTCTAAAAATTGTCGAAACCATTATGCTTCTTCTCCAGCATTATCTAAGGCTATAAATTCTGATTCCATTGTAGATCGGTCAATACACGTTTGTTTGAAAGATTTTCAAGATATTGCTGCTCCTCAAAGAGTAAATACGTATCCGCTAGTTGATTTTGATTCTTCAGAATCTGCAATCCAATTAGCATCGCTGTATCCTTCAAATACAGGTGGATACTATCCATATCTCAAAACATATTCCTTGGTATGTGATACGTAACCTAATACTCGTAGTAAAGCAGTCTAATGATCATCACTAGGGTTACTAGTGTATTTGCTTACAGCATAAGCAATATCGGGTCTAGTGCAATTCATTAAATACATTAGACTTCCGATAATCTGATAATACTCCAACTATCATACTTCAGTTCCTGTATTCTTGCGAAGGTGAATGTGTGAAAAAACAGATTTGTATTTTCTTTTATCCCATGCTCCTTGAA
This sequence comes from Agave tequilana, assembly GCA_038442645.1. Lineage (NCBI taxonomy): Eukaryota > Viridiplantae > Streptophyta > Magnoliopsida > Asparagales > Asparagaceae > Agave > Agave tequilana. The sequence continues at coordinate 180,009 of JAVJIF010031709.1, forward strand.
TCTTTCTATCATTTTTTTCACATGGTGAGATTGAGATAGACTGACTTCATCTAGTGTTTTTGTGATATTGATTTCTAAAATTATATCAGCAACCCTCAGATTCTTCATATCAAAATTGTTAGATAACATTCTTTTAGTTGACTTAATAACTTCAATATTAATCCTAAGTATCAGCATGTCATTTACATATAGAAAACAATAATACATGCATCTCTAACTGTTTTAGTGTATACACACTAATCGCATTTACTGATAGTGAATCCATCTTTGATCATGACACTATCAAATTTCTCATGTCATTGTTTTGGAGCCTGCTTTAGATCATATAAGAATTTAACAAATTTACATATTTTATGTTCTTGGTCCTTGACTATAAACCCTTCAAGTTGCTTCATATATATTTCTTCATTTAATTCACCATTTAAGAATGCAGTCTTGACATCTATTTGATGAATATCTAAGTTGTGCAATACTATAATCGCAATTAACATCCGAATGAAAGTTATTCTTGTTACTGGTGAATAAGTATCGATGTAGTAAAGCCCTTCCTTTTGTCGATAACCTTTGGCTACTAATCTAGCCTTGTACTTATCGATAGATCCATCAGATTTTAATTTTCTTTTGAAAATCCACTTACTCCCAATTGGCTTACTGTCAAGAGGCAAGTTTGCCAATTCCCATATATGATTGCATAAGATGGATTCTTTTTCGTTATTTATACCTTCTTTTTACATTTGTTTAAATGTTTGAGGCTCGCTTTCAATATCATATGTTATGAAATCCGGACCAAAAGATTTTGAGATTCTTGATCTCTAACTTCTTCTTGGTTCAACTTCCGCATTATCAATTGGTTCCTTGGAGCTTTCATCCTTGAACGACATCTCATGTATTCTTTTCTTCCCGTTTATATGGAAAGATGTCTTCAAAGAACACAACATCTCTCGTTTCGATAATCATGTTTACATGAATATCTAGTATTTCTGATTTATGTACCAGAAATCTAAGCACTGCTATTCAAGGCATAACGTATGAATATGCAGTCCATTGTTTTTGCTCTCAACTTAGTGTTTTTAGGCAGTGGTGCTAGTACCTTTGCAAGACACTCCTACATTTTAAGGTAATGGTAGGATGGTGCCCTTCCATGCCATAACTCAAATGGTATAAGATCAAGTTTCTTGTAGGGTACTCTATTTAGAATATAATTTGTAGTTAACAGAGCTTCCCCCCATAAGTTTTGTAGAGCTCCAGAACTTACGAGCATGGAATTGACCATCTCCTTCAAGGTTCTGTTCTTCCATTCAGCAATCTCATTTTACTGAGGAGTATATGGTGCTATAATTTGATGAATTATACCAAATTTAGCACATAACTCACTAAAGTCATTTGATTCATATTCTCCGCCTCGATCGGATTTTAGAATCTTTATATTCTTATTGAGTTGATTCTCAACTTCGGCTTTATATGTTAGAAACATATTCATTGTATCATCCTTACTGTGTAGAAGATACACATAACAATATCTTGTACAATCATTAATAAAAGTAATAAAATACTTTTTCTCGCCTTTTATTGGTGCAAATTTCAAGTCACACAAGTCGCTATGAATTAACCCTAAAGGTTTTGTATTTCGATCAATTGAGTGAAATTTTTTTTTATGAACTTGGCTTCAACACAAATCTCACACTTGCGAATTTTTTCAAGTTGAGTTTAGGAATATATCCTAAATTAGATAAGTTTTGCAAGGACTTATAATTTATATGTCTTAATCTATCATGCCATAAAATAGGAGACTCAAGCAAATAAATAGAAGATTCTTCTTTATTTATAAGCTTTGGGTACAGATATACGGAATTTTTGTCCACTACAGCAACATTGGCCTTGAATGGGCCATCAACAAGATAACATTTACCCACATATATCCCACCCTTAGTAAGTACAAACTCATCCGATTCAAAAACCATTCTAAAAACTTTCTTACTAAAGATTAATCTAGAGATCAGGTTCTTGCGGATATCGGTAACATGTATTACATCGTTCAGAGTGAGCTTCTTCCCAAATGTCCACTTTAAGATGACCTTTCCTTTTCCCTTAACCTTAGAAACGGCTAAGTTGCCACGAAGAGTTGCTCATCTTATTCTAATTTTTGATATTCAGAGAATAATAATTTCTCAGAGCATATGTGCCGAGTAGCCCTAATGTCTACCCACCAATCCTTATTATTGGGTGTCAGATTTACTTTTGACACCACAACTGATAGCCTTGGTAACACATGATCAGTCAGGTTTGCCTATGGATGGGCCTTCTTATTCTTTTTGGATGACTGCGATATTCATTTGCCTTGTGTCTCTCTTTTTGCAGATGTAGTAAGTTTCCTTAAAGTGTTTGTTCTTTCCTTCTTGGTCCTTATCTTTGTACCCTTGGGCAGTTTTCTTCTGCTTCAAGCCTTTAGAAGTAGAAGCTTTCCCTTTTGAGTCTTCGATCATATTGGCCTTAGATTCATAGGAGTTCTTGTTGCTCCTTTTCTCGAACTTGCAGTTATCCTCTTCAATCCGAAGCCTCATAATGAGATTTTTCAACTTCAGCTCTTTGCGCATGTGCTTCAGGTAGTTCTTGAAATCTCTTCACGTAGCTGGGAGTTTCTCCATGATAGTAGTAACTTGAAAAGTTTCAGGTAAAATCATATCTTCAGCTTCTATCTCGTGCAATATAAGTTGAAATTCTTACACTTGATTGATCACAATCTTGATGTCCACCATTTTGTACTTCAGAAATCGTCCTACGATGAACTTCTTAGTACCGATATCTTCGGTCTTGTACTTTTTATGAAGACTTACTCATGACTTCTTTGTCGTTGTGATTGGACTGTAGACATTATAAAGAGAGTCATCCAGTCCATTTAGGATATAGTTTCAGCAAAGAAAGTCACCTTGCGTCCATGCATCAACTATAAGGACTGAGTCCCGATCAGTTTCGGGTTCCGGTGGATCGACTTGCAGGAATTTAGCCAAATGCAGAGTGGTCAAGTCGAAGAGCATCTTCTGTTGCTACCTCTTGAATTTAGTGCCATCAAATTTTTCTGGCTTCTCCGACTTCGGGTTAGGAAGTTGAGTAGGCACCATCATCTGTTAAATTTGCATGTTCGGTGCCTTACTGGTACTATCTTGATTAGTCTCAGATATTTTCTGTAATTCAAACAGAACACAAGTAAGTAATTTTAAGTATGCTAATTGTCTTAATATTGTTAGTTCAGGATAGATCTGACAACTAATCAATGTCACTGATCTAATTAGCTAGGTCGGTGAATATCAGGTGGGAGGTTTTTCATTCAGTAAAATGTTTCTTAATTATAGAACCACCTTTCAATTATCTTCCTTGGTTAAGCACCAATTAGACTAGTATTAGTCAGTCTTAATATACTATAATATTTATGAGCATAAATATTTCAGTATAACTCCTGTATAAAGAACGTTAGTTTACTTATACAATAATTGGAGTGAGGTACGCATGTAGCGAATCTTCTTAAGACAATTACATCCCCTGCTTCGGTGCAACCGGGTTACTGGACGCTGGTCTCCCAAAATACAACACCCTTCACGGTATTTGGATAGCACTACCAAATCACCGGATGGTCAAACCGTAGTTAATCAGTACCTTCGTAGGATTTCAATGCAGCAGAACGAAGACAAATTTTAGAGAGAATATTTGCCTTAACTTTGGAGGATAATTCATTGTAGAGAAAACAGAGAGAGAAGAATTTATTCTTCTTAGGAAGTCTCAGATTCAAACAACAATTCTTTATATCGGAATCTGTTGAATTTTCTGAACCTTCTTTTAGAACGAATCTTATTTCAGATGTTTCATCAAAAAATTTCAAATTTTCAGACTGACTCATTTCAGACTGAATTCCTTAAGAGGGAGAGAAGAGAATTGTTGTGTTCGCTGTATTTTAATCCGCGGAGAGGAGCGCTATTCCTGGGAACTGTTTGGAGGGCAAATCCTAGGAACTGTTTGGAGAGCAAATCCGTCCGAGCGGTTGCAACGGTTCTGTCTGAACCGTTGCATCTATTCATTCTAGACAGGAACCGCTGCAACGGTTGCTTCTAACCGTTGCAGCGCAACGGGCTAGTAGCGGAGCGGGTCGATTCCTTCCAACCGTTGAGTGCACGGGCGGGCAGCGGAGCGGGTCGATTCCTTCCAACCATTGAGCGTAACGGGCGGGTAGCGGAGCGGGTCGATTCCTTCCAACCGTTGAGCGCAATGGGCGGGTAGCGGAGCGGGTCGAGACCCGCTTGTACACAAAACCCGCGTGGTCCGGTTCATAAAGAATTGGGCCGGTTGGATCCCACGCCCACACGCCCGGACCCAGACCAGAGCCCCGGCCCCGGCGCCTGGCGGTAGGTAGCGCGCGCGTATGAGCATGGTTTTCCCCAATCACGTGCGAAAACTCCAAGTACCCAAAGGGCATGCCCTTTATTCCCATTTTTTTTCTATTTATAAACTTCATTTGTTTATCCCATATTCAATGTGGGACTAAATGCTTTTAGTTACCTTTACTCCCCTTTAGCTTTTGAATTATGCCAACTTTAGACTTGAATATCTCATTCATTTTAAAACGGAATTTAACATGTACATATGCTACGTTCATCCCTAATGGAAGAAGAACACACTCTAACCATTATCCGGTTGATTCTATCAACGGATCTCACCTTAATTCAACTCAAAGATTCATTGTTTAATTCTTTGTTTTCCCAACATGTAGTCCAATTTAGCTTTAATTAGTAAAGGATTTTTCTCCCAAATTCCCAATTGGGTCCATTTGGGCCCGGTCCCAGGATGAAGTCAGACCTACACCATAAAAAAATGGAATATATATCACATGTTAGCAAAATACCAAAAACAAATAGTTTTCATATCAACCGAATTCTTGATTCTTCTTTCATCACATTCCAATGTGCCTTTAAATTATTTTATATTTACAAATAAAGAAGAAATCCAGAAGAACAAGTAAGTGAGGAATCTCTCTCTCTCTCTCTCTCTCTCTCTCTCTCTGTATTGAATTTATGCGAGCAAATCATCTCTAAAGAGCCATACCAAGAAATTATTCTTTGCTATGATCAGTGATATGCTATTATGATGCGAGTGCGTATGGCCTTGTTATTGTGGCCCGTTGTGTTTCCAGTGGTCATTAGTTGAGCATTCTAGATCTGGGCAAGAATACGCCATCACATATTCCCACACTCTCCCATATGCTCGCAAGCTGATCGAGTTTTATGACGAGTTTGGGTGTTATGCTTGTCATGTTATAGTACATAGAATTTGATAATAACATAAGTAATTCAAGATATTAAAAATGTAATTACTATTATACAAACAATCTTTGCGTCTGGCACGAGATGTACAACTCTCGTCTAATGCCAGTTTCTGGAAATGTTGCATTGTCGTATTTGATAAAATGAGAAGTTCCCGGTAAAATAATTATTGTTAAATTTGTCATATTAAAATGTCATGGACACTGGGGTGGTCTTGTGGTACGAAAACTGTAGTGGTCAAAATTTGATCATAGCCACGATAATGGCACATGTTCAAGTTACTAAGAGTTTTTTCTGATACATCCACAAGCCCCTGATCCCGTTCTGAATCCTCTGTCTCTCCTCGCCTTTTCGGGGCTCTCCCCTCCCGAAAGCACATAAATTCGAAATCATATCCACTACATCTAACTTTTTCGAAGTCACCTTTCGTTCCGCAGATCCTTCCATCCCAGAGCTGTCTTCCACTATTCTGAGGTCTCTTCCACTTTGAAGTCTTCCCCGACCTGGAGGCGCCAACTCCAAACTAGAGTCTCTCAATAACAGCCCACCGAGATCTGCGCCGACTGTTACGCAGCACCATCCTTCCCACGTTTAAAATAAAATCACCTAAAGGGGAGGTGATAGGTGATATGCTAATTTAATGCTGAAAAAAACTTTAATCAACAAATCTAAACAAATATAAGCACATAAATAATGTTAGACTCGTACCAAATATAAAGTTGTATATCCCGTGAAGGGCGCTGAACTTCTCCTCAAGATTCCCCTTAAAATAAGAGTTGATATGCACAATTGCTTTCTTGATTTTTAGAGTATAAACAAATAATATCAAGAATATAAAGATGCACAAGTATAATTATGCAAGATATAAACAAGAGTGAGATTAGAGAGAGAAAAAATAATCGCAAACATGAGAGATTTGTTTCGAGATTTGAGCAACTTGCTCTACGCCTCTGCCTTCAATGCAATGAAGGATCACTATAACTGATCCGCAAGATCACTTGGTGCCGCAACACCTACAAGCTCCTTCACTTGTTCTTGCAAGAAAACAATACGCGAACCCGTAAGCTCGCTCGAGACTGCAACCTCTAACCAGTTAGTAAGAAGAAATGAACCTGTCAGATATTATTTTCTGTATCATGTCACATGACCTGCTGATTGCCTGACACATGATGTTGTGATCATGCATTCAATTGTATCTTGTATTTGGCTTGTGCTATATACATCACCTCACACTGACTTGTTAGTTACCTGACAACTGATATCTTACACCTAATACTTGACATGCTATTACTTGGCACTCGACACCTATATGTTATCATTTGACTCATGATTATCACCTTTTACGGGACTTGACACTGATATCATGTACACTCCTGAGATTATCCTTATGTGTCATGTATGTTCCTCCTGTTATTATATCATTGTTAATTCCCGTAAATTGATCATCATGAACTAATTTGTAACAAATAGACAACTTACACTGGGACGGGAGAAACTAATGGGTACCGATATAATTTTCATGTTTATGGTGGCCATACAAATGTTGTACAACTAAAACTTGGGATTCTATCTGGAGGCCATCAGGTATTTTCGTGGGGTGTACTAGCACCTCTACTCCTTCTGATCTCCTACTGGGTGTGCCATAAGCCTCTGGGCTTGTTCGTGTGGGTGCGGCGACACCCTATTCCTATTCGAGCGTACAATAAGTCCCAATACCTAGCTGTACGTTCTGGTTTAGCACCAAATACTCCTGAACTATTGTCCCAGACATGTACGGGATCCATTCTAAAGACGGTTCGTCGAGCCCCATCAGTTTCCAATAACTTACTCTCCAGTCTGTGTGCAAAGGCATGTGGAATGAAACACATACCGATGCATACAAATCAGACGAGTCTTAATAATAAATAATAATTTGGTTTCAGTTATTGGTTCAATACTGGTTTCATGATGCACTATTAGTTAATATATTCTGGTATCACTTTCCCTGAATTACAATTATTTGCATATTCATGTACTCTCGTTGCACGGATTTTCTTTTACACTAGACCTATTTCATGTACCCGTAACTTCATTGCACAAATGTGTGACATGACTATTCTTGTATCTCTGACATTGATATAACACAACCTCAGTGCACTAATCATTTAAATTCAGTACATAATACATTATTTTTGTGCACGCCCTTTTCCTGACACGATGTTACACCCCATGTATGATTGACTGTGCCATAATATTAATTTCTTGATTTTCATATTTACTGCCTTGTACTTGCGTGCCTGAATCACATCACTTTGATCATGTATACGTGTGACTTCCTGTGCATGCCATTTGACTTCATTTTACGTATTCATTAAGTTATTTTCTGACAACATTGGACCTTCATGTACAGATTCTGATGCGCATCGGAAGCATGGTAGAATCCTTCTGTTGAAATCTTGGACTTCTTCGAGGAGCACCGGATCAGCCGTAGCTCATTCCTAACCTGTCTCCCTTGACTGGGTCGCGAGATTCTCTTTTGTATCTGTGAGTATCTACCAGTCCTTTTATGCTTTGTATACTCTACACGTTTTTGATGTAATAATCATATTATATTGGATTACACCATATGATAATTGTGTTATGTACTTTTCTATTGGAATGTATATTACCACTGTACTTCTGTACTCTGATTCTTACTTGTACTGATGCTCAGCATATATACGTGAGTGTATTTTGCCTTGCGTATATATATCGCAGTAACTTCTCCGTACTCGCGGGATCGGGGCAATACATGTTGGTATCAGAGCCTAGGTTTTGACCTTCAGTACACCCAGTAGGCTGATTAATGTGATATAAATTTGCAATTGGAGCACACGTGTTTTGGCTATACATTTCAATTATAGGTATGAAGTTATTTATTCCTTCTTGATAGTCTAATCCTCGGTTCCTTCCTGATAATCCATTCCTTGAAGCTTGAAATCTTTCTCTCTTCATTTGTCGATTCCTCTTTCCTCTGATCCTTTCTTTGAACTTGAATTTCCTCTATCTTTTCCTTTCCAGTTCCTCCTTCCTGTTACCCTTTTGACCAACTCAGACATGGAAAGACAGGGAAAGCATAACGGTCTTGAAACTTCTCGTGGTGCCTTTAGTGGAGTCAACGATGATTTGTTAGGAGTACTCTAGAACGCAGTGGAATATTAATAGCAGCAGTTGAAGATATGTTCGTGAGTTCTCGTCATAACCCATAACGTGGAACAGAGAGTTGGGAAGAAGAGCGAGGTATGGTTCGTGTATGGTTTCAGAGATCCAATGAAAAGTAGATGTTCGTTTAGGAAGATCAAGAATACTGAACCAGTTCTATCAGCATTCCAGCGCCGCTAGTGACCCAGAGCCCAGAGCCCAGAGCAGGAGTCTCGATAGTGTCACCGAGACCGCTACCCGACTTTGTAGCTTGAGTTGGTGATCTTTCCCTGTCACTTTCCTTTTATCATATTGTCACCATTATCATTGTTCCTTTCGTGTTCATCTTCTCCTTATCGAAATTTTGTAGACGAAATTTTCGTGAGGTGGGTAGATTGAAAACCCATTCTCGAATACATACCAGATACGTGTCCCAATTTTTCGTTCATATTTTTCCTATTATCTCCGTATTTACTTTTCTTTTGTTATTTTTTATTCTTATTATTTGATATCAGAACCGTGTTCTGTTGACCTAATGCCAGCCTGAGTCTGAATCCAGGACCTGATCTCTTTCATTCAGTGATTTTACTTGATTTGACCTTCCTGCTAGTTGGATTTGGCCTGTTTCAGTTTTAAATGTTATTTTTCAATATTTTGAATTTTTCATAATTTTCTGAAATTTTCTGATTTAATTTGCAGAGTTCTTGGATCCAGTGTCGACCAGTACCGTCGATCAATTCCAATATTTTTAATTTATAAACAGGATTAAATTTCTTGAATCTGATTTCACAATATTTCTCAGGATAATATGTTTTTTGGAAAATTTCTGAATTAGTCAAATTTGACCAATACATTATTATTTTATTCTATTTTCCTCTTTTTCTTTCTTTGCTTTTCATTTTCCTCTTTCTCTGGCTCCCCACGTGGCCGAGCTGCACACCCCTACACCTTTCCCATCACTGCAGCCCTACCCCATCTCCTCTCTCTCACCGACTCCCTCTCTTTTCTATCTCCTCCGTACTCTCTCACTCATCCTCTCACTCTCATTCATCTTCTCTCCTCTCCCCCATCTAACTCTCCCTTCTCTGGTTGGTCGCTGGCCAACCCTTCCCCTCCACTCTCTCTTCTTTTTTCTTTCTTTATTTCTCTTTTTTCTTTCTTCTGTGTGAGTACAGTTTCTCTTGAGTGAGTGTTTTCTATTATTATTACATGCTTAGTGAATTTTATTCTGATTTTTTATACATGACACATCGTTATGCAACTTGATGTATGATATGCGAGTGATTTTCTAATGTAATACATACTTTGTGAATACTTGTTGTTATTACGAGTACCCTTATTTCATATTTGACGTGTACTGTTATTTATATGCATGTGTCGTATTAACATTTGTGCAGGTACTTATTTAACCTCTGGATTTCATATAACTCTGTCAGGAGGCGAGCTTAGCGCTTTACATCTAGACTCGTTCGAGTGTAGTTTCGCCATGTGTGATAGCCGGACGTTCATATGCCGCTTCGCTGTGAGCGTGGTTCATCACATGCGTTAGTAAGGCGTTCATACGCTGCCTTGCCATGTATGTCTAGCTTCGTCGCGAGTATGACTTCGTCGAGTGCATTAACCTAATGTTCATGCGTCTACTCCGTCGCGTGTGTAGCCTCACCAAACGCGTTAGCATTTAGAGCTGTACGCCAGCTCCGCCGTGTACCGAGCGTTTTCCTAACACGACCTAACTTGATCCAGCTTAACTAGCCCTGTTTGGATAATTATTAGTATAATTAATAATTCTTATTAATATGGTTGTGAAGAGTTTGAAATATTTAATTATATTGTTTCATGTATCATGTCACATGATCTCCTGACGCATGATGTTGTGATCCTGTATTCAATTGTATGTTGTATTTGATTTGTGCTCTATACATCTCCTGACATCGACTTGTTAATTACCTAACACTTGATATCTGATATCTGATACTTGATATGCTATCACTTGACACCTTACACCTGTATGTTATCACTCGACTCATGATTATCACCTTTTACGAAATTTGGCACCGATATCATGTGCACTCCTGAGATTATCCTCTTGTATCATGCATGTTCCTCCTGTTATTATCATTGTTAATTCCCCTAAACTGATCATCATGAACTAATTCATAATAAATAGACAACTTACACTAGGACAAGAGAAACTGATGGGTACCGATATTGTTTTCGTATTAATGATGGCCATACAAATATTGTAAAACTAAAACTTGGGATTTTACCTGGAGGCCACTAGTGTTTTCATAGGGTATACTGGCACTCCTATCCTCCTGATCTCCTGTTGGGTGTGCCATAAGCCCCTGGGCCTATTCCTATAGGAGCGGCGACACCCTATTCCTGTTCCGGCGTATAATAAGTCCCGGTACCTAGCAGTATGTTCTTGTTCAGCGCCAGATGCTCCTGGACCATTGTCCCGGCATGTATGGGACCCATTCTAAACATGATTCTTCGAGCCATGTCAGCTTTCAATAACTTACTCTCCGGTCCGTATGCGAAGGTATGTGGAATGGGATGCATACCGATGCATCCAAATCAGACGAGTCTTAATAATAATATAATAATCTGATTTCAGTTATTGGTTCAATATTAGTTTCACGCTGCACTGTTAATTAATATATTCTGTTATCACTTTTCCTGAATTACAGTTATTTGCATATTCATGTATTCTCGTTACATAGATTTTCTGTTACACTGGACCCTGTTATTTTATGTACCCGTAACTCCATTATACAAATACACCTGAATGTATGGCATGACTATTCTTGTATCACTGGCATTGATATAACACATCTTCAGTGCACTAATCATTCAGATCCAGTATATAATGCATTATTTCTGTACACGCCCTTCTTCCAGACACGATGTTATACCCATATGATTGATTGTGCCATGGTATTAATTTTTTGATTTCTGTATTTACTGGCTTGTACTTGCGTGCTTGAACGACATCACTTTGATCATGTACATGTGCGACTGCATGTGCACACCACTTGGCTTCATCTTATGTACTCGCTGGGTTATTTTCTGACAACCCTGGACCTTCATGTCTAGATTCTGATGTGCAACGGAAGCATGGTGGAATCCTTCTGTGAAAACTTTTGACTTCTTTGAGGAGCATCAGATCAGCCATAGCTCATTCCTGATCTGTCTCAGTTAATCGGCTTGCGAGATTCCTTTTTGTAGTTTGTGACTATCTTCCAGTCCTTTTCATACTTTGTAATCATATTTTGCGCCTATTTGATGTAATAATCATGTTATATTGGATTATACCCTATGATAAATTGTGTACTTATACTTTCCTGTTGGAATGTATATTATCACTATATTTTCGTACTCTGATTCTTTCCTGTACTGATGCTTAGCGTATATATGTGAGGGTATTTACACCCTTTGTATGTACATCACAGTAACATCTCTATACCCGCGAGAACGGGGCGTTACACCTCCCTTGACCCACAAACCATCTCCTAACTCACTAACCCAATCCTAACTAAAATCTGATAGAAGTTGGCCCTAGGGACATCTCAGACTCACTAGGAGATTAACCTAAGGAAAAAGCTGTTAGAGTTTGACTCTTTTAAATCGGTGTTTAAGGTTGGAGATTAAGAGGCGAACTCGAAGAACAGTGATTTAGCATAAGTAGGCCCATTGCTCTAGCATAGATACCTCCGACTGATCTTACCGCCTACCTGACCGATTAACTTGTGGTCAGATTGTTGCAATATACCTCTCGTGGACAGTCTACAGTTAGGAGTCGTCTAGATCTAAGGTCTACCCTAACATAGGCTAGATCTTTCTTTCTTTTGTTTGTTTTCTTTTGTTTTGATTTGATTCTTATGTGATATGGATTATAATTTTTTCCATGTAAATGTTAATCCATATTTCACCCGACCTCTTGTTACCCGGATTTCACCAACCCGACATGACATAACTCTAACCAACCAAGTGTGCCAGATTAGTTTTATCTGAATCAACATATGACCTAACCTACTATTTCATCTTTTACGTCCTACCCTCTCATTTGGTGTCATTACCGTCATAACTTATTTCGTCCTTCGGAACATGTTCCTTCGGTAGGGTATTCGTTAGGACTAGGTCTAAATCAAATTCACACATTTCGAGGACCGAGCGAAGCTTATCCATCAAAATTCGAATTGGGGTGTTGGAATTATTCTGGTTCTTCATTGGACCAATCACATACTAATTTTCAATTCATCTCCCATGGATTCTTCACCCCACAATTTGAATTCAATAGCAACTATGAGGATACACAACCAACACGAGAGAAAACTTTTGAAAACTTCATGCAATCTTCACAACAAATATTCAGTGACATGTTTAACACTTGGCCCGCCTAAATAGGCCAGCAAGTGAGTTAGCTAGTGAGCAAGAGAAGGATTCATTTTTTACTCAACCTATTCTTGATCCAAAATCGACTCGACCCATGTCAATTCAAGAGCACATCAATTTTGATAAAATGAATAAAGTCTAAACTGCTAGACGCATGTCAATTTAAGAGCATATCAATATGTCTACTCATTCCATCAAGAGCACTCAATCTACTCCTGGGTCAAAATCTTCAATTCCAAAGCACATTCTTTTTCATGAAGCAAAAAAATTCAACACTTTTGAGAAGCCTGTTAAGGAAGGGTGCGCACTTGATGATTATCTTCAGTATCTAGATAAAGTGAATAGAGATTATTTAGTTACACGTACACCTCGTGTGGAGAAAGTTGAATCATATTGTGAGAATGAATGTGATGATGATGAACTTTTGTTTCAAGAGAAATGTGATAATGAAGTTACTAAAGTTTGTGAAAAGATATTTGTTAAGAAGCAAAATATTTCATCTAATTATATGAGGAAATAAAACACACTAAGCAAAATTGTTAAAATGTATGCATGGATGATAAGCCATTGTTTCTTGATGAATTATTTAAGGATGAGCGCGATAACAGTGGTGAGAAAAAATGTGTTGATAATTTTAAATCTATAGTTTTCTTTGAGAAAAGAAAACTTGAATTGAGTATCCTCACTTTTGATGAGCCAACTAATGATTGATCTTTTGACAATGTCCTTCAAGAATTTCAAATAAACTAAAGCTTTGAAAATCTCTTCAAAGATGAACTTGTGTGTTTGGATGAATCAATTAGAGATGATTTGGTTAGTTACTCACCTCTCGAGAAAATAGGTGATATAAGTTTTGAGGTGATGTTCAAAGATAAGCCCAAATTTTGAGGTATCCATGTTGTAGGCAATCCAATTGAGATGCGTGAAGATAATCAATTTGCGAGGAGTAAAAGTGGGAAGAAGAGTAGGAGGAGATTGAGGAAGGTCAAAACATAAGAACCAAGATAACAAAAAGATTGACTTCTCCAATTTTACCACTGAAGAGAACCCATTAGAATGATAGAAAGCGGTCTCGAGGGAATAGACCTAGAAAGATCTAGGTATAGAGAGACGTGCAGTTGCACATATTTGTTATATTTTATTTTAGTTTGTGCATCTTTTTATTTTTCTTTTAACCAGTCAAGTCAGTTATAGTGAGTTTTTTATGTATCTCTTTTACATTTTATTTCATGCACATATGCATTCATTCATACATTGAGGACAATGCATGAGATAGATATAAGGGAGAGTTTACTAGCATATTAACATAGAATTTTACTAACATGCTAACATAGATTTTTACTAACATGATAAAAAAACACTTGTTGTCTTTTCTTTCTTGGTCTTTATTTTCTTTTAGGAGTCTTTGAGTCTTTGAAAAAAAAATTATTTTGCAAAAAATTTAACTAGTTTTTAAAGAATTAAGAATTCAATAAAGTTTGAAATTTTGATGGTGAGATCAATTTGAAAGAATCTATAATTTTTGACTTAGAGATCAAAAAAATTGAAAAATAAACACCGCCTAGAATTTGTTGACATGATTATGCATCTTATATACATGTACACATAAGTTTGTGCTCAGGATGATGATGATAGCTTAGTCTGTTTTGAATATATAGGATAAAAAAAAAGAGAATTATATATATATATATATATATATATATATGAAAAATAAAACAAATCTAATTATTGATTAGTTAGGTGCTTTGGTCTAAGCGAACCTTAGTATTTACACGAAAGGTAATTAGGCAAGTTTGAAAAAAAATAAATATAATATATGTAATAGCAGATCTAATAATCAATTAGTTTGGTATCATGGTCTGAAGAAGCCTTAATATTTAAACAAAACAAAATTAGATGCGTTATACATATTAAAAAAAAGGAAAATGCTTAAAGGGTAACGAAGTGGTAATACTTCGAACTTCTAAAAAAAATTTTGTATATATATATATATTGTAAGTTCACCTAGAGGGGGGGTGAATAGGTGATGGCTAATCTAATGGTCACTTAATGCCTAATGATGCAAATAATGCGGAAGCTAAAAACAATTATGACCAAATTAAAACTTTTACACTATACACTATGTATAACACAAGAGTGTTGCCGAATTCCCCGTGAAGGGCTCTGGACAAACTCCTCTAGATTCCCCTTGAATGGGTTGAGGTGCCGCGTTAGCTCTCTTGGTTGAATACAAGTGTTAGTCACAATCCCAAGCAATATATCAATATGAGCACAAGGAATATATCATGCATATAAAGATGAACACAATAAATAACATGCAAGATATAACAAGAGACAAAGAGAGTGAGAGAGAGAATAGCAATCGCAAACACAAGGGTATGTTTCGAGGTTCGAGCACACTTGCTCTACATCCCCGCCTTCGACACACGAAGGATTTCCACTATGCAAGATCCCAATGGATCTCTCCTCGGTGCCGCAACACCTACAAGCCCTCGGACTCTCTAGTCCCTTACACACCGCAAGCCCACCGGCTCGCCGAGGCCGTACCTCGATCAACAAGAGTTCGCACCCGAACCCGAAACAACCACGAGCACACTTGCCCGTCTCCTCAAAGTACAAGAATGAAATCTTGGTGATCCAACACTTTGATCACCAATGAAAGATCTCACTACAACACTCCTATAAGATGAATAGCAATGGATAGCTCAAGTGTGGTGTGAGAAAAGCAAGGAAAGAACTATGGTGAAAAACTCAAGAAATCACTTTAAACACTCTTTATAAAATCTTCCCTTTAGATAGGAAATATTTGCTCACTATTTTGTGGAGAAAACTCTTCTGAAAGTATGGGAAAAACTGGCTCTAAAGGTCTCCAAAATCTTGGCTCAAAACAATGACCAAACCCCCAAATTTATAGGCTAGAAAAATATAGCCGTTGGGGTCTGTCAGAGCTGCCGGTCGACCGGCCGGTCGACCGCAAACGGTCAAAAATCCGACCGTTGGAGCCTCCGGTCGACCGGCCCGGTCGACCCAGAAGAACAGAGAGCACTGCTCTCAGTTCCGGTCGACCCGCCCGGTCGACCCGTCAGACGTGCACGTTTTTGTGCACGTCGGTCGACCCGCCGGTCGACCGACCTCTGTGCAATGGGTTAACTTGGAGCACAGTTTTGAGGTCTAAAACGTTCGAATTTGGGAATAAGTATATAGTATGAAGTTGTAGATATTGAAGTCTTCTTTCTAATGAAACTTAAATCAAATCAATATCAATTCGGAATTGAAAGTTATAAATAAAATACTAAAAGGTATCAAATCAGAAACTGTAAACTGTTTTTCAGACTTCAACCCAATATTTGACATTCTTAACATTTAAATCAGAAAATGATTATTGAATATTAAATGTAGCTCTGAAAGTCATCTTTAAAATGCAATTTAAATCATGTTAATTGAATATAAGAATCAAAAGTTATGACTAGAAAACTAAAAGAGTGTCGAGCAGATCAGCAGAACGGTCGACCCAGCCGGTCGACCGACTTCAGCCCTAGTCGACTTGGTCAGTCGACTAGTCGACTTGCTAAAGCCTGAAACTGAAAATCTGGGATTAAAACTTGGTCTTTTTGATTGAAATAAAATCCCATAAATACTTAAAAAATCTACAAAAATAGTTTAACCAATATACTTTGATATACAAACATGCTTGCACAAAATCAAGGCATGTTATAAAAGATTGGACTATTTTTGTAACTTGGAAATATTTGGCTCATGATAAAAACTGTTTTTTCAAAACAATATTTTTCCAAAACATGTTTTTCCAAATCTTCATCAAATACAAAAACAAGATATACTTTTAAAGCATAGTGTGTATGGATATGATCCACTACACAATCAAGATGAAATATCTCTGTTTTTGACATTAAGCATAAACTTGGTTTTTGGATAAGAATCTTTTCTAAACTAAAAATTCTTTTATGAAAACACATATAAATTAAGAGTGTGTGTGTGATATGAACTTGAGCAATCCACCAACTATTCTATCCTTTACATTTTAACTAAAACAAAATCTTATAAAAACAAACCTAGACACAAGTCTTGATCTTGAAGTCTTCCCTTGAAGTCTTCTCATCTTCTTGACTTGGTCCAAGCTTGATACAAAAGCTCCTTGGATCACACCGTGCTAGCTCCAAATCTTGACATTTTATCTTTTGTTGAGCTATGCACCTACTAAGATCTTGATAATGAATCTGTCACTAATTGAACACAAGATCATTAGTAAACATAACTTCATGAGTTGATCATCATCAAAACTAGAGTGATGGGCCTTTGGGCCAACAATCTCCCCCTTTTTGATGATGACAAAACTCATGAAGTTATATATGCATGGATTAAAGTAAAGCTTCAAGGAAGCTCCCCCTTAACTCATGCATAACAATAAAATAAATAAATATGACAATAAAGCACATAGACATGCATGCAAATGGAGATAAAACAAATTAAAATCTTTTTCTCCTCCTAAATATTACTCAACATGCATATAACTCTCAAATTCTTCTCTCCCTTTTTGTCAATCATCAACAAAGGGGTTAAAGTAAAATCAAATCAAACAAATTTTTCTCCCCTTTTTGTCAAAAACAAAGAGATCAAGAAGGGGTAATACAAATCAATCAATATGTTTAATTTTTCTTTAAAATTTTGAACTTTCTTAATAAAACACATTTTGAGATATCAAGTAAACATATTTTTATTTTGATAATAATTTTTGAAAACATATTGCATAAGCTTTAAGAATTACCAATTGAAAGTTTGAATTAAGCTTAGCATATAGATCACATGTATGAAAAGATAATACCAATAGAAATTGATATAATTTTAAATTGAAAGCATTCATACATACAATCAAAAAATGAGTATATAGAAATCATATTGATACCAATTGAAAATATCCAATGATACCAATTGAAGGGTAAGCTTATCATATACTCTATCATATGAAGAATTTGCACTAGTTAATATGAAAATGTTTTAAAAGCTAGTACGGAATCCTTCAAGCAAAAATCATCACATTTTTGTTTTTATTATTATTTTTTTTTAAAATAAAGTTTATATTTCAAGATATATGTATGTTTTGACAACACAATAAGTATACATACATATCTCTTAAACACAATTGAGTCCATGTAAATAGATTTGCATTAAAGGCAAATGACTCAAGAGGTATACATGTATAACTTAAAGTTTGGCAAAATACACATATACATGAAATGAAAAACACATGATCATAAATCAAATCCAATAAGTGAGAATACAAGTTTAAAGATGTATGTATCATCAAAACTAAGCAATACAAGCACATTTCATGGGTTCAAATAAGCATTCAGGCACAAATATAAATAGATTTATTTGTGGCCCATGATATGTACAAGTATAAATCCTAGTGTTGATAAAACTAACATATAAACTAATATTCAATACATGAAGCATCAAATACATTTTGAGAAAAAATAGAATCATGTGTAAATCTCAAAAACTATTTGAAGAATAAATAACTAGTATAAATTGTTTTTGAAAAACTAGTTAAAGATCCTTCAAATATAACAAATCTTATGTTTTTCATAAACATAACTAGATACACAAAAATTTAAGCACTCATGGTCTATATGGCTCAAAATATTTTTTAACAAAAGTGTGAGTGTTAAACTATCATGTAAATAGCATTTTTATGAAAATAGTCAATGAAGCTCAAAAAGATCATAAGTCATTTTTTTTTAAAAACAAAAACACGAAAAATCATTTTTCATCAAAACACTAATCTTCATGGTATATGTATGATTAATCCAATCCTAACAATACACATACATATCCCAAAAATAAAAGAGTCTATTAATGATGTTTGCATGAAGGCAAGAGACTCACGGGTATACATGTATATTTATTAGATTTGAATTAACAATATATATACATGAAGTAAAACATAAAAATAGGTAAAACATGTATAAACAAGAATCATCAAAACTAGTCTATACATATGCATATAGTGGGTACAAATGAGCATGAAGTGCAATCACATATGAATCAATTATAATTCACTATTTGTACATGTATACATGCAAGTTTTGATAAAATCTACATTTAAACTAGTTCATACCACATGAAGCACACAAAAATATGAACATGCTATGAATATGATAAATGAACTAGCATGAACATAAAAGAAATAGGAGTTTAGATATTGTTACCAACTCCAAAGCTCAAAATATGGTGGTTGTCCCACCAAAGCTCCCTGACAGCGATGCATCCAAATGTATGTCCATCATGTCCAAGTGCATCCACTACCAAGGCACCAATCCTCTAACGTCTTGTGAGAGCCCTCACCTACATCAAAAGCAAATGGTGGGGGTTTTGGTACCCATATTTTCTTGGGTCCTTGAGGGTTAGTCTTGTAGGGAACCCAAAATCTTTTATTCTTAGCAAAATTAAGATGATCTAATCTATCATAACAATATTTTGCTAAATGGCCTTTGCGGCCACAATGTGTACATACGTACACCTTAGTATGCTTATGTGTAGGAGTGTGATCATGTTGTGCAACATAAGCATGATGATGTGGATGTGCATGAACATGTGGAGTTTGTTTCTTTGAAAACAAAGACTCCAATTTAGTGTGATTGAATGCACAAGAGTTCAAAGTTGAACTCAAATTATCCATTTTATTTTTCAAATTCTTAATCTCATTAGTTGTGGCATGTAAAGCATGATGAGATATATGATCATTTTTCTTTTTCTTTTGTGAAACAAAATCTTTTTCTTTTTCACAAATTTTTCTTTTCAAAGATTTATTTTCTTGAAAAAACAACTTCTTTTTGTTTTCCCACCAAATCAATTTTATCTTTCAAAATAGTGTTCCCTTCACATAAATCATTCAATTTTGCAAGTAAGGAAACATTTTCATTTTTTAAATCTTTATTTTCTTTTTCTAAGCATGCCATTTTATTTTCTAATGAATATTTTTCATTAAGCATGGCATCAAAATCCTTTTTCAAATTTTTGTTATCTTTTTCTAAACATGCAATGTTACTTCTAAATGAATCATGTTCCTTATGCATGCAAGCAATGTTCTTTTTCAAATTTTTATTTTCTTTCTTAATTATGTCATATTTTTCAAGCACAAGATGACAAAAGGTAGTAAGCTCATCATATAACATGTCTACATCCTCATCCTCGGATTCGGAAGTTACCTCAAGGGGGTTATCCCCTTGGACCATATAGCATACGTTGGAGGTGTCGCTTCCAACGTCCGAATCGCTCCCGGCATAGTATAGATCCTTTTCGCCAAGGGAGGTGATGATGTTCCAAGCTGCAAAAGTCGAATCAACATTAGAAACCCTAGAAAGATATTCATCATTTAGGGTACATTTAAGAGCATGAAGGGCTTTTGCATTAGCCTCAATGTACTTGCTATATGAACAATAATCATTATTAGTAGTAGCAAGATAAACATGAATTCCTAAGGCCTTGAGGTACAATGACATCTTAACCTTCCAAATTTGGATGTTAAGAATGTCAAAGGTGGGTGGTGACATGAAGTCCATGGTGTGTGTACAAAATATTGTGATTAGCCTAAAATGAGGATCTTTAACTCTAGGTTGTTAGACCCAATATCAAGAGCACTAGCTCTGAGACCAATTGTAAGTTCACCTAGAGGGGGGGTGAATAGGTGATGGCTAATCTAATGGTCACTTAATGCCTAATGATGCAAATAATGCGGAAGCTAAAAACAATTATGACCAAATTAAAACTTTTCCACTATACACTATGTATAATACAAGAGTGTTGCCGAATTCCCCGTGATGGACTCTGGACAAACTCCTCTAGATTCCCCTTGAATGGGTTGAGGTACCGCGTTGGCTCTCTTGGTTGAATACAAGTGTTAGTCACAATCCCAAGCAATATATCAATATGAGCACAAGGAATATATCATGCATATAAAGATGAACACAATAAATAACATGCAAGATATAACAAGAGACAAAGAGAGTGAGAGAGAGAATAGCAATCGAAAACACAAGGGTATGTTTCGAGGTTCGAGCGCACTTGCTCTACATCCCCGCCTTCGACACACGAAGGATTTCCACTATGCAAGATCCCAATGGATCTCTCCTCGGTGCCGCAACACCTACAAGCCCTCGGACTCTCTAGTCCCTTACACACCGCAAGCCCACCGGCTCGCCGAGGCCGCACCTCGATCAACAAGAGTTCGCACCCGAACCCGAAACAACCACGAGCACACTTGCCCGTCTCCTCAAAGTACAAGAATGAAATCTTGGTGATCCAACACTTTGATCACCAATGAAAGCTCTCACTACAACACTCCTATAAGATGAATAGCAATGGATAGCTCAAGTGTGGTGTGAGAAAAGCAAGGAAAGAACTATGGTGAAAAACTCAAGAAATCACTTTAAACACTCTTTATAAAATCTTCCCTTTAGATAGGAAATATTTGCTCACTATTTTGTGGAGAAAACTCTTCTGAAAGTATGGGAAAAACTGGCTCTAAAGGTCTCCAAAATCTTAGCTCAAAACAATGACCAAACCCCCAAATTTATAGGCTAGAAAAATATAGCCGTTGGGGTCTGTCAGAGCTGCCGGTCGACCGGCCGGTCGACCGCCAACGGTCAAAAATCCGACCGTTGGAGCCTCCGGTCGACCGGCCCGGTCGACCCAGAAGAACAGAGAGCACTGCTCTCAGTTTCAGTCGACCCGCCCGGTCGACCCGTCAGACGTGCACGTTTTTGTGCACGTCGGTCGACCGTTGCGGTCGACCGCACTTGGTTCCGTCGACCCGCCCGGTCGACCGACCTCTGTGCAATGGGTTAACTTGGAGCACAGTTTTGAGGTCTAAAACGTTCGAATTTGGGAATAAGTATATAGGATGAAGTTGTAGATATTGAAGTCGTCTTTCTAATTCAACTTAAATCAAATCAATATCAATTCGGAATTGAAAGTTATCAATAAAATACTAAAAGGTATCAAATCAGAAACTGTAAACTGTTTTTCAGACTTCAACCCAATATTTGACATTCTTAACATTTAAATCAGAAAATGATTATTGAATATTAAATGTAGCTCTGAAAGTCATCTTTAAAATGCAATTTAATCATGTTAATTGAATATAAGAATCAAAAGTTATGATTAGAAAACTAAAAGAGTGTCGAGCAGATCAGCAGAACGGTCGACCCAGCCGGTCGACCGACTTCAGCCCTAGTCGACTTGGTCAGTCGACTAGTCGACTTGCTAAAGCCTGAAACTGAAAATCTGGGATTAAAACTTGGTCTTTTTGATTGAAATAAAATCCCATAAATACTTAAAAAATCTACAAAAATAGTTTAACCAATATACTTTGATATACAAACATGCTTGCACAAAATCAAGGCATGTTATAAAAGATTGGACTATTTTTGTAACTTGAAAATATTTGGCTCATGATAAAAACTGTTTTTTCAAAACAATATTTTTCCAAAACATGTTTTTCCAAATCTTCATCAAATACAAAAACAAGATATACTTTTAAAGCATAGTGTGTATGGATATGATCCACTACACAATCAAGATGAAATATCTCTGTTTTTGACATTAAGCATAAACTTGGTTTTGGATAAGAATCTTTTCTAAACTAAAAATTCTTTTATGAAAACACATATAAATCAAGAGTGTGTGTGTGATATGAACTTGAGCAATC
Organism: Agave tequilana; assembly: GCA_038442645.1. NCBI lineage: Eukaryota > Viridiplantae > Streptophyta > Magnoliopsida > Asparagales > Asparagaceae > Agave > Agave tequilana. The sequence continues at coordinate 202,599 of JAVJIF010031709.1, forward strand.
CACCAACTATTCTATCCTTTACATTTTAACTAAAACAAAATCTTATAAAAACAAACCTAGACACAAGTCTTGATCTTGAAGTCTTCCCTTGAAGTCTTCTCATCTTCTTGACTTGGTCCAAGCTTGATCCAAAAGCTCCTTGGATCATGTAATACCCCGCTTCCGGAATACGTACTTAGTTGCGTATTCAGCTTTTCGATCGTATTTCTCGATTTACCTTCCGTATTTGACCGATTTCAATTTCAAATATCATTTTCTAATATATTAGATTTTATGTGATTTTCTGGATTTTTTCTGAATTAAAATGAATTTCTTCAAAACCGGTGTCGACTAGTGTCGCTGATCGATTCCCGAATTTTTATTTTCCAAACAGTTAGGAATTTCAAGAAAGTCCTTTAGACTTTATTTCTTAGAATCATATTTCTCATCTAAATCCTTTTTCTGAGAATTTTATGAATTTATGAAAATTCTTTCGGAGTCGGTAGGTAACTGATTCCGGGATTTTTAACTTTAAAATTATAAAGTATTTCTTAAAAAGGATTTAACTATGAGTCTTCATATATTATTATTGATTTTTGTAAAATTTACGAGTCGTTCCGAAATACTTGAAATTCGGACGATTTCGGTATTTTCCGAAATGTTTTCCGCATACATGACTTAAACCCGGGAACCCGTATTTTTAATATTTTCATTTTTTGAGACCAAGAAAATATCTTCTCATTTCATTTCTTTTCCTTTTTCCATTTCCTTTATTCTTTCCTTCCTTCACAAGCCAAAGGATTTCCAATTTTCAAAAATTCCAATCTTTTTCCACCTTTCCACTTTCCACACTCTTCCTCATTAATACCCTCCACCTCACCATCTCTTTGGCAAATTTTGATTGGCCAAAGAGAACACCTCACCTCCCCTATTTGCACAAAAACCCCTCTATTCTACTTAATTACATTTCCTTTACAAATCCAAACCCTATTTAAACAAATCACTTTACATTTTAATTCTTTTCTTCACTTCACCAAGAAATCAACCTTTACAAAATCCTTCTCCATCTCCAACCCAAACCCTAACTCCAAAGCAAACCCTAGGTCCTCATCTCCATCTCAAGTAACTACAACCTTGGGATTTGGGATCGTCCGCAATATCGCCAAAGATCTAGTTGGTGATATCGTCGACCACGACCTCTTCGGAACTTGTAAAAGCTCCCAACAACCGTTCGAAGTGAGTATTTTTACTCACCAAGACTCGTCAAATTCCTTGTATACTTGTGTTGACAAACCATGTCCCCTTGAGTCATCAAAATCATATTTTTAGTCTATCAAAATCAACCACACAAAAATCTGTTTTTTTTGACCAAACAGCAGCAGATTTCAGAACTTCGGTCGACCGGTATTAGGGAGCGGTCGACCGATGTGCACATACGTGCACAGTTTTGAGTAGGCGGTCGACCGGTCCACCAGCCGGTCGACCGCTAGGAAAACCTGGAGCTCACGGCCTTTTTCGGTCGACCGGCAGTCGACCGGAGGTCGACTGTCCTGGTATATCGGTCGACCGGCAGTCGACCGATAGCTTAGTTTTGGGCAAAAATTTGCTGATTCTTCTCTTTTCTGAATTTAGATCTTATCGTTGATACATGTGGATTATATTCTTCTTGTTTATGCTCCATAACTTGTACTACATGACATGTTACTTGATGGGTCTTACTTCATATTACTCCATGACTTGTTATTACATATCTTTACTCCATAAATTGTTAAAGTAGCGAATATCATCTCTTATCATGCTATCTCTTAAACCAAGCATGATGCATTCAACTTTTGTATAAAATGGACCAACTTATATCGGGTCGGGGGAAAACATGCGGATATCGATATGTGTTCGTGTTTACAGTGGCTTTTAGGAATGTTGTGCAACTCATGTTCCGGTCTGACCTGTGGGCCTCCAGGGACCGAGGGGAGTGCTTGCTCCCTCTATTACTGGTACCATCATGATAAGGGCATACATAAGTCCCTCCTGTTTAGCCTAACGGCTGGCTTCCGTCACCAAGCAACGGAACAATCCTGGACCGTTATCCCGGGCATGTACGGGGTCCACTGTAAACATAGTTCGTCGATACAACCGCTGATTTCCAATAACAACCTTGCTTTACTAGGATATGGATCTATGTGCTCTGGGACGCTGGGTCACATAGCTAGATATCACAGTAAGACAAGTAATAATAATAATAGACTTAAGTTGTACATCCATTGCATTATGACCTTATCTTATTATGTTTTCATCACTTGTTAGTCGATGTTATTTATTACTGTCCCATCTTCTTTATTCATGTCCCTTAGCCACTTGGCTATAGTTTGTTTATTGTTATATGTCTTGACTCCTTGGATTTGCACATTCAGATTCCGAAGCTTGGAACGAAGTGGAGCCATCCACAGAGGACCAAGCTTATCTTAGTGAGCAGGCTGATTAGTCCCAGCTCCCTCGCGCCAGACTCCTCCTTTGACTCACGAGATCTTCTTTCCACTTGTGAGCTTTTGTATACCTATTGTATATTATTCTTTTGACTTGGGTTATGATGTAATACACATGTAATGTGTAATACTTTATATATCCTGTGATAACTTTGTATGTGTATATCTTGAGTTGGCATATATAAATACCACGCTTTGTCGTGTACTCTGATTCTTGTTGTACTTTTATGCTTAGCGTATATACGTGGGGGTACTTTCTGACCTACGTATATACGTCGCAGTGACGTCCCCGTATCCGTGGAATCGGGGCGTTACAGGTTGGTATCAGAGCTTAGGCTCTCAAACCTAAAGTACAATCAAGCAGCAAATTATTGTAAATTGCTAATGCCAACTTCAATGTACAAAGTTATTAAGTCCTTCTTGATTCCTTCTTGATTCAATCCCTTGTGTCCTAAACTCCTTCCCTTTGTTTTCAAATTCCAGTGATCTTCTCAATTCGGTATGGAGAGAAGGACGGGCCGTAACCACTCGGGGCAAGCATCGAATGGACCCACAGGAGAGAATGTGGACATTCTAAGGGTCATTCAGACCATGATGGAGAACCAGCAGCAGCAGACTGAACTCCTTAGGCAGGAGTTAGCAGCCCCCAAGGAACAGAGGCCGGGAAATATATCGGACTTCAGGAGGCTGCAGCCAGCTATATTCACGGGTGAAGAGAAGCCATTGGATGCTGAGCAATGGTTGACGGATACATCTGATCTGCTGAATGCAGCCAGGGTACCAAAGGAGAACCAAGTAGAGGTCGCTAAGATACAGTTGAAAGATATAGCCAGAACTTGGTGGCTTGCTGAAGAGGCGAGATTGGAGAAGCCTGTCACCTGGGACACGTTCTCCAAGAGTTTCTATAGCAGATTCTTCCCTGCTACTGCTCAGAAGGACATGGAAGAGCAGTTCATCAGACTCCAGCAGTGGAATAAGTCCGTGGACGAGTATGCCGCGGAGTTTCTCAGACTTAGCCGCTTCGCGCCGTATATGGTAACGGATGAGGAGAAGCGAGCAAGTAGATTTCAGCAGGGCCTGCAGATGGATATACAAGTATTTCTAATGCCCCAGCAGTTGAAGACTTACTCGGAGGTTCTCACCATAGCTCGAGAGGTGGAGCGTGGGTTACAGAAGAAGCAAGAGAACCAGATAAGGAATCAGGCCATGAAGAGGCCATTTGTACCAATGGGGAGAGGAGGCCCATACAGAGCAGCCAAGGTCCAGATGAGACAACCATTCAGACCAGCTCCTTACCAGACGGCCCAACCATTTACATTCTGTAGCTATTGTCAGAAGCCGGGCCACATTCGTCAGAATTGCCGGAGGGTAAATGGGTTGTGTTTGGTGTGTGGATCACGAGATCATTCTATAGAGGCTTGTCCACACAGGAGATTGGGGATAGCCAACCAGACTTTGCCAGCACTTCCAGGACCCAATGGACAGAGAGTGCTACCAGGGCCACTTGGGCAGAGGAATCAGGGACCAGTGATGAGGAAAGCTCTTCCCCTTCCTCCACAGCATGTTGTTCGCCCAGTCCAGAGAGGAGCCAGGACTGCAGCAGGGCGTGGTAGAGGTCAGGCTTAGACTCTGACAGCAGAGGAGGCTGAGGCTTCAGAGGAAGTGATAACAGGTAACATCAGAGTTCATTCAATACCTGTTCTCGCTCTCTTCGATTCAGGAGCATCCCACTGTTATATCTCAGATTATTTTGTGGCCTTACATTCTATACCTGTTAGATCTTTAGACCACAAATGGGAGATAAGTACAGGGAATGGAGTAGTCATATCTTCTAGAGTTTGTACTGATTGTCCAGTAGAACTTTGTGATAAAACCTTGGCTATAGATATGCTCGTACTAGACACCCAGGGTACGACGTAATCTTAGGCATGACCTGGCTCAGTCAGTACTATGCAGTGATTGACTGCAGGGAGAGGAAGATTAATTTCAGAATCCCTTTTCAACCTGAATTTCAATTCAGTGGAGAAGTGAAGTCTAACAAGGGAAAGACTCAGATGACTACTTCGGAGGTTCAAAAAGGAGTACCGGTGTGGGATGAATTCCCAGGAGTGTTTGCTGAGATTTCAGGACTTCCACCGGAAAGGATGATTGAGTTCTCCATTGAGACTATTCCAGGAGCAGCTCCTATATCCAAGGCTCCGTACAGGATGGCACCGACGGAGTTAGAGATTCTGAAGAAGCAGCTGCAGGAATACTCAGACAAGGGATTGATTCGGCCAAGTACTTCACCATGGGGAGCTCCAGTACTATTGGCGAACAAGAAGGATGGTGGTAAGAGACTTTGTATTGATTATAGGGAATTGAACAAGGTAACCATCAAGAACAAGTATCCCTTACCCAGGATTGATGATCTGTTTGATCAGCTTCATGGAGCCCGTGTATTCTCTAAATTGGATTTACAGTCGGGTTACCATCAGCTGAGGGTGAAGAAGGAGGATATTCCAAAGACGGCATTCAGGACCCGTTATGGCCACTATGAGTTTCTCGTTATGCCTTTCGGAGTCACCAATGCCCCTGCAGTTTTCATGGATTTAATGAACCGAGTGTTCTCGCCTATCTGGATCAGTTCGTTGTTGTTTTCATAGACGACATTCTGATCTATTCAAAGAACAATAGGGAGCATGCAGAACACTTGAGGATTGTGTTGCAGACTCTCCAGCAGGAACAGCTTCATGCCAAAAGAAGCAAGTGTGAGTTCTGGTTGGACAGCATAGCCTTCCTTGGACACATGGTTTCAGCAGAAGGGATTTCAGTTGATCCTAGCAAAGTCCAGGCAGTGAAGGATTGGCCAATTCCAAGGACGGTGACTGAGATTAAGAGTTTTCTTGGACTAGCCGGATATTACAGACGCTTTGTCCAGGATTTCTCTAGGATTGCAGCCCCGTTGACCAAGCTCACCAGGAAAGGGGAAAGGTACATTTGGACAGAGGAGTGTACTGCGGCCTTTGAGCAGTTGAAGCAGAGGCTCATTTCAGCTCCAATCTTGAGGACTCCCTCAGGAAGAGGAGGGATGGTCATCTACTGTGATGCATCAGGTAAAGGCCTGGGATGTGTACTTATGCAACATGATCATGTCATAGCATATGCATCTAGGCAACTGAAGACTCATGAACGGAATTATCCAACTCATGACTTGGAGCTAGCAGCTGTTATCTTTGCCTTGAAGATCTGGAGGCACTATCTTCTGGGAGATAAAGTGTTGATATACACGGATCACAAGAGCCTCAAGTATATCTTCTCACAGAAAGAGTTGAACATGAGGCAGAGGCGGTGGCTGGAGCTGATGGCAGACTATGATATTGACTTGCAATATCATCCAGGCAAGGTCAATACAGTTCCAGATGCACTGAGCAGGATGCCAGAGAATAGGGTGCTTGTCCAACTTACTCAACAGAAGGAGTTGATTCGAGACTTCATCAGATTGGACTTGATGATAGTTCGAGGAACTGAGAAGGCAGGACAGCTTATGACCTTGCAGATTCAGTCATCATTGATAGAAGAGATCAAAGAAACTCAAAAGGAAGATCCCAGATTACAGACATTCAGAGCTCAGGTAGAGGCTGGATTGAGGACTGATATCTGTATTCATCCAGATGGTACTTTGTATTTTGGTAGCAGACTCTGTGTTCCCCAAGGAGAAGTTAGACAGAAGATCTTAGCAGAAGCACACAGTTCGGCCTATTCCATACACCCAAGGGGAAACAAGATGTATCAGGACTTGAAGAAGCATTTTTGGTGGAATGCTATGAAGAGGGAGATAGCTCAGTTTGTAGCCAAGTGCTTGGTTTGCCAGCAGATAAAGATAGAGCATCAGAGGTCAGCTGGACTTCTACATCCTTTGCCGATACCCGAATGGAAGTGGGAGCACATCACTATGGATTTTGTCACGGCATTACCTCGAAGTCCTAAGGGTAATAATGCTGTGTGGGTAATCATTGATCGCCTCACCAAATCAGCTCATTTCATACCATTCAGGGTAGGTCAGACAACAGAGGTTTTGGCAGACAAGTACCTGAAGGAGATAGTTCGTCTGCATGGAGTTCCAGTCAGTATTGTTTCAGACAGAGACACTAGATTCAGATCTCATTTCTGGGAAAGTCTCCAAGAGAGTTTGGGAACTCGTCTGAAATTCAGTACATCCTATCATCCTCAGACAGACGGACAATCTGAAAGGACTATCCAGATCCTTGAAGATATGCTAAGGGCCTGCATGATTGAGTTTAGGGTTCATGGGAAGATCATCTTCACTTGGCTGAGTTTTCTTATAACAACAGTTATCAGACAAGTATCAAGATGGCACCCTTTGAGGCATTGTATGGGAGAAAGTGCAGGTCACCGATTTGTTGGGATGAAGTCGGTGAGAGAGGATTATTGGGGCCAGAGATCCTGATTCAGACAACAGAGAAAGTCAGAATCATCAGGGATCATCTCAGAGCAGCTCAGAGTCGGCAGAAGAGTTGGGCAGATCTACAGAGAAGGCCATTGGAGTTCCAGACAGGAGATCATGTGTTCTTGAGGATATCACCTACCAAGGGAGTCATCCGGTTTGGTATTCGTGGAAAGCTGAGCCCGAGATATATCGGCCCATTCGAGATTTTGGAGCGAGTGGGAGATGTGTCTTACAGATTGGCATTACCGCCATCTTTGGACGGAGTGCACAATGTTTTCCATGTATCTCAGTTGAGGAGGTATGTAAAGGATGATAGTCATGTTCTGGATCACTCCGAGCTGGAGCTACAGCCAGATTTATCATATCAGGAGCAGCCGATGGCCATTTTGGATAAGAGTGTGAAGACACTGAAGAACAAGGCTATACCTTTAGTGTTGGTGTCTTGGAACAGACATGCGCCAGGAGAGGCCACATGGGAACGAGAAGACGTTATCCGTGAGCGCTATCCTCAACTCTTCACAACTTGATCGGTAAGGCTCTTTCGTTCTATTCTTCTCTTCTGTTATCTTTCTTTTTATCCTTATTTATCTGTTGCCTTCCTGTTACCTTTCACCTTATGAAATTTCGAGGACGAAATTTTTGTAAGGTGGATGGATTGTAATACCCCGCTTCCGGAATACGTACTTAGTTGCGTATTCAGCTTTTCGATCGTATTTCTCGATTTACCTTCCGTATTTGACCGATTTCAATTTCAAATATCATTTTCTAATATATTAGATTTTATGTGATTTTCTGGATTTTTCCTGAATTAAAATGAATTTCTTCAAAACCGGTGTCGACTAGTGTCGCTGATCGATTCCCGAATTTTTATTTTCCAAACAGTTAGGAATTTCAAGAAAGTCCTTTAGACTTTATTTCTTAGAATCATATTTCTCATCTAAATCCTTTTTCTGAGAATTTTATGAATTTATGAAAATTCTTTCGGAGTCGGTAGGTAACTGATTCCGGGATTTTTATCTTTAAAATTATAAAGTATTTCTTAAAAAGGATTTCACTATGAGTCTTCATATATTATTATTGATTTTTGGTAAAATTTACGAGTCGTTCCGAAATACTTGAAATTCGGACGATTTCGATATTTTTCGAAATGTTTTCCGCATACATGACTTAAACCCGGGAACCCGTATTTTTAATATTTTCATTTTTTGAGACCAAGAAAATATCTTCTCATTTCATTTCTTTTCCTTTTTTCATTTCCTTTATTCTTTCCTTCCTTCACAAGCCAAAGGATTTCCAATTTTCAAAAATTCCAATCTTTTTCCACCTTTCCACTTTCCACACTCTTCCTCATTAATACCCTCCACCTCACCATCTCTTTGGCAAATTTTGATTGGCAAAGAGAACACCTCACCTCCCCTATTTGCACAAAAACCCCTCTATTCTACTTAATTACATTTCCTTTACAAATCCAAACCCTATTTAAACAAATCACTTTACATTTTAATTCTTTTCTTCACTTCACCAAGAAATCAACCTTTACAAAATCCTTCTCCATCTCCAACCCAAACCCTAACTCCAAAGCAAACCCTAGGTCCTCATCTCCATCTCAAGCAACTACAACCTTGGGATTTGGGATCGTCCGCAATATCGCCAAAGATCTAGTTGGTGATATCGTCGACCACGACCTCTTCGGAACTTGTAAAAGCTCCCAACAACCATTCGAAGTGAGTATTTTTACTCACCAAGACTCGTCAAATTCCTTGTATACTTGTGTTGACAAACCATGTCCCCTTGAGTCATCAAAATCATATTTTTAGTCTATCAAAATCAACCACACAAAATCTGTTTTTTTTTGACCAAACAGCAGCAGATTTCAGAACTGCGGTCGACCGGTATTAGGGAGCGGTCGACCGATGTGCACATACGTGCACAGTTTTGAGTAGGCGGTCGACCGGTCCACCAGCCGGTCGACCGCTAGGAAAACCTGGAGCTCACGGCCTTTTTCGGTCGACCGGCAGTCGACCGGAGGTCGACTGTCCTGGTATATCGGTCGACCGGCAGTCGACCGATAGCTTAGTTTTGGGCAAAAATTTGCTGATTCTTCTCTTTTCTGAATTTAGATCTTATCGTTGATACATGTGGATTATATTCTTCTTGTTTATGCTCCATAACTTGTACTACATGACATGTTACTTGATGGGTCTTACTTCATATTACTCCATGACTTGTTATTACATATCTTTACTCCATAAATTGTTAAAGTAGCGAATATCATCTCTTATCATGCTATCTCTTAAACCAAGCATGATGCATTCAACTTTTGTATAAAATGGACCAACTTATATCGGGTCGGGGGAAAACATGCGGATATCGATATGTGTTCGTGTTTACAGTGGCTTTTAGGAATGTTGTGCAACTCATGTTCCGGTCTGACCTGTGGGCCTCCAGGGGACCGAGGGGAGTGCTTGCTCCCTCTATTACTGGTACCATCATGATAAGGGCATACATAAGTCCCTCCTGTTTAGCCTAACGGCTGGCTTCCGTCACCAAGCAACGGAACAATCCTGGACCGTTATCCCGGGCATGTACGGGGTCCACTGTAAACATAGTTCGTCGATACAAACCGCTGATTTCCAATAACAACCTTGCTTTACTAGGATATGGATCTATGTGCTCTGGGACGCTGGGTCACATAGCTAGATATCACAGTAAGACAAGTAATAATAATAATAGACTTAAGTTGTACATCCATTGCATTATGACCTTATCTTATTATGTTTTCATCACTTGTTAGTCGATGTTATTTATTACTGTCCCATCTTCTTTATTCATGTCCCTTAGCCACTTGGCTATAGTTTGTTTATTGTTATATGTCTTGACTCCTTGGATTTGCACATTCAGATTCCGAAGCTTGGAACGAAGTGGAGCCATCCACAGAGGACCAAGCTTATCTTAGTGAGCAGGCTGATTAGTCCCAGCTCCCTCGCGCCAGACTCCTCCTTTGACTCACGAGATCTTCTTTCCACTTGTGAGCTTTTGTATACCTATTGTATATTATTCTTTTGGACTTGGGTTATGATGTAATACACATGTAATGTGTAATACTTTATATATCCTGTGATAACTTTGTATGTGTATATCTTGAGTTGGCATATATAAATACCACGCTTTGTCGTGTACTCTGATTCTTGTTGTACTTTTATGCTTAGCGTATATACGTGGGGGTACTTTCTGACCTACGTATATACGTCGCAGTGACGTCCCCGTATCCGTGGAATCGGGGCGTTACAGATCACACCGTGCTAGCTCCAAATCTTGACATTTTATCCTTTGTTGAGCTATGCACCTACTAAGATCTTGATAATGAATCTGTCACTAATTGAACACAAGATCATTAGTAAACATAACTTCATGAGTTGATCATCATCAAAACTAGAGTGATGGGCCTTTGGGCCAACAATCTCCCCTTTTTGATGATGACAAAACTCATGAAGTTATATATGCATGGATTAAAGTAAAGCTTCAAGGAAGCTCCCCCTTAACTCATGCATAACAATAAATAAATAAATATGACAATAAAGCACATAGACATGCATGCAAATGGAGATAAAACAAATTAAAATCTTTTTCTCCTCCTAAATATTACTCAACATGCATATAACTCTCAAATTCTTCTCTCCCTTTTTGTCAATCATCAACAAAGGGGTTAAAGTAAAATCAAATCAAACAAATTTTTCTTCTTTTCAATTTCTCTTTCATTGTTATTTACTTGCTTTCTCTTTGTTATGATGCAATTTTCTTTTTACCATGCTTTCTGTAATATCTATCATGCGTAACTAAATTATTTCATGGCTTATTAGTCTCTATCCTCCACTACTTTCTAGTTTGTGTTTGATGACTGATTGAATCATATGGTGCTTAAACCCTAAAATAAGCTAATATTCTTGAAGGCGCATGATGATGACTAGTTAATCTATTATTTGCTAATATTAGTCAATGATTTTTCTTATTCTATGCTTAAATTGCCTTGATAGTTTAATATTGAATTTCAATCACTCTTCTTATTTTATACTTGGAAGATTTTGATAGTGTAATGTTAAGTAGAATTTTTTTTCATCTTATATATATCTTATTTGAATTGAATGCAACTCCAAGGTATAACTTTAAGATCCAAAGTGAAGTATATCCTTGCATAGGTTAGGAAGTTGTGGTGGTAGATTAGTCAGTCTTGTTCATTAATTCTTTTCAAAACCCTAGTTTTAATGAAATTTATCTTCCTCTTTTTATTTCTACCTCTAATACGTAACATAAAATTCTTTTTTCTCAAAACAAAGAAGAACCAATTAACAATTTAGTTTTAAATAGATACTAAAAAGCTTCTATCGCATACCTCCCTGTAGATTTCGACCCGCTTCGCTATTTACTATCGCTTTTATATTGCGAAAAGAGAGAGAGACACACGCCTACATTCAGATAACATCTTTTTAAACTCATCTCTCTATTTTTCGACAATCACTGCCCTCGAAACACCCAAACACCCCCGCAGTGAAAAACGAGTTTGGAATCAGAGAATCTCCCGTCATTCGAATCCTCAACAAATTGATCCAAAGACGGATCGAGAATCACTATTGGAAAGTCTGTCAAATTGCGTCAAAAATAGGCATTTTGCATCAAATTTTTTTGTTTTGCGTCAATTTTTTTGCGTCAAAAATATTTGACGCAAAACATATTTGAGTTGAATTTTGACGCAAAATATATATTGCGTCAAAAATCTGACGCAATTATTTTTTATTTTCTGTAAATTTATAGATTGCGTTGAATTTTTGACGCAATATTTACTTTTAGCGTCGAACATTTGACGCAAAATTTAAAAAATAAATTAATTTTAAAAGTCCTAAAATTGCGTCGAAAATATATTTTTGAAGCAAATTGTTATCTGGTCCAATCCAAAGTGATGGAGAAGTTGAAATTTTTCTATAAAAAAGAAATTTGCGCCATCAACTTGTGTCAAATTATAAATTCGACGCAATTATTTGACAAATTGTGTCGAATGTGGTAATTATTGGCCAATAATTGCGTCGAAAATTCCAAATTTGACGTAATTTGCAGATTTATTTTTAAAAAAAACTGCAGCACACGCTCTACATCCATACATACATATATCTCAGTAATGAATATTTATATATCAACTATGGATTTATATATAAACAACCATTCACCAATCTCATACAAGCACCAATCTCAACCAAACATCAACCAAATAGAATAATAAGCAAATACAATCTCACCAAATATAATAATAACTAGGCACCAATCTTATCAAAGTATAAGAAATCTCTACTTGTATAATAATAACAACAACAGTCAAAATACAAGTAATATTAATCACAATCATATCAGCCAATCTCACCTAAGTCTCATCATCATTCCCGCCAGCACTGTCGTCGCCCCCGCTGCTAGGTTGCCCAGCGCTTTGTTGACTCGCTATAAACTAGAAGATGAACCGCTGCATCTCTCTCTAAGCAGCCTCCAAACTGACAATCTTCTCTCGGTCGGCATCCGACTGCTGCATCATGGCTTGAACATGCTACTCAAATTGTCGGTGTAGGCGTCCCTCCTAGCGTGCCTGGTACCTATGAAAACATCCACATGTAGCGCGAGCCTCGTCACACATCTAAATATCTCGAGATTCGCTCGTGTGTTGGCGATGCTCTCGTCGCTGCCAGCTACTATGGCCCATCATAATTCCTCTCGAGCTGGAGCTGAAAATTAACAAAGGCATTATAAAAATATAATTAGATTTCTATCATTTTTCTAAATATAAGGATATATAAACAAATTTTTAATACTTATATCAATAGACATGGCGTCGTTGGTGACTGGCTTGCCCTGGGTGCGGGGCATGGGAAGCTCACCTTCAGGAGCATCAAGCGCGCCTATCTTCAGGAATTACTTGTTGTAGATCTCCTTGGCGTCCGGCTTCCTCCCGCGGACCTCTCTGTATTAGAAATGCAAGAAATTTAAAAATTAAAATTAATTTAAAAAGCAATTATAGTGTAAAAATCATATGAATATAAATTTATACTTACAAATTTGCCTTTCTACACAGAAAGAGCGACTCTACTCATCCTATGTGGCAAGTCCCATTTGCAGCACGAGAGGCTTTACATTTTTTCCTCTTCGATTACAAATTTAAAAATAAATAAGTCAGTAAATTCAGGTATAATATATAAATAATCATAACTTTTTTATTTTACCAAGCTACTCCTATCGTCCTGGCTGTTTTTTTCATATATCGACAAAAGGTTCATCTAAGTCTCAATGTCGACTCTGTCCGGCTGCAATGTAATAGCATTATCTATAGGCCCCTAGCATCAATCAAAGGTACGACACAGGGAATGATTTTTGTTGTCATTCCACTTCTTCCTGACATTGTCATTGAACCACTTGCAGAACTTCCTTGAAATATCCCCATGTTATTTCAATCCGACAGTGTAAAACACCTCGCATATAACACAATGTCAGTTGGATTAAAATCTCAATAAAGCATAAATATAAACATACAACCTCAATAATGCATGCCACAACTTACAACCAACTCATGATATAATGTTTCAACTCACCCTGAATGGTCAGCCAAATCAGGGTTGGAGAGAACTCATCGCAATGGCAGACATGAAGACTATGCGATCAGAGAGTTCATCAGAGTGAGGGCCAAATGGGCAAGCGTCTCCGTCAATCTGGATCGAGCTAACCAACCTGTTTTTTCTCCTAGACTGGCTGAAGGATGGTGCTACCATTTTAGAAGATCTGTGTTTCACAATTATAAACTCTAGATATAAAGTCAGGCAGTCGTACAATAGATATATGTAAGTCACACAGAAAATAAAGTATACAACACATAAAGTTAAGCAGTCATATAATACATGCAACTAGCTCATCTCTAGAAATAAAATACATTTATGTAACTAGATCATCTCCAAACACAAAGTAAAAGCAGTCATACATTAATATTGTATTACATTAAAAAATTTAGTATATAATTAAAATTAAAGTGAAAGTAATCAGATATATTTAATTTGAATATCCTCTATAGGGTCAACATCGTCAGTAGAAGTAGACACCACATTAGGATCGGTTCGGTTGAGCATTACCTCCAAGCATTCACCTTCGGTACTTAAATCGAAGTTATCTCTTGATTTTGTGACAATAGGCACCACCCAAGGCTTATTCAATAGATCCGACATGAAGAATGCTTGCAATACCAGAGATGGTAGAAGGAAGGAACATGTTTTCTTATTTGGCCTTGTACAGTCAACAAGTGTGAAGCCATATTTGTCTGCTTTATTCTTACTGGTATCAGCTCAGTCATACTCAAACAGAACGATTTTCCTGCGCCCCTCATTTAACGATAGTTCAATGATATTTTTATTACCCCGTATTAAGTAATAACTCTTTCCCTCAGGTTATTATCATGCACACTTACGTAGCTTGTCGTCATCGCCATGACAACAACTCTGCTTTTCTGAGTATAGTTAGACTCTTCGGATGACTTCGTGCAAAATTTAAAACCTTGTATATCAAAATTTTTGTATGTCTTGACTTTAAATTAAAGAGTCCGAGACAGGGTTAACAGATCTGTATTTATTCAAGCCTTTCGTGCTGTCCATTTAATTAAACAAGGTTATTTCATAAAATCATTAAACTAGAGCTATGTGAAAATATATTGTTGATAACACTTACACATTTTCGGAACCATCTTCGAAATTCTTTATCTTGTGTATTTTGAACAAGCCATATTATGAAAACCTCTCGCTGAGAGTCTGTTTTTAATGATTTTCCCGGTGTTGTCTGCAAGATAACAAGACATGCTGATACAAATCACAATTTTTAAATTTACGAAAGTTTAAAATTTGTATGTGTAACATACTCAATATAAGGGGTAACTTCATCACAGTTTAAACAACCAATGATTATGCGCGTTGTGCATTTCGGCATACGTGAGTGTCCTGCACTGATGTTGGAAGTCACTGTATTCACCAGGAACTGAGAAAATGAAAAGTCAGGGGCTTTCTTTCTCAACATCATGGCTGTTCTTGAACTCTGCATTACTCTTAATACTACGAGCAGTAGCTTAGACATTTTTTCATGATATAACATTCAGTTATTGAACCTTCTGGCCGCCTCTTATTTGTACATAAGATTTTAAAATACCCTAGTACCTAAGGTTAACAGAAGAATTCATGACATATTAATTATGTAGGATTAAATTAATTACAATAATCAATTAATGCAAACAAATATGTCAGACATACATACCTTTCGACATAATACATATATCGACAGTGCACACATCCACCAACCCCCGCCTCTTGAGTTAAATGAACTGTCGGTGAATCATCACTACGAAGAATGCAGGTGAAAACTTCTCCTCAAGCTTGCATAGAATTGAGCCAATTTCAATGTGCAATCTCCAAAATCTTTCGCCTTATTACTTTTGGAGCACAAATCGTCAGTCAGAAAAATCGCACAACTCTATTATTGCATCAGCCATCTGCTTTGGTAACCCCACATAGCGAATTGCTACTGAAAGCAACTGCTACATTAGTACGTGATAGTCATGACTCTTTAGTCCCCAATCTTATTTGAATTAAAATAACGTGCAATATTAGAAAATTAGCACTCGAAATCTTCAGCCACCTAGAGCAACACACATCGCCTTCCTCTGGACAGAGGATATCTTATGATACTTATGCAATTTTGGAACATATAAGGGATGCCACGGACCTCTGGATGTTGATGCGCTTGATACTTTAGGAGGGCACTTTATTTTTTTAATGTCTTCCTTTGCATTGTCATAAACTTCTTGCTTTAAAGCATATTGCCACCTAAGCAATACGTCGCCAACATTCTTCTCGATGTGCATTAAATCTGAATTATGACGAATTAAATTATCTTTTCATTACGATAATTCAAAAAAAAAAATACTTCTCTTCATCTACTGTGTTTTGCCGGGTTCTTGTAATTCGACCCGAATATGACATTGAGATTACTTACACTTGACAAGACATCCTGCCCTGTGGGCGGGGGTGGTGGAGGATCCTCCTTGAAACGTTTATGCCCCATGTAACATATTTCTTTGATTTGTACAACCATTCAGATACGATATTCTATGCACAACTAGAACTAGTAAGATAGTCAAAAGTGTTGGCCCAGAGGCTCTTCACTCTAATTTTGATGATGATTAACTTATGTAGTTGTTGTTTACTAATAATCTTTTGATATTTAGTTTCAGATATTTGATCAAGATATTAGTAGGTGATTAGCTTCAATAAAGATATTTTGGAGCTTTCACATGGTGATTCAAGAGCTCGAGCGTCAAGTTCACTATAGTACTCGGTTGGAGTCAGCTCGTTTAGATCGCGTTTGGATCGAGTCGACTTGGAGAGGGAGTTCTACAAGAAGACATCGGTTTGTTTTAGTATAGTTTGTTTAAATCTCATTGTAAAAATTAGAAAGTGTTGATATGCTCAAGTTCACAATACACACACTTATTTCAAAGTTTCATGTTTGGTTTTTCGGCTTAACCGATCTTGGTTTTTCAAGTCAAAACATAGATATACTATATTTCATGTATATTGGATTCTATCCATATACAACATGGTTAAAAGTTGTTTCAATATCATGTTTTGTATTTACATGAGTTTTGGAGAAAATGGTTTTCCATTTCAAAAATTCTAGTTTAAAAAATACGGATTTTGATTTAAGGCAAATTTTTAAGAACACAAATGTAGGCTGTCTAAAAATGACTAACAGACCAGCCATTAAGGAAGCAGAGTCTCAAGCTCTAGACGCGAGAAATCGATGCTCGCGTCTCAGCATTAAGACGCGTTGGCTCTACACCTGCGTCACAACATTCAGACGTGAAGGCCCGAAGCCCGCGTCTCAAACCTCAAGGCGCGTTTGGCTCGAAGCCCGCGTCTCAAACTTCAAGGCGCGTTGGGCTCGACGCCCGCGTCTCAAACTTCAAGGCGCGTTCGGCCCAACGCCCGCGTCTCAGTTGCAACTGCCCTGATTGCGGGGCCAGTCACCGCGCATGTAGCGGGTAGTGGCCCCTCATTCGGGAGCGTTTTCAGGAGGCACCTTCACCCCCGAGATCCCTATAAATAGCCTTGTTTTGCTATGAAGAGAGGATCGGAGTTTTTGGAGAGACACACAGGGATAGAGGCTTGAGAGGATCGAAGCTTGGCAGAAGATCAGAGTTTTGAAGAGAGAGAGCTTTGAGATAGGGCATCATCAAAATCGATCGAATCCAGGCAGAAGGATCATCAAGAGAGAAGCACGACTCTTCAGCGAGCTTACTGAGTACTAGCCGCTCTTCGCCTACCTCCTCTGAGAGTTTTGGTAGACGGAGCTGAGTTACTCTTTCTACCGACCGAAGAGAAGACCCCCGACGGTCCAGGACGGTCATCTGGTCAACGGAGAACAAGATTCACTCTCCATCGCCACACGAAGAACCCAGCTTTAAACAAAGGGAAGATTCAGACATCCTCCCTCCCTTGTAACTGGAAAAGAGGGAAGAGTAGTTCTTTTGGTTGTAATCGTTTCGCTTGAATCAAGGAAATCTTTTACAGCTAAAACCACTTTCTCCGACCACCAAAGTTTTCCGGCACCCTACAAGAGATGGCGACTCCGCTGGGGACTACCTTCGTTACTGACGAGCGCACCGTGGTGCAAGATGACGTTCTCCGTAAGGGGAAAATGGTCGAATCCCTCGTCGTCGAGTTCGACCAGGCGAAGTATGAAGAGTTCCTCTCTTCTGGCTCCAGAGCCCAAAGACCCGCGTCTGCCGCAGGGTCTCAAGTGGACAGCCCCCTGAAGCCCAATCTGAGGCTCTGTCGGGTGCTCCTGCTGCCCACTGTGCCAAGTTTGGTTCACGCGCCGACGCCTCCCAGAAGGCCCGCGTAACCTCAGACTCCTCTGCTGCGATCAACCGCGTCGCGCAGAACACACGCGCCAACGCCTCTCTGAAGGCCCGCGTGGTCCCCGGCACATCTACTGGTGCCATCGACCGTGTCGCACAGAACGCCCGCGTCAGCGTCTCTCAGGAGACCCGCGTGGCAAACACCCCTGGTTCTACAAACCAGGAAGTTGTTGGCTTCTCTCTTCCTCCACGACGCAATCGGAATGCCGAGCGTCGACAGAGAAGACGCGCGCGTCAACACTCGGTCGGAACCGTTGGTTTTCTGACTGGGGTTGAACGCAGCGTACGATCCGATGCCTTGCCCGCACCTCGTCCAGTGCGAGAGGTCCGTGTTTGGCGACCCAAACGCGAGACTCCCCAAGTTGAGCCCTCTGAAGACCAACTTGCCAAACGCCGAAGCGAAGCTTCTGCGTCTTGTCAAACGCAGGAAGCACGCGCCCATAGGCGCGGGGCCCAGCAGCCCACTCTCTCCCAAGTCTCTCTGCTCCAACGCAGCAGACAGCAACGCGAAAGTCGCGTCTCATATCAACAGAGACGCCAGACGCGCGTGACGCAGCCGCGACGCGACAGCCGCGTTTCTGAAACTTGTGTCCAGGCTGAACAGCACATGACTGTCTCCCGTCGTCGACGTTGCGAGACCAGTCTCTTTAATCCTCCTCCCACAGATTTGAGGGATTATTTGACAAGGAAGAGGAGTGCCAATCAGACCACTTCTCCATGCTGCTGTCAACAGCTCATCCAGATGCTCTCTGGATGCCATTGCGAGTCAGGCGTGCACCAGCCGTCTTTAATTAGACAGCTGACCCTGATTCCCCCATCAGCCAAGAGAAGACGCTCCCACAGGAGGAGAACCTTCTCAGATGTTGAATACCCGGAGCTTACTGCAAACATGACTAGCAGAAGCAAGGGAAAACAACTAATGGTCAACTCAGAGGGATCTGACTCGGAACCGGAAGGAGTGTATCAACACACTCGCACCCGGACAGGGGCCATTCCCCCAATTGACTATAATGCCTTAGCCCGCGGCATTAGAACGGGTCTCCCTCTCAGCTCCGTAGTGGAGTCGCAGGCTTCAAACTCTTCCGTCGAGAAGGAGGCTTCCGCCTACATGGCCGACACTCCTGAGGAGACGACCAGGCGTTTAGAACAGACGCAGAAGCACCAGATGGATATAATCGCCTCTCAACAGAGATCCATTGACTCCCTCAAGCATATGCTCGAGAAATTGCTTGAAGAAAGAGCGAGATCTCCTCCTAGACGACCAAAGGGGAAAGGAGAAAAGGAGAAAGCCCACCCTCCGAATCTTCTGACGAGACACGACGATCTACCTCGGATGTGTCCAAGCCCTCGTCGCAGGCAAGAAGCGACCAGACCCCGGGAAAGGCTCATGCTAAAAGAATGAGTCAACTGGAGCAGCGCCTCGAGGCCCTTACCAACCGTAAAGGCCTCCAGGAAGCTGGAGTAGTCCGGCCCTATCCGCCGAGTGGGACTTAGTCCCGTACCCTCCTAAGTTCAAGGCTCCAACTCTCCAGGCATTCGACGGGAAGGGGTCACCCAACCAGCACATCTACTACTTCAAATCCCAGACCGGGAATGTGGTAGATAACGATGCCATCCTGGCGCGACTGTTCATCGGCACCCTGAAAGGGTTGGCCTTTGAATGGTCATGAAGCTCCCCGAAGGTTCCATCAAGAACTGGGGCGACTTGGAGAAGCTGTTTCTAACACGCTTCTTCGAAGATGATTCGGAGGTCACAATGCCTACCCTTTTAGCTACAAAACAGCGAAAGGGAGAGTCCGTCAAGTCTTTCGTAGAAAGATTTCGGAACATGGCACTCCGATGTCCAAGCGGCATGACCCAGGCCACCCTGGTGGAAACATGTCGCCATAATCTCCAAACTCACTCCTTGCGCAAATAGGAGTTGCTGAAAGCCGCACCTGGAAACAATTAGTCCAGCAAGGTGAACAGGCTGAGGAGATTGTCGCCCGCGTCAGAGCGGAAGAAGGCAAGCCCAGGCCAGAGAGGTCGACAAGGCGTGCACCAGACACATCCCTCCAAACCAAGCGGAAGGATAATTTGGCGACGGAGACCAAATCTCCCACCAAACCTCAAACAGGCAGGGCAAGTGGCTCTTCAAGCCAGCCGCGCCCCAACAAGCAGTATTCCTTCAAGGAAGAACACGTCGATTCGCTCTTCAAGCTACTCAACAAGAGCAATCGACTGAAGCTCCCTGAAATTAGGCGCCCGGAGGAAGTCGGCAAGACCGACAATCCCACCTACTGCTTATACCACAGGATGCTCGGACATCCTACCAAAAGCTGCTATGTCTTTAAGGACATCCTTCAAGCTCTGATTGACGCGGAGGTATTAAAACTCCGACCGGAGCAGAAGAAGATGACGGCCAACATGACGTCGATTCTCCAGTTTGGGACACGACCCCCGACACCCGTGGGGGTAATCTCTGTCCCGAAAGGAGAACTGAGGGTGGTCAACACAGACCCTCATCAGCAGCAGGAGAAAGGCTTGGTACCCGTCCCTACACCTCGAGGGGAAATCATGTGGGTCCACCCTGACCTCGTCGACGAGCAACAATGGGCGACTGTGACCAACAGGAAGTCCAAAGGCAAAGGGAAGGCTTCATCTTGCCATGTGATATGCGCCTCTTCTCGAGAAGCGGACACTGATGTTCCCTCGCTGACTGACTCAGAAGAGGAAACAATAGTCCTGGCCGCAGAGCCCAGCCAACCTACGGCGGGGACCCGTTCAGGACAGGCATACTTGAAGCAGTACGGCGAGACATCAGCGGCTTCTCCGCAACAGCCGTGGAACCAGCCAAGCCCTCCTCTAAACAGCCTGGGGAGAAGCAGAAAGAAACTCGGTTTTCTCGAGTTCTTGCGAAAGGTGTAACGGAAGGATCCTCGACACCTTACCGCTTCGACGTCTTGGCTCAACTAGCCAACATCCCGGCACGCATTACTTGTATGAGCTCCTGAGGCTATCAAAGTCAACCAGAGAGGCTCTACAAGAAGCTCTGGCAAATGCTGAGGTCTTTATGACCCGCGTGCCAAGGGAGGAAGATAAAGAGGATTGCCTCCACACCTCCCCAAATGCTCCCTGCATCACCTTCACAACAGATGACATGCAGGTTAAAGGGAAGCATGACCGACCCCTATACTTCACAGGGTATATTGGGTCATCCGAGGTGAACCGCATCCAGGTAGACCCAGGGTCCGCGCTGAGCATCATACCTCGCCGGGTTATGCAGTTTCTAGGCATTCCTACCCATTGTCTGAGCCCTACCCAGACGACTATTTACGGGTTCAATGCCAACAGCTCCCGCCCAATGGGGAAGATCAAGCTCAAATGCCAGATCGGGAGCCTCAAGTCAGAAGTGACGTGTTACGTCATTGACGCGGACACTTCCTACAACCTGTTGCTGGGACGACCATGGATTCACCGCAATTCCATCGTTCCCTCTACTCTCCACCAGTATGAAATACATTGACGAAGTGGACAGGTCCGAACGTTGATTGCCGAAAGGCATCCGTTTAAAGGGGTTGAAAATTATTTCACGGACTCCCTCTTATATCAGGATCCGGAGGAGACTAATGAAACCCCAAAACCAGAGGAGCCAGACTCTGGTAATGAAGCTGACGTTGAGCCTGAGAAAGAAGAGTGCCTATGGGAGTGGAGCCCATTGTAAAGAGCACTAATAAGCTCGATGTTGATACACCGACGATGCGGGTGGTTGGTAATTAATGAAGATTTAGACTTTGCGTATTTCCCTGTGTATGTTTCCGATTCAATACCGTCGGATACCACTACCGACATGGACGATGACTCTGGTCGGCAATAGATGCCTTGACATCTTTGCATGTACCGGTGAAATCATCCTTCGGGACATACCAAGATAATGGTGCGCGCAAGAGTCTGTATTCATGGTTCCAGCCGGACGAAAAGGCCAAAGACCAATACTTTTGGGGCGAATCGCATCTGAACCTATGCCCCACGAAGAATCGGAAGGTGAGGATGAATCCCCTCAGTTCGATCATTATGAACCAAGAACGCTCAAGATGATGAAGCGCATGGGGTATGATCTAACCAACAGGCCTGGGTTGAACTTCGGAAAGGAAGAAGAACACTGCTTCGATCCTTTGTACCGAAAGGGAAAACCCCTGATTACTATCATCGGACGCGCCGGGGGTTGGGCTATATATCAACTCCAGTGCCATCAGCCTCTGATTCGGAGAGACTGTCAAGTCATGACTGCTCATCAGACACGTCGTCATGGGAATCAGATGTCAGTGTCGGCAACATCTTCAAAGGGCTTTCAGTAAACATGGTTTCGACAAGCCATCTGGAGGATGAAGATGAAGAAATGATCCAATCTGATACAGACCCTTGGATCAGACATTTGAAGCTCTTTGGGACATCCGCTTTGAACAGCGTGAGCCACCCACAGAAGACAAGGTTGTTCAAGTCAACCTAGAGATTGAAGACAATCCTAAACCCATCTTCATAATGTGACGGCCTGTCGCCTCCAGAGAAGAAGGATTTAATATCTCTTGTACAAGAGTATATAGATGTCTTCGCCTGGAATTATGAGGACATGCCTGGACTTGATCCTCAAGTGGCTATGCATCGCCTCAACATCAATCCGGACATGAAGCCCGTTAAACAACAGCAGCGACGGTTCCGTCCAGAGATAATGGAGGCAATCCAATCAGAAGTCAGGAAGCTTATTGACTCCGGCTTTATCAGGGAGGAACAGCATCCCGACTGGGTAGCCAACATCGTCCCCGTCGCCAAGAAGAACGGGAAGATCCGGATCTGCATCGACTTCCGTGATCTAAACGAGGCCTGCCCCAAAGACGAATTCCCATTGCCAATCACAGATGTCATGATTGACAATACTTGTGGATTCGAGCGAATGTCCTTTATGGACGGGTTCTCAGGATATAATCAAATCAAGATGTATCCCGATGACGAAAAGCACCTCCTTCAGGACACCTCTAGGGTATATTGCTACACCGTCATGCCCTTCGGTCTGAAAAATGCGGGGGCACCTACCAAAGGGCCATGAATGCCATTTTCCATCGGCAGATACGCAAAACGGTGGAATGTTATGTCGACGACATTGCGGTGAAAAGCCGCACTAAAGGTGATCACATAGCAGACCTGAGGGTGGTCTTCGACATCATGCGGGCTCATCATTGAAGATGAACCCCACCAAGTCCTTCCTAGGGGTAGCCAGTGGCAAATTCCTAGGGTTTGTCGTGACTTCCACAGGAATCCATTTGGATCCGGAGAAAGTCCGCGCTATCCAAGAGATGCAACCCCCCAGAAGCCTCAAGGAGCTCAGAGGATTACAAGGACGATTGGCATACATCCGCAGATTCATTTCAAATCTCTCCGGGAGATGCCAACCCTTCGCTAAGCTGATGAAGAAGGGCGTTTCGTTCATTTGGGACAACGCTTGCCAGCAGGCATTTGAGGAGATCAAGCACTACCTCACCCAACCACCAGTCCTGGCAGCTCCGGTATCCGAAAGCCTTTCCTGGTGTACGTCCGATCAATGGATCATTCTTTGGGAGCTCTACTAGCTCAGAATGATGACCAGGGGCGAGAGCAAGCAATCTACTACCTAAGTAGAACGATGATCGGAGCCGAACATCGGTACAACCCGATCGAGAAGGAATGTTTGGCACTGGTGTTCGCCATTCAGAAAATGCGACACTATCTGGTGGGCCAAACCATAAATGTCATATCCAAAGTCAACCCCTGAGGTTACTTATGACAAAGCCTTCTTCACTAAATGGCCGGCTGGCAAAATGGGCATATTGCTATCACAATATGAGATGCATTTTCTTGCCACAAAAGGCTATTAAGGGACAAGCGGTGGCGGACTTCTTAGCTGAACACCCAGATCCCAGGGCAGCCAAACTCTACGAGGACCCCCAGACGAGGTCGCCGAAGCCTGCCTGACCCAGACATTGTTCGAAGGACAAGTATGGCAACTTTTCTTCGATGGCGCATCGAGAACAAGCTCTAAGGGACATACAGTTGCGGGGGTAGGAGTAGTACTCGTCTCCCCACAAAATTACGTGATTCCCCGAGCTATCTCGTTAACCGAGCCCTGTTCCAACAATGTGGCGGAATACAACGCTCTTTTGATTGGGATGCAATTCGCCGATGAGATTGGCGTTAAAATCTCGAGGCATACGGTGATTCTAAACTCATCGTCAGCCAAGTTCGCGGAGAGTATGAGGTCAGGCATGAAGATCTAGTACCCTACTACAACGCGACAATCCACATGGCCGAGAGGTTTTCAAACTTCTACATCGACCATGTACCGCGCAAGCAAAATGCGCATGCAGATGCACTTGCATCCCTTGCTGCCTCCTTAGCTTCTTCCAGCTGGAGCAATGGAGAAGGTATTCGTCTACAGCCACGACCTATACTGCCCAAAAAGTCCCCTCGGGACTACCAGAGGTCAACGGGAGATCGTCGCGGTAAGGAAACACTTGAAGTGTCGACCGATCCAGACTTAAAGACTGGCGATTCCCCTACATTGATTTTGTCTTGTACGGCATCTTGCCCGAAGACACCAGGGAGGGGGCTGCCATCCGAAGGAAAGCCTCCAAATTCTACTACAATGCGATTTCGCGAACATTGTATCGTCGATCGCATGACGGGATCCTGCTCCGATGCCTCTCATCAAAAGAAGCCCAAGGAGTATTGAAAGAAGCCCACGATGGTACTTGTGGAGCTCATCAACCTGGCCCGAAGCTGGCAAACCGCTCCAAAGATTGGGTTACTACTGGCCCAAGATGGTTGCCGATGCTGTTGCCTATGCCAAAAGATGTCACGCCTGTCAAATACATGGCGATTTCATCCATCAAGCACCAGGATACCTCCACTCTACGACCCCTACCTGGCCGTTCGAAATGTGGGGGATGGACGTGGTTGGTCCTATCAGCCCACCATCATCAAAGGGACATCGGTTCATCCTAGCGATAACCGATTACTTCTCAAAGTGGGCCGAAGCTATCCCTTTGAAAGAGGTGAAATCTTCTAACGTGATCAAGTTCGTGAAACATCACGTTATTTACCGCTTCGGTGTGCCTCGGCGGATTGTCCATGACAATGGACCCCAGTTCATCAGCCAGGCTTTTCAGAGATTCTGCGCCAAGTTCAGAATCTAGAGTGTGTCATCAACGGCATACTATCCGCCCGCTAACGGCCTCGCAGAAGCTTTCAATAAGACTATTGGCAAGCTTCTCAAGAAATTCGTCTCGAAAAGTCAACGAGACTGGGACGATAAGTTGGGCGAATGCTTATGGGCCTATCGCACGACTGTGCGAACCCCAACTAAAGCCACCCCATTTTCCTTGGTGTACGGATGCGAAGCCGTCCTTCCACTGGAAATCCAAATTCCATCTCTTCGCGTCGCCTTGACAGCGGAAATGACAACAGAGGAGAAGCATCGACAGCGACTCCAAGAATTGGAAGCCTTGGACGACAAGCGTCTTCAGGCCCAACAACAAATCGAGCTTTACCAAGCTCGTATCACCAGAGCCTTCAACAAGAAAGTCAAATCGCGAACTTTCAGGAAAGGCGACCTCGTCTTAGCCGTCCGAAGACCCATGGTCATGACACACAAGACGAAAGGAAAATTCCAACCCAAATGGGAAGGACCATTTGTGGTAGAGTCAGTCTACTCAAATGGATCGTATCGCCTCATAACCTCAAATGGCGATACACTCATGATGCCAATCAATGGCAAATTCCTGAAGAAATACTATCCCTAGATGGCATTCTTCCACCGATCAAGTTAAAAATACA
Organism: Agave tequilana; assembly: GCA_038442645.1. Taxonomy (NCBI): domain Eukaryota; kingdom Viridiplantae; phylum Streptophyta; class Magnoliopsida; order Asparagales; family Asparagaceae; genus Agave; species Agave tequilana. Next base: position 228,340 of record JAVJIF010031709.1, read on the forward strand.
CCTCTGATCAAACATCCGACGCCCTTGATGGCTAGGATAGAGGAAAATGTTGGCTTTTAAGTCCAACATAAGTCTTCGACAACTCATCATGCTGAGGGGAATAGCATGGCTAGCCCAACTCAAACGGTAGTTGGTAAAGGCATGACAAACCCGTTGACAGCTGAGGATTTGCTAAAAATCCTAAGGGACACGTTCCCATTTGATCCGACGCCTCCGACGGCTAAGGATAGAGGAAAATGTTGCCTTTAAGCCCAATATAAGTCCTCGACAACTCATCATGCTGAGGGGAATAGCATGGCTAGCCCAACTCAAACGGTAGTTGGTAAAGGCACCTCAAATCCGTTGACAGCTGAGGGTTTGCTAAAAATCCTAAGTGGATTTGATTCCACTCTTCCCTCCAAAAATCCCTTACCAATTCTCATCCATAGAATGGTAGGACCACAAAATGCAATCATTACCATGTTAACACTATACCTCTGGTAATGAATACTCTTTGTCGAGTATAAACCTGGCTTGTTAACTCTGCATAGAGTAACAAACTCTCAAATTTGCCAAGTTAACACTATACCTCTGGCACCTCAAATTCCACTTGTCAATTCTCATCATCATAGAATGACAGGTCCTCAAATTGCTCCTATCGCAAGCAAATTCTTGTCAAGTTAATATCACACCTCTGACAAACTACTGTTTAAGTTAACATTACACCTCTAAGCAGTACATCGAGTGCCTGTCAAGTTAATATCCACCCCTGATGATAGTCACCTTTCCTCGACTTCCTTGTCCAAGCCGAGATGAACGATGCCAAGTTAACACTATACTTCTAGCATCCGAGTCATTGCTAAGTTCAACAATACACCTATGGCTATGACTTTCCTTGACTTCTTTAAGCCGAGACGACTAATGCCAAGTTCAACATTACACCTCTAGCATTTCTATCACTGTTAAGTTAAACATCACACCTATGACAGTGACACCCTCAGTTTTCCCAAATAAAACTGAGATGCTGATGAGTTAGGTTAATATCACACCTCTAACTCACATTCTTGTCAAGTTAATATTACACTTCTGACAAGACTACTTCTAAACCGTTAAGTTAATATCACACCTCTAACGGTAAAATCTTTACTAGATTCCCCACGAGTCTAGTTTCATTTGATATTCTCCCCAACCGAGTATCAAATTCATTCTGGGGCAGTGTTGGTTAACATTACACCAATAAACAATGCTTCCATCAAAATCCCCAGCTGATCTTAAATCAAGTTAATCCCAAATCCTTGATAAAAGTTCACCTTCTCTGGGGGTACGCACTCCACTCGTCACTTTCTTTTATAAAGTGGCGGGTCCACCAAAATTATTCTTTGGCTTCTAAAACAAAACGTTCAAGACAACAGAAAGAAGCAAAAAGAAAAGTGTCACTTTTATTCATATCCAAACACATGAAAGTGATACAAAACGCTCTCTTATACAATAAGATTGAGTGTTACAATTAAGGAGTACAAAGAAGTCCCTCTCTCTCTCTGAGGCCGTACTCACTCCTTGAAACCGCATCTGATCCCAGGTGCACAATTGGAGCCGGTTGCACTTTGATGCGTGACGCCAACTTCGAAAGCGCCCTAGCTGACCAAGCCAAGAGCAATGGTGTTCTTGAGGTCCAGTGGCAATGGAAGGTCCTGCAACCCTTCGTTCAGGCGCGTCTCTTTCCCTAGTAGACTATCCAACAAACATGGAGTCACTCTTGGGGTGAGAGCAGAAGTTTAGGAGTCATCACAAAGGATGCCACCCTCACTTAGTCCGGCGGCAGCAAAAAGTCCGGCAACTCTTCCTTCAAGAATTGATCCTTCCCCCAGCAGAAGACTCAACGGACTTTAACTGTCCTCGATGTCACTTCTGGGGTTTCATCACCATCCCTTTCCCCAGCAGGCCATCCAACGGAGTGTCCTTGATGTGACTTCTGGAGTGGGAGAGGAAGAGGATCTCATCCGCCGCCGCAACCGCCGGACCACCCTCGCCGGTACTCAGCCTATCCGTCTCTTGCACCAGATCTGAAGAGACCTTGGCGAGGGTTGGGTCCTCGTCAGAGATGTAATATACTCTCTTATAGGTGACGAGGACCATAATATATTCTCTCATAGGTGAAGGTTGAACGAGTTCGCCGACCGAAGTATTCTTCCAAGGGCCAGCAAGCCTGCAAGGAACAAAAAGAGAGAATTAGAACAATCTGCAGCTTAGTATAAACAGAGAAAACTAAGTCAGCAGAGGCAAACGCGGGAATGATCCACGCAGTCAGCCAAATGCGGGAATGATCCATGCAGTCTACCAAGACGCAGGAATGACACGCGCAGCAAGCCAAACTGTTGCGTCAGCAGAGACAAACGCGAATCAAAACGCGGTCCCATTCTGTGCCTAGGTCAAAGAGCACAAACGCCGAAAAGGCACAGACGCCGAAAATTGCCATCTCCATGAACAGGAGTTGCAAGGTGCGGGTCTGAAATCTTTTTTTTTGGAATTCGTCCAAGGCATTGGTCATGAAACGCGCTAAGGCACAAGCCATAAAACGCGCCAACACCAAGGGCCAAAGATTCCTGCACGCGCGTCCGGAGAAGTTCAGGTCCATGGTACAAATTCCAGAAGGAATGCACCAATGCAGACTTCATGAGGGGGTCCAGATGACATGAAGCCAAGGTACAGGCCATGGTGAATCTAAAATGTCATGGTGAAACGAACGGCATACCCGTGGAGACCTCCGTCAAGAGTTGTACTCTCTGCACCAGGACGCAAACGCGGTCACCGGGCAAAGAGTTATTTTCTCCTAAAGAGACCAAACAGGAGCTTAAAAGCCCTGGGTCATCTTCAGAGCCATCCTCATCCATGGAGACAATTCGCTGAGGAAGATGAAGGTTCTCAAAGCGCTCTCTCTTTCAAAAACAAAAATAGTCCAAAGGCAGGATTGAAGGGAGAAAGGGGCGCCCTATTTATAGGCAGCTCCTGATAACAGCGGTTAATGGCCCCGTAATCTGAACCGCCGGCATTAATAACTGCACAACTGCCAAGATCCAATAAAGGCCGGACGCGTGTAACGCTGCTTCGAGAACCGCCGCTGGCGCTGATCTCCAACCGTCCGCACTGGTTTCCCATTTAAGAGAATCAATACTCAAGCCCAATCAGCAGCCGACGCGTGGACAACTGCTTCGGGAAACAAAGCGGAAAATCCGCATCTGACGTTTAAAGATCACACCAAATCCCTATGACAGGCTGTATGTAACGCCTGGGAGTTTACACCCAGACACGGATTGAAGAACTATCCACCCATCCGCGTCCCAGAAAGATGCCTGCGCGAGTCAAAGTCGCGTCCCCTCAGAATTAAGGAAAGGCACAAGGCTGCGTCTCCCGCGTCTGCCTGATCCGCTTCCTTCTTCGCAGAAGCAGATCCGCGTTATTCAGAGCCGCGTCTCCCTGAACGAATGCCGCGTCTCATGAAACAATGATGGCCGCGTCTCCCTATGGATTGATGCTGCGTCTTGTCAAAAGGACTTAGTCCTGCCTAAGTTCTCATGAACTAAGAACCGCGTCTCACCCTGTGATTGACGATGCGTTCGGAGGCCGCGTTTTCACTCTATGCTGAAGACCGCGTTCCGATTTGTGATTGACGCCGCGTCTCATCAAAAGGACTTAGTAGAATCTAAGTTCTTTATGAAATGATGACCGCGTCTCACTTTATGATTGACGCTGCGTCTCAGTAAAAGGACTTAGTAAAATCTAAGTTCCGGTAGACTGATGACCGCGTTTCACCCTGTGGGATTAATGCCGCGTCTCGCCAAGACCGCGTCCATTAAAAGAACTTAGTCCTACCTAAGTTCCGTAATCACGACTAGTGATCAAGAGTTGGACTCATCCACAACAAGACAAAGAAATGGGGACAAAAGCTTTAAAGAAAACTTCTATTATACCAAAAATGATAGAAGTGGATACAAGCACTCTTAATAGAGTGTCCCTTTTCTTTACAAAAAAAAAAAAGAAGGCTAAATGTCCTGGTTCACCAAGGAACGGATTTGTTCCCTAAGGCGGTGAATCTCATGCTGGCGCGTCCTCTCAGCCTCCATGATAGCCCGGTGCCGCAGCTCCGCCTCAGATAAGAAACTTCTGGCAGACAGCTGCATCCGCAGAGAGTCCACCCTGGAAGATTGCAGAGACAGACTCTCTTCAGCCCGCGCCGTAGCAGCCCGTTGCTCCTCAAGCTCCTTTTTGAGGGAGACAAGTTTCTCCTCATTTAGTGCAAGAACAGCTTCCGCCTTGGCAATAATGTCCCGAGTTCTGAGGATGACCTGCTCCGTGCTCTGCACACTGAGCTCAGATTCCCTCGAATCTCCGCTAATTTTAAAATTCAGCCTTGGAATATTCAAGGTCACGGACCTCGGCAGCAATCTGTGCCTCCGCCTCCTGTCGCTCCCGTTCCTGAGCAGCTAGGAGCCTAGTCAGGATGGCCTGGGCCTCGCCGGAAGAACCTGCATCTTCCAAAGATTCCAGCTCCCGCAGGTTATCTCCAAGTTGCTCTACCACCCGCAGGCATGCCCTGGCAAGTGAAGGGCCTCCCGCCAATTCGACGCTCATGGCCATATTTTCAAGAAGCCTCTGGGCGAACTGGAAGGTGCTGTGTCCACGGAAGATGAGATCAATACATGATCCCATCGAGGTGAAGAATTGTTGCACCATCTGACGTGCCAGATCCCCCATGTCTTCACCACCTAAGAAGCTTCCCGACCCTTTTTCTGTCACGGGACAAGGGATATAGGGCGGGTCTTCTCGCACAAGAGCCGTGCCAGCCGTCGATGTGACAAGAGCAAGACTACCCACTGGCGCTTCCTGGAGCGCTGCCTCTGCAGGAGCTTCCACGACCAAGGAAGGAGCTGTAAGCACAACTCTTCAGAAACTCCCACCGAGGATTGAGCTGTGTGGCCTTCTGGAAGGGTGCTGATCGTCAGACTCCCCACCTGAGCCCCCTCAGTCAGAGCTGCCTTACTAGGTTCGAGGTCCAGAGGCGTCAAGTCCTGTAAAAGGGGGAGTCTCCTCAGCTTCAGCAGTAGCCTTCTCCACCGGCGGAGTGAGAGCCTCCTCAGCCTCAATGATTGTTTTAACAGAGGGCAAAGGGGAAGGCTCCCCAACTTCAACAGCTGCCCCCTCCGAGGTTATCTCAGCGGCCGAAGCCTCAATCCCCTTGGGCTGGGTCAACTCTGTTTCCATCGCCTCGACATGCGAAGTTGTACCTTCAGCAGGGATTATCGCCAGCGGTAACGCAGTCGATGATTCACCCTCATGTTGTTCCTCCTCCGAGACGTCAAAGAATCCGCCCTGATCAGGAAGAGCGGGTTCATCGCCATAGTCGACTTTATCTTCAAAGTCACTTTCTCCCGATACCGAAGAAGACGATAGCGCCACGCGAGGAAGCTCCGCAACAGGAGCCTTACCCCCAATCACTCCAGTGGTAGGACTAGGGTCGACTGCCCGAGGATTGGAAATAAAGACACTAGGAGACCCCGGTTGCTGTACCTCGTCTCTCCCTTCATGAGCAGAAGGAGACTCGCCCATTATGTCAACCTCCGGTGACTCGGTATCACCAGCAACAAGGGGTCGCTCAACAAGCTCCCCTTCCTCCACGGTCTCGCTGCGTGACCTAGGAGCACGGACCAAGCTTGGAAAATCTTCATCTTCCAGCGGTTCCTCAACTCTAACAGGGACACTTTCAGGAGGAACCTCAACTCCAGCAGAGATAGCTCTGGATTGAGAGACTTCAGCCGTTAAGTCCCTCCGAGCCTTTTTTGGGGCAGGCTCAACTACAGAAGCAGAGCGTCGACGACGCTTCCTCGCCAATTGCTTCGACCTCCTTGCCGGTCGCGGCTCCACTCTCATTGCTGGTGGCTCCGCCCTCGTCGCCTGCGGCTTTGCCCTTGCCGGTCCGCTGCCGCCCTCACTACTACTGGGGGCTCCCTCCTCGATCGTTTCTCGACCTCCCTCTGAGCTTTCAGGTACTGGTCGAGGAGTTTAGTACGTTTACTGGATTCAGACCTCTCCTCGAGACTAGCATTGATACTCTCAAGACATGAAGACTCCGGAATAAGATCTGGCGTCTGGCCGGCCTGGGAGTACCAAATACAGAAGCTGAAGCTCATACGGCACTTAGGCGCCTCGTCGGGTAGATGGAACGTTGCTCTCCCTCCCTCCAGCCACACTGTAATACCAAGCCCGAGCGCCTTCGAACAGATTCCCGTCAAAGGCAAGTTGAGCATTGGGATTCCCGACGTAAAGCTGATCATAGCCAAATTGTCGGGCAAAACGACTTGGCATATACGGCTCGATAGTGCAGGAAGTTCCTTGGCGAAACAGCACATATCCTGGTCGTATATTGATCAACCACCAGAAGGCTCCAGCAGGCAATTGCGAGAAGTCATCCCGCCCAGCGACATCCGTGAACAGCTCCCGGGGGCTGCACCTTGAACCTCTGGAAAGCAGCGGTTGAGCTGGTAGTTGGCAGCACAGGAAAGACGCTTCCTAATGTAATACAGGTAGGTGTCATGCCACTCTGAACGTTCCAGCCGCTGCACAAATGGGATATGATCCACGCTCCCACGCGCTGACGTCATTAGAGACGGGCAATGCATCACGTACCAAGCCATGAGGTACGTGTAAGGCAGCTCAATTCGCGGGTTGGGTGCTTCACCGTCGGGTTCCCCTCTGAGTCGGTATACGGCTCCCCACGAGAATTAGTAGTCTTTGGGGGTCCGCAGAAGCTCTTGGTCAACACCCGCAGCCCGCTTTGAATACCAGCCACCACGGCGGGAAGAAGGGCTATGGGGTGGCCATGAGCCAAGAGTACCGCCGGGTACACCACATCTGCCACAATAACTTCATGTGGTAGCGTGGGCACCACACACCTCTTCAGCCACAACATCAGGAAGCCCGCCAACAGCGCCTGATCAGAAATAGGGGTCCGGGCTTGATGGTGAAAGCTCTCAAAGACCAAGTCAGGGTCGAAGCCGTCCTCGTTCGACTCCGTGGTGTAGAACTTGTCAGAAGCTGCGTCGATCCTGTCTTCAACTTCCCCACCAGAACTAGGAGCTAGTCGGATTACTGGGAGATCTTTATTGCTGACATTATTAAACAAATAATCAGCCCAGGATAGTTGCTTGACGCCTCCTGACCTCCAGGCAGTTGTCTGACCGCAGATGTAGAAATGGCACATCACCTCCCAGTAGGTCTCATACACTTGAGGAGATTCTTTTTCCAAAAGGCGCAGCTCCCTGGTGGTTGGGACAAATTCCTCGTAAGGAATATCCCCTGACGACAACCCGGAGACCTCATACAATTCGTGTAGGGCAAGGCCCATCTCTCCAACCGGAGTAAAGAATGTCCCCGTCCGAGGATTGTAGCGCTCCAGAATCCCAAAGAAGTTATGGGAACTCATCGGGATGCCCCACTGCACGGCCCTGACTGCTGGGTACAGCCCCACACGCTTCAGTGGCCCCTCAAGATTGGTAAGGACAAAACCCACCATCCTACCCCACCAGTAATTCTCTGGAGAATGGACCCATCCATACGTACGGAAGTCGACAGGATAGTCACCCCCTGCTTCTATGAAGGAATTGAGGAAGGTGGTAGCAAGCTCCGGGATCTCTCCAATTGGGATTTCAGGCTTGGACGACGCAGGGAACAGTCCGACAACTGACCCGTCATGACTATCATGGCGGTCTACCTTTTGGAGGCCAAAGTCACCAAGGGCGATCTCAGGGATATACTGGGAAATGTCCCATTCCATCTTTCGGGAACAGACATGTGTTGAAAGTAAGACATCGGGAACATCCTCTCCATGTCTGGAAGAAAGAATCTTCCGCCCTTTATCTCACGGAGCCATTTATAGGTCCCCTCAGACACACGACGGCCATCATCATAGATATGATCCCCAAAGAAGAAGGCAGGCTTCTCCAACCTGACACCGTCATCCGTTTTGAGCGCGGCATCGGTCATAAGTGCCCGGAAGGTTCTCCTGCTAACATTAGAGAGCCTGCGATCCAGCAACTGGTCAGCAGTCACAGGGACACTCATTCTTTGCACAAAGGTCAAGCCCCGGTCGGCACCACCCACGCGGCCAAAATGGTGCATCTTGGCAAGTGAACCTGAAACATGCGGCACTGCAAAAGAAAAAGACACTTGGTCAGATACCTTGCCAAAATAAGGGAAGACCTAAGTGTTCATAATTCAAAACGCAGCCGAGACATTGGACGCAGGGGTTATCATCCGCGTCCAGACCTGCGAACTTGCACCAAAACGCAGAAGAGATACTGGACGCAGGAATTTTTCGAATCCGCGTCCAGACCTGCAAAGCTGCGTTCTACAAACCAAGACTTATGAAAATTCGAAGTACTTGGACTCAAACGCCAGATTCTACAAAATCGGCGGTTGAAGACACAGAACACAAGGATCAAATCCGCGTTCTGCAAACCAAGACTTGTGAAATTTCAAAGTGCTTGGACTCGGACGCCAGCGCCTGATGGCACAAAACGCGGCACAGAACGCATGGATCAAATCCGCGTTCTACAAATCGCGTTCAGAGACCTTCACAATTAGAAATATTCTAAGTGAAGGACCCAGAGTGCAGAGTTCACCAGCGTCGGATCATCAAGCCCGCGCCCCCGGTTATCATCTCAAGGACAGCGTCCGAGAATCAAACACGATCTTGTGTTAAAGGTTCTTAGGGTTCTATGAACATGTTTTAATGGCGGAACCCACACCGAAGGTGCATTTTTACCTCGGAAAACACCCTCCTGCGCAGAGGAAGCATCTCTCTCAGCCTCGGCGACGGTCGCCCTTGAGGTCGATGCAGCCGGTTTCGTCTTGGGAGCCATTGAAAATCAAGAAATCCGAGCGAGGAGATGAATAGTTGAACAAGAGAAGGAAGTTCTTTTTCTCAGAGAATGCGTTCGTTCGGAGAAGAAGATACATCTCTCCAACTGTTGCCTTTTATAGGCACGAAGATTCGCGAAGATACGCAGCGTTTGGCCCAATAAACGCTGCAGCGAATCGCTGCCTGACGCGTGGAGCCAAATCATTGTTTGAACAGGGAAGATCATGCGTCGCGACGACCCCGCCACAAGTCAGAAGTTGACACGTGGAGCAGTTCATTTAATGAACCGGGAGATCCGCGCGCCAAAAGGCGAAATCTCGCCTTTTCCCCAGGCCAGCTGGCGGCGTAATCATGACATGGCACAGGCGCACGCCCCAAAGTACGCGGCTCTTCGGTGGACATGCCCCGTCAGTATCATCATAAATGCACCCAGAAAATCGCGTCTGCCTTATGAAGATCGGTCGCGTTCTCATCGCCAAAAGATCGCGTCTCGCTAAGAAGTCGCGTCTTTAAAGCAGTTTCTGCTTTTTCAAAAGGAACCTGCGTCCAGTCTCCTGCTTCTACAAATCAGTTCAACAGTACACTGACGCAAACAGACAACCAACCACTCCCGGCCAAAAGCGCACCCGTGACAGACTAAAAGCAATCGGGGAGGTCTAGACTGTGTATCTAGACACTCAACACGATCAACTCTGACGGCTTCAAAGAGTTCAACAGTACACTCACGAAGACCAATTCCAGATAAGATCAAACCCGAAGCATCAACAGTCCAGTCATAAAACGCGAACACGGCTAAGATCCAAGTATTCCGAAATCCGTCCCATTCAACTGCGGAATATCAGAAACTTTGGAGGGGGTTCTGTAGGCTGTCTAAAAATGACTAACAGACCAGCCATTAAGGAAGCAGAGTCTCAAGCTCTAGACGCGAGAAATCGATGCTCGCGTCTCAGCATTAAGACGCGTTGGCTCTACACCCGCGTCACAAACGTTCAGACGCATCGGCCCGAAGCCCGCGTCTCAGCATCAAGGCGCGTCGGCCCGACGCCCTCGCCTCAGCATCCAGACGTGAAGGCCCGAAGCCCGCGTCTCAAACCTCAAGGCGCGTTTGGCTCGACGCCCGCGTCTCAAACTTCAAGGCGCGTTCGGCCCAACGCCCGCGTCTCAGTTGCAACTGCCCTGATTGCGGGGCCAGTCACCGCGCATGTAGCGGGTAGTGGCCCCTCATTCGGGAGCGTTTTCAGGAGGCACCTTCACCCCCTGAGATCCCTATAAATAGCCTTGTTTGCTATGAAGAGAGGATCGGAGTTTTTTGGAGAGACACACAGGGATAGAGGCTTGAGAGGATCGAAGCTTGGCAGAAGATCAGAGTTTTGAAGAGAGAGCTTTGAGATAGGGCATCATCAAAATCGATCGAATCCAGGCAGAAGGATCATCAAGAGAGAAGCACGACTCTTCAGCGAGCTTACTGAGTACTAGCCGCTCTTCGCCTACCTCCTCTTTGAGAGTTTTGGTAGACGGAGCTGAGTTACTCTTTCTACCAACCGAAGAGAAGACCCCCGACGGTTCAGGACGGTCATCTGGTCAACGGAGAACAAGATTCACTCTCCATCGCCACACGAAGAACCCAGCTTTAAACAAAGGGAGATTCAGACATCCTCCTCCCTTGTAACTGGAAAAGAGGGAAGAGTAGTTCTTTTGGTTGTAATCGTTTCGCTTGAATCAAGGAAATCTTTTACAGCTAAAACCACTTT